>WIXG01000160.1:0-170472 GCA_009869945.1 Mesaphorura yosii
TGATATTTGATAGCAACAACGGCCAAGATCTCCGTCCAGCGCAGGGAGTCACTCGTGTTTTGGACTGGAAAGGTACGAATCCTGGAGTTGTGCGCGACGCAGCGGTTCGTCGGAACTCCGTGGGTCAAATTTACATATAAAGTGTTATCTTCTTCATCTGTCTCTTGCGTCTTGCCAGGAACCTGAATTTTTAGAATTGTATATTTATTTTGTGCGCCTCTGCCTGGAGTTCGAGTTAGTGTAATGGATACATTTTAATCTTTTTATATTCTTTACCAAACACGGCGCATTGCTGCAATGAAGATGATGCAAGCTAAGCTGCTGCTGCGTGGCATGGCGTTTTGTATCTTGATCTTGGACGTCTTGGAGTTGGGTTGGATGGAGCTTGCTCGGGGTGACACGGCCATTCTTCTTCTTCCTCTCCCTTCGCTCGCGCATTTGTGTAAGTAAAAATAAAATAAGAAATTTTTATTGCATGCATTGCTTTCTAGGCTGTGCTGGAGGACGTAATTTCATCTCTGGAAAGAGGAAGATCATAATCATCGTCCCGAGTGAGTTGCTGGCGAGTACAGGATAATATTTTAAAAGTAATAATTATTATTGCATTGTTGTGTGTGTTTCACGTCGAGAGCGAGTCCTGTCGTTTGGGCACGGCAGGGGTTCCATTTTCCATCGCATTGTTGCAGCACCCTGAAGGGTCCCTCGCGACGTGTGTGGTCTTCATAATGCCTAGCCAGTTTTTCATGCAGCTCTAAAACGAAACAGAAACAGTTGTTGCACAGATCACGACGATGATGATGCGATGGTTCATGTTCACGTCCACGGTCTTTGTGCCTTGCTTTTTCATCTTCACCAACAACGGCGAGAGATAATAACATCGTTATTACATCATACAGCCATTACCATCAAAATCTAAATCACCTTTGGGACTTTGAGAAGAAAAAATGCGACAGCAACCCGAAGAGCTGAGAGGGACCCTTGAGTCATTACCGGGCAGATGTTGGTGCTTGCACGCAGGCAGCAAGGGACTGGGTCCCTCCGCCAGCCGCTGCTCCGCCCTCCCGTGAAGGTTCCATCTTGGATTCTCGTCTCCTTTGTTTCGACTCTCAACTCGGCCAGGCAACAATGCAGGCGAGAGATTAAATCACGCTCCGATGCGTGAGAACGAGTACGGGAATGAGATATCACGAGATGAGTTGTTGCGCGGTGGAATTTCAGATAAAAATTATACAGACAATTTCACGATGTTATTATGAATGAGGCTGCTCGGTTAATGAGTTTATTAATTCCTCTACAGAAATCACTGCACCGGAACAGCGCTAAGAATTTTAACCTTGAAACAACTCAATTGCCAGCCCAGACGCCAAGAATTTATGGAGTGCAGTCGTAAACTAGCAAAAATTCGTCTGAGCACGTACACACGCGAAACGAATTCTGCACTTTTCACTTGAATCACAAATTGCGCACTGCAGGTGACAAAAACAAGTTATCTTGTTGGATGTCTGTGCTTTACCTGAATTGCTGTAATAAAATCTTTAAAAAGTCCGTCGACAATTGCATTATGTAAAATGTAAAGTATTTATTACTCTGGCGGTCGAAGTTTTGCCAACCAACGTTTTAACAATTCAATTCGCATCATAAAAGTCTCAATTTGCAAATTGAGAGACCAGATTTTCCTGATTTTGTTCACCGCTTTGCAATGCTAGGCAATAAACTAGTAAAGTTCACGTCCAAAATTTTGACAAATCAATGCCTGAATGCTGAGTAGGAAACTCTGCCTATTTGACAAATTATTACGGCAGAAACTCGCAGTAAAAGTTTGTAATAGCCGGTAATTGGCCAGGAATTTACGACCACTCGGAGCATTCGGTGCTTCTTACACAACTCATCAAATGGAACTCACTCGCCAACTTTGCTGTTAATTTCAGTACAATACGCTGGCGAGAGACGAGCGACCGGAAATTCGTGACTGAAGAAACCCTGGCGCAATTCTTCGCAGGGCACAAGTCAAATAATTTTTGGATTTTTTTTTCATGCCGACGACGACTCCCTTCACGAATTTCACCGTTTCGCCGTTTTCAAGTTAATTGAAGAATCGAGTTCGAGTGCGGCTGCATCGGACGAACACAGCGGAAGGGAATTTGCGAATTTTTGCACATTTCGGCTCGGTACTCAAATTTTTGACAGGACACCGCACCGCTTCAAAATTGAATTCAAGTGAAGTGTGTACGCATCAATTTCGAGGACGTTCGAGTCTGCTGGTCAAGTTAATAATACACTCGCTCCCATTTCGAAATTCGTGTCCGCCATTTCCGTGAGTTGAGCTCGAGGAGATACGAAATAAGAAATTACACGACTTTCTTGGATGAGTGATGATAATGGAGTTAATGACTTGTGCTGCTCGAGCGCTGCGCTTCACAACTCCTCCTCAGCGGAATGAGATGAGGAAAGACGCTGAAAATTAATGATCGAAGTTGCTCATTCTGAGTTTCATCGCATCAGCGTTCTCATTGTTGTAACTCATCGTCAGTTAATGGCCTGCTAATAAATTACGAGTGCGAATTCGGACGCGGACGAACACAATTTCGCATCAATTCGCCATTTGCCAATCAACACGAAAATTAATTATAATTTTGGGATCATAAACTCCACTCGACTCGACTCGGGCTGCTGTTTACCGTTAACAATTGTGCACTGAATCTTTTGAAGTGCGCGTCGAGCTGCTGAATAGTTCATTATCAGTGCAGAAATTGAATTCTGATTGTGTAAATATTTTACAGGGCAAAGCAAGCAGAATTTAATTAAAGCCGCCGAGCCGAGTCTGAGCCGGGTTCCGATTTTAATTGCACTCCTTCCGCGCTCTCAATAATTACCCACGGCTCTGAATTCCTTTTCATCGCGGCCATTTCTCTGCTGTGCTGTAATTACAATTAAAATGGTTTCAAAAGAATTCACATTCTCAAAAGTAGAAGCCAGAGCCTCGCCTTTTGCAACTGCAACGGGCAATTAAAACAGTCTGAACCGGTTTCTGGTTTCTGTCGCTCGTTCCGAGTCTCATAATTCTGCTCCTGCAAATTCCTGCGCCCTGGTCGTCGTATTTTAAGATGTTTGTAAATCTAAGCGTTATTACTCGAATAATTTATCGGCTATTACAGAGGCTGCTGTGTCCGCTGCGCTGCGCATCTTCATCTTGCCTGCCTGCCTGCCTGGTTTGACAAGATAATACAAAATGAAGCACAAAATCACGGGAACGAAATAAAAATTTTATGTGTGATTGCTTTACAATGCGAGCTGCATTGTTTTAAGGCGAACGAATGCGAGAATTCTTTCATTGCCTTGCTCGGACATAAAACGTCATGTCGCTTCGGGAAAAGCAACCGAACCTGTTTTCCTGTTTACATTTGTTCTTTGTACGAGCACGGCCGGCCATTTTCATCCTGTGGGCATAAATAAATAGAAATATTTAACTTTATTGCACTCAATTCATTGGCCAGTGAAGGCAGGTGCATTTATTTATTCATTCGCTATTCCGACCGCCCTGCAAATTAAATTACTTTCACGACATCGCACGGCAGTCGGCAATTATTTATTTCGAATTCCAGATCAAATACGAAAACTAAACAGGCACACTGGGCGTGGTCGCTTGCACTGCAGTGCACTGCGAATTCAAACTCGGGAGCGAAGAGAGCCGCATAAAATATTCAGGACACAGACAAATGCGGGCGTCCGGTGCACATTGCACCTAATTGTCAGTTTGGCCTGAACGATCGCTTCGTGCTTGACTCTTGAGCTGAGCCCAGCGTGACGGCTTGTAATGAGTGAAATTGTCACATTTCCCTCACCCTGTGCCTGCTCTCAAATACAAAACACAACGAACATGACCACGGCGCACTGCATGGAATTTCTTGGTCTTGTGTTATGACAGTGAAAATTTGTCTTTTGTGCTCCGTGCGAGGCCACCAACTTTGAAACACCTTCGATTTTTATGTTCGTTCAGAGTCCCGAGGCTCCGTGAACGAAGTCAACGAAGCCACCGTGGCTTTTCTTGATTTCTGCAATCGCTCACGGTAAAGAAGCAAAGCCCTTCCCAATTCTTACGAAAAGGCTCCAAAGGTGTCCAAATATGTAAATGGTAAATGGTCAATGATGTCCACTTTATGACCTTCATTTGCACTGCTCCGCTTGACTTCTGACTCCCAAAGCAGGGCAAACAAAAGGAGTCTCGCTCCTACCTTTCTCTGAAAACGCAATAAAGCCAAACATTAATTATGATCCCGACTCACAACAATGCTGTGCTAAATTATGCAGTATTATTCAGCTTGCTGGAACCCAAATTCGCTGTGAGACAGTAAAAAGAGCGAGGAAAATATTTTGAAACTAAACGCGAAGGTGCTCCGCCTTGTTTTGTGCTTTGTACAAAAAAGGTCATCTCGTACACGATCATTAGCGAGAAGAAGAAGGCCATTTTCTTGTTAACGAAAGTGGTCTGGCTTGGGCGCTGCTGCTGCTCCGGTCTTTTGTTTGTGTTCGTTTCCAAATAGTTTGGTTTTTATTGTCAAAACATCGCCGGGCTCAGGTAAAAGCCGAAGGAGATGATAACGAGACGACGAAGACGAAGGGGACAGGCTGAAAGGAAGATAATGAAAGCATTAGATGTCATATATCACTCAGCCGACACAAAGAGCCGAGACCTCACAGCAATCAGGCAGCGAATGATGAGCAGTGGACATGACCCGCGATGAGTGAAACGGTTTGTCATCTGACCGTCCGTCCATACATTCGAGGAGTCCAAAGTCATCATTCCTGTTGTAAAAGTATTACGATTATTGCACTCGTGTTCTTGTTTTGGTGACTCTGCTCTCTTTTGTGCACTGCATCCATGATGACAATTGTAAATCTTCTCCCTTGTGCATTCCTCCCGGACAAAGGGAGACGGATCACTGCGCACTGCACAGTATTTATGGCCCGCAACAATGATCATCATGATTATTGTCTTGTCGGTTGACCTACCTGGCTCTAAAACCATAATCGCTGGTCTGTCGCGCCGACGACGAATGCCGAGCTGACTGTTTTGGCTTTGGTCATATTCGCCCGAGTCCGTCTGTAAATATTCCACAAGACACAGTTTGCTTTTATTGGATCTTATTTATTAACAACAGGTATTTATTATCCACCTTAATGAATAGCAGACCGAATTCAATGCGCCGTCGTAAATTCCGCGTCTCCTATTTGGAGCACCGCACTGGATTCTGGAATCCAGTATTTCGTTCCCACGCAATAAACCTCATTTTTGTCAACAAAACCCAAAGGATGACGTTCGGCTCAGATGAATTCTAAAAATAGAATGCGAGAAGTTCAAACATGTGTGAAAGAAGTTATCCGTAAAACGCGATTTCCATTTCATTTTTGAGTCCCGACTTTTTAATACTCTTCCATTCGTTTTTAATCCCGAGCCTCGGCTTGAACCTAGGTTTCGAAAGAAAATGATGGTTAAGTGAATTTGAACAAATGGAGATCGAGTAGATCGGAGAGTTGATCTCATCACCACAACTGACTTCTAAAGAGGAAATCATAGCATATCATCTGTTTGGAGTTCGTTTGATTTCTTTGCATTTCGTGGTGACTTGTGATGGAATTCAATTAATTCAAGTTAACCCGAAGACGAGACCACCCGAAAGATTCAATTTGGAATTACGACAAATCAATTGAAACCCTTCGCTTGCTTAATCCTTTGCTTATAGATTATCGCTGCACGTCAGCTCCAAGATCTACACCATACTAGAGCCTTGCGCGCAGCAGCGGAATCGTATTTTCGTAATTTTAGTGCTTCCATCGCAAGGCAGTCATTAGCCACAATTTGTACCTAATGTGCCACTTCCGTTTCTCCATTCTCTTTCTTCGTAGTGGAGCAAGTATCATCGTCATCATAATCATTACATTGTTGCCGTAATTGGGAGACAAGCCTCCCACACATCATGAGTGAATCCCACGTTTCAAGTACATGTCAAAGATTATTTATTACCACATTAAAATTGTGGAAATGGATTAACAAATCGTAATTGTAATTGTATGTTAGGCTCAAGAGGCTCATTAGATCGGACCAGATCAGAGTGGGATAATGGTGATTAACTCGCAATCAGCAAATAATTGGATCAAGACCAAGACAAGATCAAGTTCCCATCTGCAAGATTTTACTTTTACTGCTTACGTAATTGATTCATCTGATTTCGCTCCGTTTCAATTCATCGTACTACAACGTTTCGAGTGCTGCTGAAGGGGTTGGTTGGAAAAATTAATAATTCTTATGAATTCTGAATTGTGCTGTGAAGTGAGTGTAAAATCGAAGGGGTGAGATACCAGCCGTTGCCGAAGTCAGAAGAGGAAGAGAACAATAAAGAGGATGAATCGCTTCATGGCTTGTTATCGCGTTAAAATGCAATACATCCTGTCTGAAATGAAATCGAACCACCAGCAGCAGCAGTTGGCGTTTGCGAATTCGAATTCAAGTGAGTTAAGGAGAAATGATGTAATGTCTGCTAACTGACAAGATTAAAGCGTAACTCTCTTCATTAGCAATAATATCACTGTGCCGCTGTGCTATAAAAAATTAATAATAACCTGGCTGGCGATGATGATAGGCGTATCGCGCATCGCTATCGTCTGTCATTATCATTATCGCATACGCGTAAGCATCGCGATTTTTCGCAGCAGTGCGTTGCATTGCTCATTAGTCATTCCATGATGATGATGATGATGATTATGGCATTGCTGTGAACGGTGATGATCTTTTCATTAAGAGATTGACTGCCAGATTGCTTTGCTGCCTTGCGGATTGAATAATAATGATGACAGTCATTGTTGCCAAAATGTTTTCGAATTACGTCGTTACTCGTCCGCTGCGCCGAGGCGGCCGAGACGCGGTTCATTTTTTGCTCATAATTTTGCGAATGACGAGTACAATGCAGTAAATGCCAGTCAACAGATTCCAATTTGTCTTGGCATCTTCTTTTAATTGTGCACATTGCAGGGCAAAGCGCATTGTGGAGATTTGAGGTTGGCAGCGCAAGCTGTGAATGTGATTAAAATTCTGATTAAGAACTCAATCAATTCGAATAATAGAAATAATGCTGCGATTAATAATTTACACGTGGGGCTAAAGTGCTGAAATGAATTCACTAATTCATAATTCTGAACTTTTAACATTGCAGTTGCAGCAGTGGAGAATCAAGATGGAAGACGACGGCTGAATTTACGACCGCATAGCTTTGGTGTGGGCAGCCGCCTGAGACAAGGAATGCTGTTCCAGAAATCAGAACTCGAACCAAGCAGAGGCTGCATGGCAATGAAATGGGTGGAACTGGAATTGAGCTCGGTACGAAATGGAAATAAATTTAATGGAGAAATCCAGCATAATATTATTAGAATGAATTGCTGCCTTGCGTGTTCAGCTCGCATTATCAGCCTCGGAGCTCGATCCGAGTCGCCGTCGCCCGTCCCTTCAACAAAACAACGCAAAACATAAAAAAGTCACTTTGCTGGATTAAATAATTTTCAAAAGGGAGTTCGGCCATTTATTGAATCTTTGGATGAGAGCGAGACAGAGACAGCTGCTGCTGCTGTGTCTGCTGATGATGATGCAGATGAAGACGGACCAGCAGCACGGAAAACGATGCACACAAAAGTTGGAAGGGTAAAACGAAAAAGGCAATTAAGAAATTCTGTTTCTTCGTGCACGTCGTACGCAGTCTTTAATTTCCAGGCAGCGCAGGCAGAAGGAAGACGAATAGCGTGGAGATGGAGCGATGAATCTTGGTCTCGGGCTGCGAAGAGAAGAGGAAAATTATGGCCGACAACAACTCCTTTCGTAAATAACATTTTTAATGATTCTTTTCGTGTACTATTATGTAACATGCTTGCAGGAGGCACGCAGGAAAGAAAGCGCTGCAGGCGAAACCTGCACGCATGCAGTGAAATTGATCTACACTCAAGTCATCATCATCATCGTCTTCATCATCATCATTTACATGCCTGCATCAAGTCCTAGAACAGACGAAAAATTGTTTCTTTGCACCGTGATGGCCATGATTCCATGATGCATGAGTGCGACTGCAATGAATAATGCTAATCAACTTCATGGAGGAAGGATTTAATTCATCTTCTCTGCACTGCGCTGGGTTGGACGGCCGTGACGGACGAAAGGCGACCGTGAATGCACGACGTAGCGCAACAAATAACTTTCAAACTGCTGGCTGTAAGCGTAATAAAGTCTTGAGACTCGCTTTCGCTTTGTGTCGTATTCCAGGAAAGTGGTTCCATTTTTTGTCCAGGTTCCGAATGCTAGACTGGGATCCATTAACGGACGCGAAGGCAAAGGCGGATGGACGATCGTGAGAGGTAAATCATCTGGTGCAATATTTTCATCATCTCGGCTCTGCGTAAACTCCACATGTAGTGCATTACATGGCTCGAGTATTGATTTATTCACAGAGTGCAGGATGTCAGCCATTATTCCACTCGTGTGCGTGGACAGGTGATAAATGGAACCATCAATTACGTATTTGGTGCCCAGGTCGGCGTAAAATACAAATATCATATTGAACTATTCACCAGCTACACTCTGCCGAAAAATGGGGATTTTAAAAGATGATTCGAAATACGTCACGATGCGAGAAAGGCATTCCAGCTCCGGCCTGAATTCAAAATTTAAAGAATTAGAAAAAGCACAAGGCAGAAGGCTTAAATAAGGAGAAGGATGAAGTAGACAATTTTGGCAGGGTTATGCAAAGAACAGCCATCAACCGTCAGCCGCCGTCTCACATTCGCCGAGGCCATAAATTATGAAGATGCAAAAAGGAATTCATGGCAGGGCAGGAAGATGCGAAGCCGAAGCCGGTCGGATTATTATTGCATCGCTCTAAGCTTGTAAGCGGATAAAAGAATTTTTTCAATGAATCTGTCTGGCGAAGCGATGCGTCTATATTATTATTGTTATTATAATCTCTCGAGATGATCATCTCATCGTACGAAATAAAGAGCGGTAAGCAATATAGCTCAATTTCAAAGTTTTCAATCCGCTTGGCTTCTCTGCATTTATGGAGTTGTTCTGCTAACTTAAATACTTTACTTTGTCTAGATTAGTGCCAAATGCCAAACAGCCGCAGTCGTCGGAGCGGGGCTCGGCCCTGGACAAGAGCGAGGGTGAGGCAAAGCAACCCGCTCGCCCTTGTAACGCGGAGTCGGATTGGAGCTGGGTCCCCTCGCCTCGCTACGCGTCCACGCTCGCTGCCTGTCTCAAGCTGGCCAGGCGGCTCCGCCTCCACTCGCCCGCCAGCCCAATGAGAGGTCTAGAACTGCTCCTCTCCTCTTCTCTCCTCACATCGCCAAGTACAGCGAAGCAGTGTGAAAAAAATTGGATGATGATATGACATGTGTAGAAAGCTGGCTGGGGGACACGACTCGAAGAAAGAGATCTCTGTCAATTTCATCATCAGCCCGCAGCCCGCGTGGCGAATCTCGCTGACATTTCCAAAACAATTCTGCCTGTACAGAAACAAAAAGAAATCAAGTCCTTACTTTCACGAGTCGCTGCACTACACTGCACTCGCTTCCAGGCTACGAACTCAAGTGGGAAAGGGGAGATGACTTTCTTGGTGAAGCTGTTGGTCTGATTTCTTGAACTTGCATCGTGTCAGTCAGTTTGACGATTTAGACGTCATCGTCGACAACCACGCCAGACAGTCGTGCTTCGGGAGTCCAATCAGACACGCCGAACTTGATCCAAGAACACTGTGCAATTGTGCAAGACCGTAATTAGTGAAATGAGTGAATTGTTATGTCTCAATCTGAAATTAGCACATAAATCACGCACGTGTTCAATTAATTTGCATAAAAATCTGCATAACTTTATGCGTGTGCGTGGCAGTGACTCAATGACTGTGACTGTTTAGTGCAATTGACACTGAATGCGTGACACTTGATACTGTGCGATGATGTTGGCGTTGGCTGTCGAGAGACTGATTGGCAACGGGGGCAGCGGCCACACAAACGGATCCGGTGGGAACGCGGTCGTAAGTCACAATCACAATAGCACCACAGGCACACATCGCTTAGCAGCTCCAAAGAGCAAAATGGACAATTTCAAGTCGCAGTCACATCGAATCAGCAGCATTGTCACTGCCGCCGGAACTGATCTCTCTAAGCCCAAACCGAATAGGCACCTGGTAAACAATAACAACAACGAACACGAAGGCATTGCAGACGCGGAACTTGATTCGCCAGAGGAAAAGATCTCGCCAAAACTGAATGGCTACCCAAAACCTGCCCCGTCGTCCGATAGTTGCTCCGATGATGAAGAAATCGAAGTGGACGACATGAACGAAATCGAATCGGGGTCCCTGAAAGTGGAGCCCAGGTCAGAGGATGCAGATGGGGAAGATGATGCACGACAGATCAACACAACCTCTGCATCTTGCGCTGAATCCGAACGGAATCTGAGCTACAATCATCGACCGAGTCCAAATCCAAATCCCAACTCGTGTGCGCGTTCGCAGACATTGGAAATTGAAAGAATACGCGATCGAGAGCGCCGACGGAGTAATTGCGGCGCGGACGAAACATCTGCCAGCGACAACAATACGGAAGAGCAACGGCAGCAGACGGAAATTCATCATCGGAAGATGAGTGTGAAGGAGGAAGAAGCGTCTGACGAAGAAGGCGAGCATCCTCGATTGTTGTCGCACCAAAGGTCTTCTCGGCTCATTGACGACAGTTGTTGCTGCGCGAGTAATAATGGGACAATAAGTGATGATAATAAGAGTCAACCGATGATTGAGCCACCAGCAGCGCCAGTTAATCTCGCCTCTTCTGCCTCGGCTACCGGCCCTGGTGGGATTTGTGATAGCAATAGCAAGGCTCCGTCGCGACCACCATCAACGGCCAGTGAAATGTCAGCCACATCGTCCTCGTCGTCGTGTGGCAGCAGCGCGTTCTTTCACTGCAGCAACAACAACTCGCCACCGCTGCCCGCTTCTTTGATGCTGGTCAGTCAACCGCAGCGCGCGCACCATAACTCACTCAGGTTCTCCATTGACGACATTCTCCGGCCCGAGTTTGGACAAAAGGCCATTGAGAAGATTCAGTTCCCACTCACCGCACGGAAGAATGCGAGCGGAGTGGGCAGCGCGCCGAGCAGAGCGAGACAGCAGCGATCGACGCAAAGCGCACATGCGGGAAGCGGGCCGAGTGCTGTGAAGAGACCCTCCAGCGTCAAAGACCACTCTGAGGACTCAAACAGCAGCAGCCAAAGTCAAAGTCAGGGGCAGGGGCAGAGCACCAGCGGGAGCGGGAGTCGGGCGTCGAAGGAGTTGGTTGATGAGGCGAAGGTGAATCCTCCGGTGCCGAAGGGTCCGCTCCTGTGGCCCGCGTGGGTGTACTGCACGCGCTACTCGGACCGTCCCTCCTCAGGTAGATGTAAGAACAACAATACGTTAAACCCATCTCCTTCTCATTTCATCTCCTCTCTGCTCACTTTCTGCTATTCTGCTTGGTGAAAGATGATTAATTAATTACGGACCATTTAAATTTTAAGCTGCCAGCATGACACTGGCAAGGTACGGCACGGCAATTTTAGATTTGCAATTTCCTCGTTGCAATTACGCGATAAAGTTGTTGCAGGAGGCTCTCATTTGTCCGCACAGTCATAATTGCATATTATTCGCTCATTACAGGAGGACAGGAATCAAAGACCATAAATTACAGGCTGCTTACAGAAATCAACATTTTACGAGTACGTGCAAAAAGTGGACGGCTTGTTGACTTGCGTGGAGGCCAATCTCACGACTCTGTTAGTATTCCGCTCGCATCAGGTCAATTCTCACTGATAGCATGACAAAACGGACATGATCACGATCGTGCTCGCGCGATGATGCTCTCAAGTGGTTTCTTTTGTAAAGTGTCAAATTAAAAGCCTCTAAACATTTGAGAGCCTGCTTGGCTGGGAAGTGGCCGATAATTATTCTCAAACATGAATTGCTCACTTTGTACATCGTATTTTTAATATTTTACACTAATTCACTGATTCCTCACTCAATGATTCAATGCACTGATCGCCTCCAACCGGTTGTGGGTGCCGGGGCTCAAAAGGTGAGGGATTAGTGACACTCAAGATGAATGACGTGCCTTCATCTTCCCCATTCCTCCTCCAAAGTGATAAATGTCGGCTGCGTGGCTTATCTGAGAGCGCTGTCCGCTAATTGATTCGAAGACAGCGCCAAATGAGTGCCAATCTTACGAGGCGGAGATTAAAGAGGCTCATTAACGCTGATGGAATTGCACTTTGCACTTTGGCGTGCAAAAACTGACAACTGATGAGCCCACGTCGATTTCTTGGGGAGATTCGATTCGGGGCCGAGCGAAAGAAAGTTCATTAGTCGAGGAATTGGTTGCACCAACCTCACTTGAGCTTTGTGCATGATTCGAATCGAAAGAGATCGGAATTGATGACCACCAGACAAGATCACAAATGTTTGTGACGCGCGAGATGCGAAGCGAACGAGCGAGCGAGCAGTTTCGTCCAAGGAGGTCGATCTGCATCAAAAGAAGTTGAGGACTGTCAAAGTAGTCAAGTCAAAGTTAATCCAGTGCGAGACTGACGATCTTTAGTCAACCCAGAGACAAGTTCTTTAGTTCTTTAATGGACATGTCAAACCCATTCAACTTCATTCACAGTTAAGCCTTTCGTACTTACAGCGTGTACGACAACTTGTCCGGTTCAATTTACAGGCCGTGAGTAATTGCTTCGTTTCATAAACCCTGATTGCTGACTCTGATTGGCGATTATTGCATTACAATGGACTCAGCATGTCAGGCGTGAATTGAATCTGCATATGCTCTTCTTTCAATTCCCTAATCAGGTTTTATTGCTTAACTAATCCAGCCTCCAATTGCCATCTGCAGGTCCACGATCTCGGCGCGTGAAGAGGCCCAGCGAGACGGGCGGTGGCGGTGGTTCAGCGGGCTCAGAGGAGGAGAAGCGGCCTCGGACAGCGTTCACGGGCGATCAGTTGGCGCGGCTGAAGCGGGAGTTTGAGGAGAATCGGTACTTGACTGAGAAGCGGAGACAGGACTTGGCTCGTGACTTGAAACTGCATGAAAACCAGATCAAAATCTGGTTCCAGGTAAGATGCGGTCGGATAATTATTGCGCTACGCTAACGCTGTATTACGGGACCAGATTAATTCATGGCAGTGCAATCTCTCATCGTTCAACTTGACTTGATTCGTCTTGTTTGTTTTTTGGTTTGACAGAACAAGAGAGCCAAGCTAAAAAAGTCGAATGGTCAGCGCGGTGGTCTCGCACTGCAATTGATGGCTCAAGGACTCTACAACCATTCAACGATTCCCATGGAAGAGGACGACGACTATCTTCCTTGTCCGTAGACAGCACAGGATGCGTCGTGGCCATTGTTGCATTGTTCGGCTTTCAGAGCGCAGCGACTCAAGGACAGCAATTAAAATCCCGATGTCGTCTCTCGTTGGCCATTTTCTCCTTCGAGCAGTCTGCTTTAATTTGCAAATCAATCAAAGCGGTCGCGAATTGCGTGCGTGTGTCAACTTGACTTCCTTCTTTTGTTGGGCCATTTTGTTGTCTCTCTTCATGTAAATTAGTCTCATTAATCTGACATGACAATTATTGTACGTACACAACCCCACTGCGACAGAGCTTTATCACTGATTTGAGTTAATGCAGTAAAAAGACGGTCACGACTCATGAGACGCAAAAGCACCGGCGACGTGTGAACAGCAAAAGCAATAATACTGATAAGGATAAGCGTAAAAGTATTTTCGAAGTAGACGAACCCATGAAACCTGTACGAAACTCGGCTCTCTTAGCTCATAATCTCATAATTTATTAGCATGCTTACTTAATTAGTCGATTTAGTGATTAGCACGTGTTGTACAGCCAGCTAGAAAAACCGATCCGGCGCGTTGTGCAATTCTCTCATCTCGTGTACGGTAATTTAGTTGTTCATCTCATTCATAAACGTTAAACGTAAATCGGTAAATTGAACTTTAGTGATTTTGCGAGTGAGCAGCGCGCTAAAGCGTAATTTAGTCGTAAGGCAGGCGCAGAGAAGAGAATAAAAATCGAATCTTCATGGAATTTCACCAGTCGCAGTCACAGCAATGCGACGCTGAAACGGGGAAAATAATAACATTTTTATCACGACGCGACCAGCAGCAGCAGCAGCAACGAGCACATTCATTCCGAGCCATTAAGCATTCATATATTCCAATTACACGTTACAAGGCAAGGACACGCGGGTATTAAA
Organism: Mesaphorura yosii; assembly: GCA_009869945.1. Classification (NCBI taxonomy): domain Eukaryota; kingdom Metazoa; phylum Arthropoda; class Collembola; order Poduromorpha; family Tullbergiidae; genus Mesaphorura; species Mesaphorura yosii. Next base: position 14,330 of record WIXG01000160.1, read on the forward strand.
GTAATTTCGGCGGAAACAAGAAAGGGGTAGGCAGGCAGAATGCAGTGTTTCGGGAAGATTGCGTTGCGGCAAAAGGCGTCGGATTTGCCGCGATCCGCAAAGTCAATCAATTTTGTATTGGATCATTGCGTGATCATGTCGCAGTACAGTGGCAATAAATGCATGATGACGAGACCGCAACAAGAAACACGATGCGAGTACGACGCATCCGACGTATCAGCTTCGACATTTGGTTTCGACTGGTAATTGTAATGTTGAGATTCGAAATGAAGGTGATCAATGATTGAACAACAGAGGTACTTACGCGGAGGACGAAGATGAAGAGTCAACTGCCTGCTCTGCCTTGCTCATTGTGGTTTCTCTCAGCTTAGCTTAGCGTTTAGTGCTCATCTGCTCATCTGGTTCTTATTTTCCGATAATGATAACAAGATTGGAAGTGCATCGGCTAAGACCACACAGGACGAGTACGACCACAGATCACTCCGACACTCATTTGTCAATGAATGTGACACTAACTACATAGCGAAGCATAGCGCAGAGTGCTTAACTCGCTGCGATGCATTTTTGCAAGACCGCGACCGCGACCGTGCTGCTTTGCTTTTATCTCCACTCCAGATCCCTGCAGATCATGTTCATTACTCATAACTTATTTTTTACGATCCACAAATTGATTATCAAGCTAACAAATGCCAAATGAGGTTTTATTGTCTTTTGTGCCCATAAACAACCAACAGCAGCAAGATTCCGACTGCTTGTTGGTCATAAAACTGGGCACGCAGGGACATGAACACATGAACTCAAGTGCGCTCTGCGAGAGGCGCACTCTCCGTCTCTTACTTTCAGTCTCAGTTTGCCCCTCTTGCATTTGGTTCAAGTTCCTATAAATTTTAAATGGATCTTGACTTGGTCTGAATTTAGCAGCAATTTTGCCAGTAAACGACGAACGAGCAAAATCTTGTTGGTCTTCTGCATTGCCTTCCTTTAATGGCAATTTTAATAATTTACCACAATAAAGATGGATATCAGCAGCGGATGTAATTTACGGCGGTATTTTATTCCTTTTTAATGAATAGCTTCATTAAGGATGTTTTGACCACTGCACTCGCTTAGCGCGTGAACTTAATCGCAATCTTAATGGCACGCAGACAAAATGGAGGTGATTGGCAAGCACATTAAATTTAATAAACTCCTCGCGCCGCATCAGCCAAATTACTTGAAAATTCTTCAATTTCATGTCAGGCGAAGGACAGGCGTCGCTCGGTGGAGGTGTCGATCGGTGCCCGTTTTAATTATTCAGACCACCGTCGAGCGAGCGAAGGCGAGCTTTTGCTTTCAGTCAGGCGCAGGGAACTTCTGCACTGCGCGGGTGCAAGGAAAACAATTGTAATCTGGATCTGAGATAAAGAAATAAACACGGACACGACTCGCATACTAAACAAGAGCTCAATGCCCAAAGCCAAGCCAAGTCAAGAAACTTACCTGCATTGCACTACACTCGCGTTCTGCGGAACGGGAGCACTTTTCGCAATTACGGCTTTTGTACTGCTGGTAAATTGCCGAGTGCGCGTGCGTTTGTGTATAATTTCTTTTATTGTTTTCGATTGATCATTCATTTGATTTGACTCCGGAGGCTATTCTTCTCGCTAATTGTACACGTCCCATGAAATTTATCTCCGATCAGACCATTTGCATGAGTTTACATGAAAAAAGTCACTTCCTCTTTTGCATTTGGAGGCCATGTGTGGCAATTTAGTATTCTGGTGGCAAGCTGCTCGCTTTATCGCGCATATATCGCGAATGCAGGCAAAAATTGATCAAAACAGCACAACAAACTGCCAATAATTCGCAACAGCCATCAATATTCATATCGCAAAGAGGCGTGATGAAGTCATAAATTGTAGCGCAATCTGATCACTTGTGTTTGCAATTAATTTAAATGCTGATTTCAAGGATTTCTTGTTTCGTTGCTAAAAGTGTGCCCAGAGCAGATACGAAGAAGTGAGGAAAGATCTCTCGCACTTGAGTCTCGTTAAACTGTTGACGTTGGAGGTCCTGAGCTCCGAACTCGGAACCCCAACCTAATTATCACTTACTCATTCCGAAAACATGACACGCGACACGACGAACAGCGCCTCGCTAATTAGCCGCGAGGAATCCTGATCTGTCGACTCTTCTCCGGTATCCAAAATCTAAGGCACTAGGCAGGCACATTTTTGTCCTGGACGCTGGAAGGGTGAAAGATGCAGTGCAATAAAAATGGGCATAAAGAAGTGAGTCGAAGTTGACTGTCGAGCTGCCGTTGTTAATTTGCATGTTTGCCCGCTCAAGAATTTGCCCTGCTACAGTTTTTATGTTGTGTAATTACTCGTGCATCTTGAAACAATGTGGAGAAGATTCTTCCGGCGGAGGAGACGTCGTAATTTGAAAATAAATTAAAAGTCGAGACGCGTGTGCGTGTTTTATTTGCATTTCCACATTTCTCATTTCAGAATTCTTGCAGTGCGAGTTGGCAGAATTGTTTTATAGTTTTTAATTATTTATTCGTACGTAATTCACGTCCACGTCGCTTTTTACATTTTATTTTACAGGATCCGGAATAAATTAAAAGTTAGGAACTAAATGGGCCTAATTATTGCTAAATTGTCTCTTTGTGACATACACGCTTTAAACACACCGAGAGAGGAGAGGTGCAGATCAATCCGAATCGTAGTCGTCATCGTCGTCCCCGTCCCCTCGCGCGGGGATCGTCGAATGGTTGTACAGGCCCTGCGCCATCAGCTGCAGTGCCAAACCGCCCCGCTGCCCAGTCGACTTTTTCAGCTTGGCTCGCTTGTTCTGCGCAAACAAAACAAAAGAGTCATTAAATTAATGCGTCATCCTGTCCATTCAATGGCCATTTGCATAATGTGGTCGTGTTTCTGCCACAATCGCCATTAATTCGCACATTAAATAAGCTGACAACTTTATCATCGAATGAGACTTGAACTTGAGTCTTTTATGAGGAATTTTTATTAATTACTGCTACGCAAACTTGCTTTTACGTTGCTTTGCCTGCTTGTCCCAAGTACAATTAAAAAATCATTCATCAGTGTGCAAAAAGTGGAATTCCAACTTTGGATCGGTAATTAATATCTTCAAGCAATTTAAGAAATGGCTGCGCAAAATCAACAAACGTTTCGTGACCATATTCGATACTCGACGATGACATGGGTCTTGAGTTTGTTTAATTACCTGGAACCAGATTTTGATTTGGTTTTCGTGGAGTCGCAGTTCCCGAGCCAAGTCTTGTCTCCTCTTCTCGGTCAAGTAACGATTCTCATCGAATTCGCGCTTCAGGCGTGCCAGCTGCTCGGAAGTGAATGCCGTGCGAGGTCGCTTCTCGTCAATTTCCTTCTCCTTCTTGGCAGAGCGCGAACGGCGCGTTCGGGGACCTGCGAAAATTGGCAATTAGAAAAAGTTGTCAATAATTTGCAGGGGTCACATCCGCATTTCATGGTCCAATTGCGCGAAATATTCAGAATCAATAACACAGTAGCGGCAGCAATTTGTCGGATTCGGATTAAAAAGTGTATTCCCTCAGATTAAAAGCTCGACTCGGCTCGGGTCGTGTTCATTGATTCCGTGCGTACACGACACGACAAGGGGCTCGAGGGGCATGCACGACGGCAGTTTGAGAGGTCTGATAACGTGTGAAATATGTCACAAGTCAAAGGACTGGAAAAACAAATCAACGCAGTGTCGCAGAGCAGAGCGCGAAGGGTGCGACGGAGAAGAATTTAATAGTAAAAAAAGATCGTGGCATGTAAAAATGGGGAAATGGCAAGGAATTCGAACTCCTTCCCGACTCTGCCTCGTCTCCCCTCCGCCGTGGCTCGATTTAATACAATTTACCAAAGTGGAGAAGATAACACGAGGCCAAAGAGACACGACATGAATGCTTAAGCAATACAGTGGAGCTCATCATCATTACGCGTCTGCACTGCACCCTTTCACTGTTCACTCCATTATTAATCTTTCTCACCTAATTTTCATTTATCTCTTTCCATTAACTTTCTTCCCCTGCCTGCCGCGATTTCTTCTTCCGTGATCTTTGCTCATGAACGCAGAAATGTGAAAGGCGAAAGTCATCACGTTAATGAGAAATGGAAAAATTCCAGCCGAAATGGAAGAGTGAAATTGTTTCGAATCAGATGCTGCCGAGAAAGAACGGCTGATGATTATTGCCGCAATTATTTATTGCAGGGCTCCACACCCAAAAGTCTGTCTCTTCTTCCTTCCTCGACTAATTAGCAGGGAGATGGCAACGCAAAGGAAAAGGCAACTAAATTTCCAAGGATCGCGTCGTCGTACATATTGTACTGTCATTTAATTTGTTTTTACGTCAACACAATAAATGATAATGTAATCTAATGAATGAACCTTCATTTACTTCATCCGACAAGCACGAAGCACGGCACAGAAGTCCGCTGTAAAACTTTGCGCCGCACTTTATTGCCATCAGTCATGCGATGGGAAGGAAACTGAGTGTCAACCGAGTCCCATACAAACGCCATTAACAAAACGGGGCACAGGAAACGAGTGCAAGAACAGCAAGCCAAAGGCCATGAAATGAATTTACGAGCCGTTATCCGTAAACAGGCCATTTCTATGATAATTTATTGCGATATGTACATTTGTACATACGTACAAGACGGGTCTTTCTAAATTATCACTTCAGGTAGCGCGGTGGCGCTGACGGGCGCGTTATTGATTAAGCCTGAGAATCCAACACAAAAATCCCAAAAATGGTGTTTATTGATTAAATACGGGAGCCGGAATCAAGACTCGTGGATTATTCATGGCAGGTGAAAGGCAGAAACAGATAGGACCAGACTGGGGCTCAGTACAGCACAAACACCACACCCACATGCAGTGATGGCGATGGTGACGGCGTTGGCGGCGGTGGCTACGTGTGAAAAGATCGTTTACAAAATGAATTGTAATGACACGGTGCGGTTGACAAGCTAGGCAAGTCGTGGAAAATTATGAACCCGACAAATATATCAATAGAAATAATGTCAGGCCAGGCATGGACGAAAGATCAATAATACTTTAGCTTGGCCTGCCACTGCCAATGCGTTGGCTCGGCTTGCAGGCTGTGATTATGTCGTACGCGTGCAAACTACTCAATTACTCATTGCCATTGCTGGGCCCTGGCTCTAATAACGAAGTGGATTCGCAACACACAATTTCGCAATTAAGTGTCAACGGTCGTTCGGGCCAGGCCAACATGCGATGCAGCATGCAAGCACGTCGTGTGTCACACACAATTATGATCGATGTGCTGTAAAGAGGAAAATTCTGTGCTCTGCTCGAAGGCGAAGTGCGTTGCGGTGAATTGAAATTGAATAAGCGAGAACTCGGCTGCTCGGTGGTTGGTTGTCGTTCTCGATTCTGCATTGTCAACTCAATTGGGCGCTCATTGGCTCTGACATGTGACACGTTGTGATACGCGAACGCGAGCGAGCGACAAGTGAGAACTCGAAACACAAAATCCTAGACTCAGGCTACGAGAACACATGAAATGGGAATGAGAACATGTATGAAAAGCCTAGCCGAAAAGCGGCAACTGCTCTAATCAGGCGGGCAGGAGTTGAGCAGGCAGAATTTGGGTGGTGTGTTGCTTTGTTTTGTTTTGCTACTTACTTCTTCCTGTAAACCAACAAAATGAACACAAACATAAGAATACTGTCAACATAAGAGTACATGTTAATTGCTAATTGCTGAATGAAAGCTATTAATAGACAAGCAGCAGGCTGAAGAGCGAAGGCCACCACGCTTGCGCAGCGGAATTAATTAGCATGAAAGCGAGCCGGCGCAGCGCAGAGAGAGTTTACATTTTCTTTATCATCTCGAGCCTTGAGGGCATCTCATCATGAGCTGATGTTGAGTCTCATCGATCGCGTATCACGTTATTGTTGGGCTTACTCTTACGTAACTCAATCTTTTATCTAAGACGAAGGCGAAGCAGTCTCAGCCTCAGCGTAATCTTAATTAGCGTAAGGCCGCTTTGCCGCCTCGCCTCGTCTTGCCTTGTCGATCGGTAATTAATTGAGTGTCATTCAATCGTCTCGACGTGCAGTTGCTACAGATTGAATTTGCATTTATAAATCTTTCATTACGTTCTGGCGGTCTTTTGTCCGCCTGAGCAGTGGCCTTGAAGGCATGGCTCGAGAAACATGACGCTGGAGCAAAACAATTGACTTTGGCACCTTTTGTCTGTCCGTCTTTGCACTTTCTGCGTGGCGTGAGAAAGACGACCGAAACCGCGCTGCGGCGCTGTCAAGACTTCAATCTGAATCTTGTTAACCTTTCAAACAGAAAGGATAGGTAAGGTAAAGAAGGGAAAGGGACGGACGGTGACTGAACCGCAATAACGAGATTAAAGGGAATTATCTCCCGACCTTTTCCTTGTGATGCCTTGTATTTGTAATATTTGTACAAGCACTGCGAGTAATTCTGATTGATGTCTGTCTTTCGCGTGGTAAACAAGGCAGAACGGTCTTGTCAAATAATATTGACATTATCTGTCCATTCTTGTGCGACTGAGACGCGACCGACCGCAACGACGACTTGGCTTTCATTTTCTGCTGCTGAGCCAGTTTACGGCAGTTGGAAGTCAGGAGCCCGTTCACCGTCCATGGTGGCAGTTGTCTTGTGCAGGGCATCGCAAAAAATTATAATTGCACGGCAGGAATGAATTCGAATTGCAATTCGAGGCGCATTAAATATTCTAATGAAGCTCCTCTGCTCGGCTCCTGCGAGTGAATAAATTTCGATCATTGCAAACTCAGCTGAAACTGGTTTTGAGTTGCCAAATGCTTCCTTCGCTTGGTGCGGGAGCCACAGCCACAGCCAAACCCCGGCTGGCTGGCCGGCCGAGATGAATGGGAAAAGGAAAGTCGTCAAAACATGCGTATGCGTCGTGGAGATATGAACTTTCGATTGCTGTTCGTAATAAATAATAAGGCAGGCATTGGGCAAGGAGATCGGCCGGCCGTGTTGTTGTGACGTGCGTGGAATGTCTCTATTAAGCGAAGCCACACAAGTCGCTGGCCGCGGTTGACGGCCCCACAGCGAACGAACGTGGTCAGCGTCAGCAGCGAGCGAGCGGGTAATGAAGACCCCACAACGGTCGGCCGGCCCCATTCTCCACGTTCCCACTGCCCTGGCCATTAGCAACCTGTATTTGTTAAGTCGCTGCTCGTCGGACTCTGCCGCTTTGTTGCTGAATTAGAATGTTAACGTGCTTAATCTCTCATTACCCATCTTAGCATCGGACTCTCTTGACTTCTGTCTGGAAGATGAGATTATTATTTCACGAGTAATATCAATTGAAGGGTTCTCCAACCAGAACGAGCTCAAGCCACTCGGCAGTCCGTCTCACCAGTGCAGAGATTTTATGATTGCTTTTATAACAGCATAATTTATAAAGTACGCAGACGCGCACTGAGCGCGCATGAATTCTTGCCCATCATCGAATTGTCATAATCATGGCTCGAGTGAGGATGTTCTCCACGCACTCGCTTCTGCTGTGAATGAATGGGACTCCTTTGATACTAATTTCCCTGTTATTACGCACTTCATCACTTTACGCACTGCACTGCTTCTCATCGACCTTCTTCACTCCAGCAGAAATCAAGCACGCGTCTTCTCGGTGCATTCATCTCAAGTGGTACTTCACTGGGACCTGCATTGTTCCCTTTGCGTCTCGTCTCGAGTTTCCAAACGCAAAGGTGCAGGCGTCATGATTCGTGAAGTGCCTCCGATTAAATTAAATTCACTCCTGTCCGTTTCTGATATCATTCTCTCCTGTTTTAATTACATCCGTTCCACCGAATTCACATTTGCATGGCATTTACATTTGCATTTGCATGCGAAAATTCACGCACTGGCTGGCTGGCCCCATAAATTACTGGTTTCCACGCCACGCCTCCTGAATTTTCCAATTCCGCGCAGTCGCAGTCGCAAATTAACATGGCATGCAATTTGATAGTCTTGCATTTGCAATAATTCTTTGTTTGATCAAAAAAGTACAGGCCACGCAGTAAAGCGAACACATGACGACTGCGCGCTGCTTCTTGTGAGTAGCAGTGAGCAGTTAGCAGTTGATGATGATACGTAATATGATTATTATGTGATACAAGCGCTGCGTGCGTGCGTGTGGTCCTCTCGCAATGTAAAAATGCAATCGTATCTCTGCCTGCCTGCCTGTTCCAAAGGTTTACTTTATAATCATAATTTCTCATGCATTCTTCTGGCCTGCCTGGCTTGGCTTCCTCGTCTCGATTCCAATACGAAGAATTCAACAACTGTTTCATTGTTGTATGTAAGCTCGCACTGTGTATGCGTATCAATATCACTCGTCTCCACGGATTATTCATCATCCTTTCTCAGCCTGACTAGCTTGCTGGCTAGCTGGAGTTATTAAGCGATTCAGACGATGAATGAAGATGTTACAAAAGACCAACAGCAGAAACAACACAAGAAGAAATGAACACAAGCTGTCAAACTGAACAGCAACGCAGGTAAAATATTAAACCCAAAATTCCTGCACTGCACTGCTCAGCAACTCGAACGATCGACTGACTCAATTCAATGAATTGACTTTTTACTTTTGCCCCAAAAACGACGACGTGCAGACGACCTACGAGACAATTGAAACTCGCTCCTGCTCATCCTTCCATGACAATCTTGTCATCTCGGCCCAACTCACAATTCCTAAATTTATAAAGGTAGCAGTGACATTCTTCACGAGTCCATCTGCTCAGCAGCGTCCGCTCTTCGCTGTAAACCTTAATTGGTGACTTTTACCTTGTTTTTGGTGTCTTTTACCATGCGAGTGTTGGTCTAATTACAAATCTCGCCTTTTCATCTTAATTCACAAGTGCAGCGTGAGCATAAGAAAAGGGTCAATCAAACCCTTTCCTTAAGGCCATTGTCGGCATGTCGGTCAGACGTTTCAAATGCACATCGCACTTGCACTCTGCCTAATAATTGTCTCACTAATGGCGATGCACCTTTCGATTCGATCTGCTCTTCGTGTTCCTTCGACCAGGGCAAACGGTGCTGCAATGATGCGAGATGACAAGCTCCGGTATTTAACCCTTTTATTTTTCCAATTGACTTGATACGGATCTGATCCACAAATAAATCGAGGTGAATAATGCCCTCATTATTAATTTACACATGAGCGGGCGGCCGAGACTGTGAGAGTCCGCACCGAGACTCGAGAATTCGACTGGAATGCTCTGAGGGCCAATTATCAAATATTTTGTGACATTCTCCGTAATAACATCGTCACTGCAACGCAATGGATTAATCCAATTGAAGACGCGCAACTCGTTATTATTAGAAATCGCGTCGACGTACCAAAGCGTCAGCTGCGAGCGCCGAGCGTCCTTTTGCAACGAGGAATTTTAATGGACAAAATGTGTAACACGGCTATACATTTTGTCGATCGAGTGTCTTAATTATAATTCTCGGTGTGAGGTACATTTTTAGCGGAGCAGCCACGACCAGATTGGCTGAGGTACAAGAAAAAGACATGGCGGAGAAATCAATGCGAGTACGTGCCAACTGCTTGCCATTTTACAGCCTTCTGCAGCTGGTTTGCGTTCGCGTGGTATAAAGCAAATGCCGGGATCTTCCGGCTCAAAGGCCACGCAGATCACGAGATCATGAATACGAAGCACACAAGCACACGGCGCGGCGTATCTTTCAACGCATGTATACGAGAGAATCCCTGCCGTGAATTCGGAAGGGAAAACGAGAGATCAAAAGAGATACACGTCCAGAATCCGGATCAGCATACGGTACAAAGGCAGGCTGAAGGCTGAATTGATAAATCCGTGTTTGACCGACCCGGGCTCAATTTTTTAAAGGTGAACTGGAAAAGAGCAACCGCAACCCAAAAGTAATTCGGAACTCTTTTGATGTTGGAGCATTAAAAAGAGCATCGGTGAAGATAATCTAATCAAAGATCCTGAAATCTGTGCGATGCGATGCAAAGCAATGAGATCACGGTTGAATGCAGTCTGATGGCTGATTACACATTACACGTACGTTGCACGAGATGAGATGCATCGCTCGTTTCATTCATGCCGGGCTAAGCGAAACTGAAATTGAGTGTGCGTACCACACAAGAGAATGCTCATTTGGGTTCATAACAAGCGAGAGCGTATTATTAACGTCCCAACAATGCGGAGCTCACTTCAAATTATCCACTCAACTCAACATCGTGTCGTGCCTGTGCTTGCCTGCCTGCCTTGTGAGGTGGTCGAAGTCGTCAAAACTCTGATGCCCTCTGCTTTGGCTAGCGAGATGAGTCGGAACGCAAAACCTTTTGACAAGCCGGCGGCAGGTATTACAATCACTCAAAGCGGCCAGAGCAAAATATTTTGTGTTTGTGGACGCAAATCTGGTCTTAATCCGACACTCACTCAAAACCCATCGATCGACATGTTGACAACGCACGTCAAAGTCAAAATTCAAAATGTTGACAAAGCACGATTCATGTCGCCCAGCATTTCATTTCTTTCCGCAGATTTATGAACACGACTACACGGCACAGGCACGATTCCAATAAAGTTGTACACTCGTATCGCCTATCGCATGCATGTAGTGATTAATATCGCATTTCGTCTTTGTGAGTAACCAGCAAAATTCAAAATGCTTGTCGCACGCAATGAAATGATTTAATTTCATTTCACCGTGTAAATCGCGAGTCCGATCTCCTGTCTACTTTTCTACAGAGTTTTCTAAAGACCCGACTTGCAGATTGCCAGTCATTGGTTAAAAACCGTTTCGTGATTTTCCCATCACTGCATGCAAAAAAGGTTCTTTCGATTTCGTTTTCAGTGTCCAACTCCCACGCGCAAGCGCGTCGAAAAAAATCGAGTAATTAAGTCAATTTGGAATTGGACAAAGACTAATTACGCGGACACTGAAGCAGACGGACTTGCGTTGAATTCCGAATGGTTACGAAATTATGTTTACGATGCGATTGGCTCATGAATTTTGTTAAACAAGCGTGTTCGAGCAGAGGGTCCGCTCGCTTGTAATGGGAAGGAAGTGAGCATGAGCACCGAGACTAAACCCGAGTCGATAGCCGAAAACTCGTCGCTTATCACGTCGGCTGTATTTTTATTGTTTCTGCCCCGACTTCCTCCCTGGAAATAAATGATCATGTCACGGCCACTTCCTTACGAATTTGTCATCCCGCATAACAAACGTTAGTCAACCAACCTACAATTTGGCAGTGCAGTGCATTTCTTGGAGGAATTCTTCATGGGTCCTTGAAGCGATTACGAATGAACAGACTGAGCAATTACGTGATTGAGTGCCGGTGGCCAGTCGATCATCGTTGCCACTGCCATTCAGTGCATTCAGCTTTCTGACTCTGGGGAGCTTAAGTAGATTAAATGAATTTAATGCTGTGTAATAACAATAATTGAATTAGGCGATGAGATCCCACACCACCACCAGCACCGCAGAAGGCTATTAAGATAAGGACTGGAATCAAGAGTCGTGTCCTCAGAGATTTATTTATGGGACCGCAGGAGTCACAAAGCAGAGCAACGTATAGAATTGGTTGGGGAGACACGAGATAGAATCGAATGAAATCGAAATCAAACTTGTGAGCTGGGAACAGAGATCATTAGCATTTTATTCAGCTTTATCTTCCCCGTCCACAGTTCAAAGTGCCTGCCTGTATACTGGCACAAATATGAGAAAACGCAGTGAGTCTCGAGTGTGAGCGGCTCAGCACAACAAATTACAATTGTAGATTCGTGCCTGATGAATATTTGTGTCTCTTGCGGCTCTTCCTTTTGTCCTCTGATCTGATTGTTGTCTCACACCACCACAATCGACAGCGGCGGCTCGCCCTGTGACCCTTTTAGTGTAACTAATCTCAACTGTGCCGTATGCCACCGCATGTCTCGGCTTTGGCTCCCCTCCGAACTAGAATAAACTCAACAAATAGCAAACACAACAAACCAGAGAGGCCCGGCCGTTTAGTTTCGGTACGACTCACATCGCATCGCGTAACTGGAACGCTTTTAAATATTCCGACAAGTACTCAAGCATTGTATTCAAATTGCGCGACAGCGACAGTGACAAGACAAAGACAATTCTGGAATCTGTCGCTTTCTCACACCTCGAAAGTCGGCTCGAAGTACCAATTAATATTTACGATCACGTAATCGGAATTTCTCTGGCGTCAGCAGCGCCAACGCGAACAATAAATACGAAATACGCAATGACAATGACAGCCATGTCACGGCGCAGACGTTGTCGGGAAACTTCCGATTGGGTGCATGAATTCATTATCATTACAGTGCTCTTGTATGATATCGCAACCGAACCGCAGCTCTGCCGGAACAAAGTGAGCACCACATTTAAAGGCAAGCGCAAAGGCAAGCAAAACTGTCGTGTCATGGCCTGACGGAAGCGAACGCAAACGGTAAACTGCATTTGACACCGCTTTGCTATGTTGCCATTCTTGTGCCTGTAAATTAACACGACATTTGGTTCCGTGGTAGTGAATTCGGATACCACGCAAATTAAGCCGAAGTTCCCACAAAATTCGACTTCATTAATTAATTAACTCATTTGTGGTATTGGATTGCAAGCAGCTGGACACCGAAACTTCGCGGTTAACGCGCAGTTTTAGCGTCTGGAGGAAATAAGAACGACGAAGCAAATGAGAAAAAGCTGGCATAATTACGGCAATTGGGAACGGGATTCCTTAATGCACAATTACAAAACCAATTTTAACTAGAAGACGAAGAGGAGAAGCAGCAGTAACTAATAAAGCTATAAGCTGTCGCATAATTTATGCGTTTATGGTCAAGCGAGGCTGAGAATTTATTTTATTGCTTACCTGACGAAGGCCTGTCGCTGTAGCGAGTGCAGTAGACCCACGCAGGCCAGGGGTTGCTGGGGTCAGCTGGCGCGGGTGCAGCGGTTGTGCTCTCGCCGGACCCTGAACCGGTGCTGCTCGTCGGCGTCGTCGAAGATGCTGCCCTGACTGCCTTGGCATTCGCATTCGCATTCGTGATCGGAGGCAAAGGCAGTACTGATGATTTATGACTCTTCTTGCTGCTGCTGCTGTTGTATTTCTGATGCGGGTTACTGAGATTAGCCTCCAAAGATTTGTGACTGTGATGATTATTGGTGTTGTTGTTGTTTATGACGGAACCATTCTGCTTGATTTTACTGCCGTGATTCTTGACTAATGACAATGACGGACGTGACAAGTCAATCGGGTTCAGGCCGTGAGTCCTCACGGGCTTCGAGCCGGCGCTGCTGCTGCTGCTGCGTTTGGCGGATGCGCTCACGGGCGCGGAATGCCTGCTTTTCAGCGATGAAGATTTCAAGTGGGGTCGAGACGGCAGCTGACTGTGACTGCCCCCGAGCCCGAAATCGGGCCGCAGAATGTTTGCGATCGAGAAGAGGAGCGAGGCTTGTTGCTGCTGAAAACTCTGCTGCTGCTGGTGCAAATTCTGCTGATGCTGCAGATGCTCGTGCAGATTCTGCTGGCGGTGCTGGTGCTTCATCATAATCGCGTCGGTAATACTGAATGGTAACGATGCGTGGCTACCGATTGGAGCCTGGAGGCGGTTGACGTGACTGTGCGGTTGTGTCGCGGAATAATTATGTCGCAGGATGTCCTTGTGGTGCTGGTGAACGTGGAAGTCTGAATACGACGTTGCCGACGGGCTGAACATGGTCACATTACTGGCGCTCGCGCTGCTGCTGCACGGACTCGAATTTGGTGTCCTTTCACCCCCCGACCCAGACTCCGACCGCATTTCGTGGTCGATATCGGATGCTCGTCTTTTTCGCTCTCTGACATCAGCATCGATTCTTGACTCGTCACAATCCGAGAGCGCAGTTGAGCTGTCGCAGTCGATGACCATGCCCTGGTCGTCGTCACGGCCGATGCTGAGCACTTCGTCCTCGTCGTCCGAATTCTGGCCGTGACCGCGGCGGTGGTGATTATGAACCTCGAGATTAGTCTCAGGTGTCCCACTCCGACGACTGTTTTGACTTTCTAATGATGGAGAAACTGAGCGATCACTTTCGTCCTCGTCGGTGGAACGAATCCTCCTTTCTTTGTACTCGTCGTGTGACGTCGAATCAGCCGGGCGACAAATTCCATTCTGATTATGCTCGTTTTCTTTCATGGACTTGCCTGCCCTACTGTTTTTGCCAAGTGTCAAAGCGAGCCCGTGATGAAGATTGAGTGTCAGTGAATTCTCGTTGAGGAGGCTGACACTCATTAATTTTAAGAGCGGGTGATCATTGTTGTTGTTATTCAGAGTGTGGTCGTTTGTGATTGCCGGGAGTGAAGTAGATGAGCTCAAGCCGGGACTGACCTTTTCCGGCGGCTTGGAATTTGTGCCCAATACCAACGTGCCCATGGGACTCATCACTGGACATCGGATCAGTGCGAAAAATGGAATTCTTCCTCTGCTCCGCCACCGCAAGTTGAAATACACACTGTAGTAGTGTAGCAGTCACTGATCACTTTCACAATGTTCACACGCAAATTAGCTCCGCTGTAATTCCGAATTCACTTAATTGCTGGTGATCAGCACTTTCCTCGCTAATTGCCAGTTGCTCACTAAATCGATAGTTTTTTACGAGTGTGATTCAGATAAACGATTGCTGTTTGTGGGACTGTGCCGTGCCGTGTTTCTGGCGCAGTAAGTTATAAAAAAGTAATAATCATAATGATGTGAGTAATCGCCGTGCTGCCGAGTCGGTCGTGTATCCAGTCGTTTGTGCCCAGTGCCAGTGCTCGGCTCGCCTCCTTCGTTGTAACAGTCGACCACTGCTGAAGTTGTACTTTGGTACAACGTGCACAGTGCACAGTGCACAGAGGACAGAGTGATGATAATAAGTTTTATTAAGCGGCTGTGCTTTGGGGAGACCTGACTTGGGGCTGCCTGCCTGCTTCATCAACGCGATTCTTGATGCTTACTTAACGTTCGCCTAAGTGCAGTGCCTGAGTTTGTGCGGGTTATTATTAGGATAGCATTAATGCAGGGGTTCTGAGCAGCAGCGAGCGAAGAAGAACCTCCCATTTTCCCAAGTTTGGGAAGGCTCATTTACTTTCGCTCAGCAGCCAATGCTGGCCGGCGAGACAACAATCACGTTGGAGCCTCCGCACAAAAGATCACTTACTCTGCTGCCTTTTCATGGAAAGTGTTCACTGTTCACACGTTCTGGTTCCACGCAGTGATGCGCTCTTCAATGATGAGTTGAGATTTTTCACACAATATTGCAGCCGAGCTGTGAATTGCGATCAGGAACCGCATTACGACGACTTTCTGCGCGTTATTTATAAAATGGCAATGGGAAGAGAAAGCATTTACCAAAGGAGCGTGAGTGATAACATTTTTCACAGCTGCTGCTTTTTTCTCCTCTTTGAAAAATAATAACGATAATGATAACAGGACGCGACAGATTACATTAAACGAGACACAGACCGCAAATGCCACCAGAATGCTGATGCTCTCGGATTATCCAATTTTCTTTACGATTCAGATTTATCGCCACTGCGAGCGTAAGTAAGATTTTTATGCTGGCGCAGAATGTCGCCTGCCCCCGCGTTTGGTCCGCATCGTTGATGGATTTTTGTGGATAGCGGGTTCGAATTCTAATATTTTATATTTATTCTCAGCCAATATTACACTTAGAGATTTATTTGGTCGTTGCTTGTCGCAGCCTGGCGAAATGCAAACGTTGCACATCTCGCATTTCGCCATTTGCTCATTTCTTCTTGCTGAAGTCGTCGTCTGCTGTTTATTTGATCGGAAGAGTAATTTTGGTGTTTGGTATTCAGCTCAGACTCGCGCGCTGCGCACAGGAGAACACGATGCCTGTTCCACCAATGAAGCAATAATCAATGGCGAATGCAAATGCGTTTCTCGGCAGGACATTTTTCTATTACGCGTCGCACACAATGCACGCTGCCAAATGAATGAAGGTGTTGGGCCCGGCTCGTAAATTACCCGACCCGTCATAATATTTATTTGTCAAAGGACGAGCGAGCACTTCGACTTGTATTAACATAATAAATGACAACGAAATAATTCCGTAATGAATGCCTGCCGTACTGCCGTCTTATTTACTGAAAAATATCTTCATAATCCACACACAAATATTGCCAGACAAGCAAGACCCGCAAACTGCAAACGGCAAAATCCAATCTACTCGTGTGCGTATGTTTTGTCTTCTCTGTCGTCTCTTTCAAGTTTAGCAACCAAGTATTGTACATAGCATTGCAATGTTGGCAATTTAATAACGCCCGACGTATTTGGCCTTTGATGTGTGATACTCGTCACTCTCTCTCGTAAGTCCTGGCCTGGAAAATGAAACAGAGACATGCAGAAAGGAATGCGTGCAAAACCAATCTTTCTTTCAAAAGCTGACGCGGACGCGGACGGAAAGAAAAGAAGACACGAGCGACGAGATGATGAAGAAAGCAATGTGCACGAGATACTAAACTAAAACTTTGCCGTGTGTGGCATGACCCGCGCCATACAGGAAACTAGCCGAAAGAAGGAAGGCCGAAAAATCCATCAAAAACGCCCGTTTTATCACAAGCACGAAGTACCTCCGAATCTTAATTCAAAGAAGAGCTGCGAAGCTACGTGATCTTTAATTTAATTAAAAGCTTCTTCTTTTCTCCTGAAATGGTAAAAAGTTGACATTGGGACTGTTGAAATTAAGGAAAATTCATTAGTGGCCGTGTTCGCTTGATTGACACTTGTAATTTGTACTTTTTCTGTATGCTGCTATTGCCTTTGCTGGAGTTGACAAACTTATCAGGAATTCAAAGTATTTCCCCATTTGTCATTTGAGCCGGGGCCAACTCATCAAGCTGCGTATAATTCTATTACATGGCAAACGCGCGTACGTGAAGAGGAGTCACGTTGTATGAAGATGGATTACACGCCCGAGCACGGCACGGCACCCGGCTGACTCTTCCTTCGCATGGAGGGAGGCTGAATGAAGTCAAGTGAAGTGTGATCTTTGATGAGAGCGAGCGAAGAGTGAAATGAGTTTGTTCAGCGAACAAGAGACGCGTGTATCGTGTGTCAATTTGGAGCGGGAGTGAAAATTGCATTCCTGGAATACCCAACGCTTGACTAAACTAACACTCCTGCACGCTTTTCCGTTCAATCTCATAATCATCAGGCAGCAAGGCAACAACCAAGAAGTACAAGTTAAGTTCTCACATCCAACTTAACCATCAAACTTGCTCACTCTCTCCGGATAAAAGAATGCGCGCCTCAATTTACCGACCAAATATCGCAGAATTGGAATTGGGCTCAATCGATCGTCGTCTCGTCCTCGCTTCATGTTTCCATTTATACATTTTCACTACGCCCGAGTCGGGCTTCTGCCTGTACCGTGCCTGCCTTGAAATTAAATTGAGAGCGAATTGGAAAGCAAAGGCGAGAGAAAACTCGCCTCGGATTGGAATCCGATGCTAGGCCACTTGAGTTGATTTCTTTTTATAACTCCACTGTGCCTGGTGTCTGTTTCCGTATTTCTAGGCCCAATCGATCCCAGTAATTCCAGAGTAAGTGGCGGTGGCGGTGGCGAAATCAATTCCGTGTAGAGGTTCATTATTGCCAATTGCCCTTTTTCCATTTCAGGTTCATTTGTGGATTGCTTTGCAAAAACGCCTAACGCCTTCGCGCCCGCGTGCAATCTGGACACTTTTCGTAAATTATCAGGTTATTGCCAATCAACCACAATTAAAATACTGGCCGATGAAGAAGCAACAGCCGTCCGATGCCTACGCCGCTTGACTGACCACCCAAGACGAATTAATTATAATGAAAATGACCGAAATGTTTGCATAACACTTAAGAAACACGCGTGTCGTTAATTTTGCAATGTTTCTTTGAGCGCTCCAATGAATTAATTTTTAGTTAAAAAATTTACAGTTATACATAGAATTTATTCCACATTTAAGAAATATTTGGCAGTCTTCTATTCTTAGTCGCGTCATCTCTGACTCGATACCGACGCGACGCTGTGTTTAATAGCAATCATAAATCAAGGCGATGAATTTGTATCAATGCAATAAGCGCCTAACGGTCTCCATTATTTGCGTTTACGTATTCACAGTTAACAAATAATGCCTGCCTGCCTGCCCGCTTGCTGAACGAGTACAAAGAAGAATGAGCAAAAGATTTACATGCACTTCATCAACGCATCGTGTTTTTGTGTTTACATTTTCAGCGTACACACAAAAGAAGATGGATTCTGTTTTCATAATGCATTACGCACTACGCATTACCTGTGCCTACGCCTTGCCCGATCCGAGCACAATGGAAGATGAATTGTAAGTGCGTCTCGCAATCATCGCACTGATTTATTTGTAACCGTTGCCAGCAGGAAGTGAACACGACAAAACTCGAGCGAGCAAGGATCATATTTCATGGCTGAAGGCGATAGCGATGACGATGGCGATCTGATCTGCTCCGCTGCGATCGCAATTTCGTAATAATGCACTCGGGCCCTGTTCGTGTCTTGCGTTGCGCTGTGTTTTGTTGTGTTGAGTTCATAAATTATGAACAATGTAAACAATTTATGATGATGGGCCGTGTTGTGCTGCCTTTCATTATTTTCACGATGGGCGATTAAGATAATCAATGATCAGCATCACGAGACGATTAGCGATTAGCCATTTTAGTCAGCGGACAATGCTGCAATGCCTTTTACGGCTCGCTCGGGCAGCTAAAAGCTAAAATCAGAAACAGCAATAGGGCTCATGTTGTACGAGTCAGACTATCAATTACTGCATGCAGCTCTTATGCAAATGATTGTGTATTGTGATCAAGAAAGACGAGAGACGATGTGAATTAAACTCGCCATATTTGCGCACGCAGCACAGCACACGAGTTTGTTTTGGGCTTCACGCTGTCAGAAATCATTTCTCCACTGACGTGTTATTATCTCGTCGTAATTGTGCACTTGAAACCACTCCTAATTTATGGGCTCACATTTTCTGCTGATTAAATGAAAGTGAATTGATTGCGACGGCGAAGGCGCGTGTGCTGATTGCTCGGTGCGAAATTCGACTCGAATTTATGATTAAATATCGCAACTCCCAAATTCGATTGTGCTGGTAAATCAACAGTTACCTTTTCGTGTGATTCCGTAGCTATACTGTTTATTGCGTGAGAACCTAAAACGACCGACCCTTTTTTCCCTATTTGAAACGGTCTCTTTTGAAATTGAGGCCTGCAGTTTGTATTTTGGTCAACAATGTTGTCATTTCATTATTCTTCCGTTCCTTGTTGTAAACCGCACTTTCGGTCTGTGTGGCTCGAACAAAATACTACGGGCAAACGCAAAGTGAAGCACAAAGGGTCTTGTTTACCTGTTTTGAAGTTCTGACTCTTGGGTTCCGTTTTATTGCGCCTGCATTCCAAAAGTCCCATTTAGCATTCAGCGGCAGGGAGCTCAGGTGAGTTTTATGTTCTGGCATTGCATGGCGAAGAAACACGAGCAGGACACGAATTTTAGAAAATTTAAGAGCAGCGTCATCATGCAATAAAATCATTACGACGATCACACAATAAAATATTTACTACAAATGAAGTGCGGTAATTTGAGGTTGTTGCTGTCTCGCCGTCGATTATTTGCTCTCCTGCACACGCAACCGAGATGAGAAAATATTTTCCCACGCAGCGCAGCAGACAAAGCGAAAGTTTATGGCAATTCCGATTCTGCAATTGCAATTGCTCGTTTTGTAAACTGAAGTGGTTAATGGTCCTAATTAGATTAATGGCATTGTAAACACCATGCATGATTACCACCATCAGCAATATTATTAGCAGGATTTTAAAAAACGAACAAAATATGAAAGCAAGTAAATTTTAGTCATTACGCGGCGTGCAATTACGCATTTTCAGTGCAAATGAAAGCTTGTTGCAATTTCTTAATGCTAATTGTCATGCTTCTCGCCTTCTCCCTTGGCAAACGAGGCACGTGAACATAATTTCATTTGTTTCACTTCGAACGAAGTCAAGCCAAGAATCAATTCAGTGATCAATGAAAGATCGCGCCAGTTCTAAAAATAGCACGGGCAACAACAACGTCTTTTAATCGTCCCACTTTATAATTCTATTAGCGTTATTCGCTGTATTCGCAATTGGCTGATTCGACAACAAAGAGAGAATTGGCCAACAATTAAACCGCAAACTGAATGATAATTAATCACATTGCTCAACAATTAAGAATTCAAGCCCGATGCACGACGCAACAATGCACAGTCTTAATCAATGAACTTTATTGTTCTGTTTTGTTACAGGTCTCAATTTCAGTGCTCATTTTTCATTGGAATGGAATGTGAAAGATTTCCTCAAACGGAACAAGTCGCCTTCGCATTTTCGTTCTGGGAACTGAATCTCTGCGCATTGCATTGCACTGCCTCCACCTTGGCTCCATTGTTGATTAATATGAACGAACTTTCTTCCTACGCAAGTACGCAGGCACTCTCGACGTACGAAATCAGATTAAATGTACGCCATCATTTGGATCGGGCAATTTACGCAATTTAGATGCGATCTTTTCAACTGAAATCAAGACGCGAGTCGAGTCGAAGCAGACAGGCAATTATTTTCCTGGTGCATTGTTGAGATCAGAAAAACGTGCAAGACAATGAGCGCATTGTTGCATGTTACATTACGAGCAAAATCAAACTCCAAACTAAAACAAAGCCACGATCCACGAGAAGACGAGCAGAGCAATCCAGCTGAGAGCTTTCGAGAATGGATTGAATACTAGGAATTGATTGTCAACAACCTGCCTGCCCGTGTGTGTTTGTAAAGTGATGAGATGACAAGTCGACAAGTGCAGAGGGTTGTCTCTCAAATTTCAATCGAGTCATTCTCATGAGCCGTAGCCGTGTAGACGTGTCTCGATGGAGAAATGAATCAATGAAGTATGTATCGAGCAGGCATTCACTGAAAAATCTAGGAATAATTACGATGCATTAATCCGTTCGGTGTCTCACGTTTATTTCCAGTTGAGTAGTATTGCGTTAGCCCTTGAGAATAAGCATAAGGACAGAAATTCATTATGGCTGCTCCGAACAGAGTCGAGTCTTTGGCGCGGGAGGGGCGACGCGATGTGGCCTTGGAATTCGAGGCTCCCAGGTAAGGCAGGCAACAGCAAGAGCAAAAGTAATTTCTCGTCTTCATCATCATTACGAACAAACGCAAGCACGAAGTGAAGATGCGATGCATTCCGGGAGGACTTCAAGTGCACCGCCCCACCACCCGCAACCCAAACAAGAACATAAAATGCAGACGTACACAGAGAACCCTTCAAACAATGGACACGAAGAATCATTAACCTCCTTCCCACTCTGCATCGCATCTGTGAGATGTGTGCCTTCTCCTCGCTGGGTGCTCGGCTCACCCTAAAATTGAAAGCAATAAAATGCTAATGACTTTTTCGGTTGTAAAATTCATGCTTTTGTATTCGAATGCCTTGACTTGAATTGATCGAGTTCCACATTACTTGAAATAACTGAGAAAGGGAACTGAATCTGGCTGAAATTGAAATGATCTCTTAATTCAATTTAATGTGCACAATGGCAAAGAGAAACATCAAAATTATTAATCTCATTATGTAATCTCTTACGAGAAGAACCGAGTACGAGTAACTTGTAAGCAGCCTGGAAAATATTCGAGGGTTCATTTTCACTACATAAAATTCTGGTTACTCGCTCGATCAAGATACGCTGGCTAATAACAGGCTTGCGCCGAGAGACTGGAGTTAATAACACAGTTGCCCTGACTTTTGCTCTCGAAATTACTTATTCGAATTGGAATTGAAATAGCAGTGGTCATTTATTTTTGAAACAAAGTAATTTCCTTCGTTCACCCGGGCCCCGTGAATGTAAAATGTGAGCACTGTGATTAGGGGTAATTGAGAAAGTTATTTATTACACGGCGCAGTAAGAAAAGTTTCTTATCTAAGCTCGCAACATGTGAAATTGGAAAAATGGAGTGCTTTTCGACTCCAATTTCGATTTTCGAGCAAATGAAAAAGTGTCAGAGAGCCATTTACCATTTACGTGCGAGTGTTACGAGCTGGTTGGGTCGGTCAGAGACCACGAAGAGAGTCAAAAGTCAGGTAAACACGACCGACACAGCACACGGGAAATCGATTACACAACACGAAACGACGAAACCGAGTTGAATGGAAGCCCGTGCATGTAAATGACTTTCTTTCGTTGCCTGCACCGCACAGTGCCTCCTCCCAGCCAAGTTGGCTCGCCATTTCTTTATTGCTCCTGCACGCAACTTGCGCCCACAGCCAGCCAGCCAGCAAATTAAAAACAACAAAACACGACCATGCGTTGCAAATGTGTATATTAAATTCGGTAATGCTAATCAAACCAATGCGAGGCGAGGAGGAAACTCCTCAACTTGACACGAACATGCTCCAAATCAAATTGCCTCCATTTTGCCGTGTTCCATGATTTTATTATGAGAAATGAGCTTCCGTAATTTATGAATTTCACAAGCATGAGGCTTAAATCTTGTGCTGGGTGGTGAAATGGCGAAATAAAACTTGGTGCATTGGTGCTGCTGCAGTTGGCTGGCCTGGCTTATGTAAATGGAATAATGCGTGTGTTGTGAGCCACGAACGTGTGTTCATTGTCTGTCTGCCCAAAACAGGAGCCGGATTCAGGAAGCGCGCCCTGCTATTAAATCAATGCTGGTGTTAATTCATTCATTCGGACACGGTAATAAGCGTAATGGCAACAACATCAGTCCAAATCCCAGGCGCAGGCAGGCCGAGGCTGAGAGGAAGTTGTAAAGTTGTAAACTGAATTCTGAATTGGGAGCTGGTCATTGATTGTTGTTGCAGCCGTCGCTCATTAATTCCTTCTCACCCTCTCCTGCACTGCACTACACTCCTCTTTTGTGCGCCCGGAACAGCGAACAGTGAAGGATTCACTCGATTCACTCATAATTGTATAATTTCAGCATTCAATTGACAAACGCACTGCCAAGCCAAGCATGCATTTGTCAGGCTTGTTTTGGTGCCTCCTACTCGCAAGTTTCAATGTTAATCCACGCCACGAGTTGGCAGTTTTCCGTCCGCGCTTTTCACAACGTGAGAAGTGTGCACGGTTGATCTGCTGACGATGACGATGACGAAGGTGATTATTGGTGGGTCGGAACATATGTACGAGGGATTACGGCCTGAGCTCCATTTTATTTTATGATTTCCATTTCCATCTATTATTAATGCCGTAATTTCGACGGGATGGCACCCACCGACCGACCGACTCATGTAAATGATGGAAGACTCCGAGATGAGTTTCATTTTTGTTAGGTCGCTCGGCACAGAAGAGCACGCACTAAATGTTCCCATTCTCATCATTTTGGGTACGTACGCAATAATGGCGGTCGAAGAACAATCAGTTTGTCATCAAAGCTCGAAATTACAGCAATAATGTCGGCAGGCAAAGTGTAACATCAGTTACGGTACGGTTACGGTCATGCCAAGGGAAATGCGTGATTGTGGTTAATGTTGGCAGGCAGCTTCTGGGCTGTTTTTTTTTTACTGCCAAGCCCCAAACCAATAACTTTTCAATTGCTCAACCGAACTCGCACTTGTCTTGTCGACAGGGAGTGATATTAGACCATTTCACCATTTGACGCGAGCGACAAAGATGATGAGAGATGACGAATACGAGTGTCGAATTGTGGATACGACAGCTTGCGACACTCGCAAGAGTAAAATTACTTAAATTACGAAATCGAAAGCGCTCATAGGCGTAATGACGCCTGTGAATGCGAAGGCGCTGGATTTGTGATTTACATCAGTATCGTTATTGGAGTGATTGCTTCGTAAGGATAAGAATACTAGAATACGTCTGTTTCAAGATGCTGATTGAAATCGCGTTAGCTAAACTGTAACGCAAACGCTCGGGCACAAATATTGAGCATCAAATTGAGAAAGACTCGACGCGATTCATGCTGAAATGAAGAGCTTTCTAGCGACCGCAAACCAAACAATTTCGTTGAGAGTTGATGGCTGAACTCCTCGCGTAACTTACACAGAACTGTTCTTCGCCCGGATACCTTCCGGCTGGAATTCGGGTTAGTGCAGTTGCAGTGATAAAAGTATTGGTCAGATAAGAAGAACCACACTTCTAATCTTACAATCGTACGTTTTAAATGGCTTTGACTAACGCTTGAGGCTTAATTAACGTGCTTTCATTAAAATGGGCGTTTTAATTGATCGTTGATCTGTATGCAGAATGAAGATGTCTGCTCTTT
Source organism: Mesaphorura yosii (assembly GCA_009869945.1). Classification (NCBI taxonomy): domain Eukaryota; kingdom Metazoa; phylum Arthropoda; class Collembola; order Poduromorpha; family Tullbergiidae; genus Mesaphorura; species Mesaphorura yosii. The sequence continues at coordinate 38,710 of WIXG01000160.1, forward strand.
TTCTGCAGCTTATCAGTATCCTGAGGCCCACACCTGAGCTACTCCACGCAGTAACACTCATATCGACACCAATAATCGATAGATATAAGTGTAACTTACTCTTTGCTATTCACAATATGGAATATTGGACGTGGAAGCGTTGGCGTGTCATTCGACTAATTCATTCAATCACTTGCACCGATCGATTTTTGGACAAACAGAATAATCGATCGGAATCACAATCATATTGCTCGGGTGCAGTCAGAGTTCTGGAATTCGCGTGCCATTAATTCTTTAGTGGCTTTCGCGGCCGCGTTGACGTGAAGCGGTGCATTTACAAACTCAATTACCTAGCCCGCAGCAATGACAAGCACGCTCAATGGCACAATGAAGTCTGACAACGAGTTCCAGTTGGCCAGCCGCCAAATGCCTGTGCCAAGAATGCACGGGCTCGCTCGTGAGTGCCGTACCGCTCTTCTAAATCCATTACATAATTTGACGTGCAATTTGATGGACTGGCGGTCGTGTTCTCATGACCTTGGCATTTGCCAATTCCCCTCGTCATTATTCGCCGTTCGCGTGGCCGTCCTTCAGCCCGTCTTCAGTCACCTTCCGGAAGCTCAACGACATCGACCTCGTCATGGAGCCCGAAGACGCCGAAGACAAGCTAAGTATACTTCACGGCATCTGCACCAGCGCTAGCAACACTGACAGCGACAGCGCCTCGACGCTTGGCTCCTTCTTTGCACGTGTCCTCCAGGCACCACGATCAGGTGGCCGTGACGATGGCTCCATCGATCCCGACGCAACCGCTCTCCTCTGGCTTGAGCAGCGCCTCAGTTTCGATTGGCTCCAGCGGACATCAAGTGCCTTGGCATACGTGCTGCAGGATAAAATGGTCTCTTACAAATGCCGAAACGCTGGCGTGCCTGTCTTGATCGGGGTTTGCCTGCAGCCCTCGCCGTCCGCTGTCACCACTCTGTGTGCCGTCATGAAGACCGGCTATGCGTACGTGCCCTTTGACGAAAGTTACCCAAACGCACGCGTTAAAGCCATGGTTGAAGGCTGTGGACTCCGGTTGCTCGTTACGGATGCATCGTGTGGAGAACAAAGGCGCTCCTTCTTTGAGGAGCTAGGCGTAAAGGTGCTGCTGGTGGAGGGGCTCTTCACTGAAGCAGAAACGCTGACGAGTGGTCAAGAGCCGGTACATCAACCGCCTGGACTTAAAGGAGACGCCTTGGGAGCTGTACTTTACACTTCAGGGAGTTCTGGCACGCCGAAAGGAGTTTGCATTACACACAGGTAAGATGGACCAGACATAAGAAAGACTTTCCGTTCTGACCCTCTGATTTTGACTCAAGGAACATTCTGAACCGCCTCCGATGGCAATGGACTAAATTCCCATTCACCACCGTATCAAACGAGCTGGAAGTCTGCTGCTGGAAAACTTCTCTCACGTTCGTCGACTCCATCGCCGAGATCTTCGCTCCGCTCCTTGCAGGAATACCGCTCGCGATTCTACCCAAAGCCACGGCGGCCAACCCACATGCTTTGAGTCTCGCCATTCACGAATACCGAATCACTCGGCTTGTCTTGGTCCCTTCCCTTCTTCGGGCGTTGCTGGACACATTGCTCTGCATGGCCGAAGAGCCCGACCCGAGTCAGCTCCTGAAATCAGTTCGCCTTTGGGTCTCAAGCGGCGAGCCCCTGTCAGCAGCTCTGGTGGCTGATTTCTTCAAAGCCCTCGGCCGTGGCTCCGACGGGCCGGCTCTCGCCAATTTCTACGGATCGACGGAGATCATGGGCGACATTTCTTGCTCCACTTTCACCAGTCTGCAGGACGTAGAAGAGAAGCAGATCAAAGGAGCATTGCCAATCGCCGACGCTGGCTCCAGCTCGATCGTCGACAACACAGCCGTTTACATCGTGGATCCCGTCACGAGTCGCCTCGCACGGAAGGGTGACGTTGGAGAAATTTGGGTCGCTGGAAGGAATGTGACTGCAGGTTACTTGGGCGGCTTGCGCACGGAACTGGCATCGAAATTCAGACCAAATCCTTTCCTACCACCATCTGGGTTTGAGACGGAAGGCTACGAGATGGTTTTCTGCACTGGAGACTATGGCGCCATTATCGAGGCACCTGGCGTCCCTGCTCGCCTGTACTGCAAAGGTCGCATCGATTCGCAGGTCAAAGTGCGAGGGCAGCGAGTGAGCTTGATCGAAATCGAGGCGACAATTCACCACAGCTTGCAGCACGCCGTGAGCAAAGCCTGCGTCCTCTGCCACCACCCCGGGGCTCCCGACCAGGCGCTTGTAGCGTTTATCATTCCAAAGGATCCCGAGTGCAAGCGGGCTGCTCTGGTCCAGGAACTACGCGGTCACCTCCGCCCGTGCGAGTACCCCGACGTGTGGCTCTTGCCAGGGGCAGACTTTCCGCGTCTTGTGAATGGCAAAGTTGACCGCCAGCGGCTTCTGACAGAGTATGAGAAAGAGAAGGAGCAGCGCCACCGAAGGCGGGAGCGAGAAGAATGTGCCCTTAAGAGGACGATGGAACGAGCTGAGGCCGATCTCGTGAAAGGGACGCCATCGATGGAGACGACGAGTATCCTGGTCACGGTTATCTCGGAGGTGACGGGCACTCCCTGCCAGGACATCGTCGACAACCTGCATTCGTCCTTCTACATCCTGGGCGGGAACTCTCTCAACTCGGTGGCTGTCGTCGTCCGTCTGTGGCAATTCGGGCTCCACATCGAAATCGGGGACTTTATCAGCGCCGGGTCGTTGCAGAGCATCGTCGACCTCCTGAAGCCAGTACCCGTGACTCCCACGAAGAGAAGCGTCCGTGTTAGGAAGGGGCAGGTGCACCAGCTGACGGCTTCAGCGCCCTTTCAGTGCCACCCAATTCAGGTGGAACACCGCGAAGTCGTGACGAGCATCCTGGCGAAGGGCTTCGCGGAAAAGGGCGATTTGGAAAAGTACACTGGAGCCAGCTACGAAGACTACCAGCAGTACATCGACTCCATCTGGGAATCGGCGATTCTGAACAACGAATTATGGTGAGAAGCCCTGCTGATATCGACAACTGCAGGTTAACCATTCTGACCATTTAACTTGTGCCTTTTCTTGTAGTTTTGTGTGCCTTCGAGCCGCTGACCAACAAGTTGTCGGGGCATCACTGAATTTTGACTACGCCGACTTCTGTCGCCTGAATCCCTACAAGTCCTCCTCGGGAATTGCGCGAGTCTTCGAAATAATTCATTATATCGAGAACGGAGTCACCTGCAAGTTGCCGCCGGGTTACCGCCAAGGCCGTGCTGGGCAATTGGTTCGCTCTTCGCTTGCGGGCACCGACTCCAATCTCGACCACGCTCGGAACGTCCACGTCATGGAGCTCATGAGTAAGCATCTGACGAGATTGGCTTTCGACGGGGGCTACGAGGCCATTCTGAGCGTCAATACGAGCTCACTCACCCAGCAAATTGACCGGGACGTGCAGGGCTTCGAAACGCTGCTGGAGTACAGGGTCAATCAGTACACGGCGGAGGATGGCAGCCTGCCCTTCGCAGCAGCGCCAAATACGCAACTTGTGATTTGCTCCTTGATGCGACTGAGCAAAAAATCATGATTGATCATGCAACGGCAATTAACGAGTAGACTGAACCAATAAAAGCATTGCTGTCAGCTGTAGCCGGCTGCCGTTTGTATCTTTGTTCTTTTTTTCAATTACAATGCGCGGGAATTCAGTTTGATTCACTCATTGCAGGATTTGTTTGCTTTGGAAAATCAATCAACGGGGATTTGTTAGTAAACCAAATGAAAAATGGTTTATAAATATAAATAATAACAAATTTAAGATATCAGTGATAAGTTGAGCGGTTACTTATTTCAATGGCTGACTGCGAGCCTGAGTTAGTGGTGCTTTCCAGCAGTGACGAAGACGAGCGTGAACCTCAATCAAGATTTCCAAGATCCCGGGCGAATCCACCGGCGGTATATAATCTTGAAGCTGATGAAGAAGATGAAGAACTGCTGGATCCTGATGACGACCCGCTAGAAGATTGGCCGAGGCTCTCGCTGTCGTCTCCGCCGTTGCCGCAGTCGCCTTCACCGCCCCCGCAAAGGCAGAAGAGCAATACTAGATTGAAGCCAGCTAAAATTACCTTCGCTAAGTCTAAACCAGCTCCGATCCTGCCAGACCCAGAGCCTTCTGAATCACAAGATGACATCGTTTCTTACCGCGTCACAATGAAGAACTCCCAGAAGAAGGTCTCTGACAAGGAGGTGACGGAGAAGAAAATTGCCGCAGCCGCTGAGAAGGAGGCACGCAAGGCTGAACGCGAACAAATGAAGGCGATCAGGAGAAAGAAGAAAGAAGATCAGGAGCGGGAGAAGCAACTCAAGAAGACTGAAAACGAACTTAGAAAAAATAGCAGGCCTGGGGAAGCATTTAAGGTAAGTTTGACTCATCCTTATCATAAGCTTTATTTTAGCGTGACTGAAGTTGTGTTTTGTGCTTTCGCTGTAAGTTCATGACCGTCCTGTTCGACCCCAACTTTGTCCACAAGGCAGCCGTTGAGCAGACTCTTGATTTGGCGGAGATCAATCACTGCAGTAACCCCAGCTTGATGCTGGACAACTCCATCCTCTTCGAGCGGGAGACGGTGTATCAGGCGATGGGCGAGGATCTGCAACTGCGCAAGTGTTCCCGGTTCAATCAGGAAGGCTTCATGTTCGTGTATCTCGAATCAGAAGAGGTCGTGCCAAAAATATTGGCTCTCATGGGCGAGGGAGATGAGGATGACGTTGACATTGTGACCTACGTGATTTCACTCAGGGCGACGTTCCCCGAAAAGCAGCTTACTCTCCTGGTGTATGGGATGGACGCATATTTCAAGAAGATCAAGAGGACTGAGCATCAGGAGTACCGCCAGCGGGTGCTGAATGCCGGCGCAGATGAAGTCAGTCCCAAGAAACGTCGAAAGAAGAAGGGGACGACACCCGGCGCCACGATCAAGTTTTTCGATTTTCAGAGCGCCATGATCGAGGTCCAGCTGAAGACGGGAGTCAACTACCGTGTCGTGAACAATGTCAAAGAGTTGTGTTTGATGATTGTGCAGTACACAAAGGCCATCGCCGATGCTCCCTTCAAACGCGCCCAACGAGAGCAGAGCGCCTTCGACTGGTACGCCCTCGCCGACACCAGCGGATCCATCAAAGTGGACAAGGACACAGGGCAGGGGCTCAGTGCCTTGTGGACGGAGCAACTCCAGCAGTTTAACAACATTGGCGTGGATTCAGCGCTGGCAATCGCCCGCAAGTACCCCACTCCACTCGACCTCATGGAGGCCTACGAGCGGTGTCGCACGCAAGAAGAGGGCCACGCGCTCCTGAAAGACATTCCGGTTCGGACCGGATTCGGTCCTCTTCAGAAGACTCGGCGGCTAGGGCCCGAAGCGAGCAAGAAGCTCTTCCGTTTCTTCACTTCCACGGATCCTGAGCGCTGCCTCGGCTCGACTCTTAACATTTAATTAAATACAATTATTTATTCAATGAATTCAATCATTTCAATTTTCGGATTTCGAACAAACTTACATATTCATTCAATCATTTGTAAGTTTATGTCTAATATTCGTGTATTAAAAAGAAAAAGGCCTACGATACGAAACACCGATAAGCTGATAAGCACTGAAGTAGTTGAGATGCGATTTCTTTGTTCTCTCCAGCTCCTTGCCGCCACTGTTTTGTGTTCCTTTCACTTTTCTGCTCTTTCTGCTCCCACCACGGTTAAATTGGTTCGGTTTTGGAAGTTGGAATCGTCTTTCTTGCACTCGTGAAGGCGTGCGTGCATATTAAGGCATATTGCCATTTTTATGCCATGTGACAACAGCTGATACTGGTAAAGGTCGAAGAAGGAAGGGTCAAAGGAATGAGTGCTTCTGTTTCGAGATTAAGATCAAGCAGATCGGGACCTATTTCCGAATCAAACCGTGAGGATGGAGGCGCGGCTTCATCGGCACCACCACCATCGGTGGATAACGGAACTGCATTCTGGATATCATGCCGATTTTGCACCCTGACGATTCCTGCGACGGCATTGGGAGTCAGTCAAGTAATCGATCACGAAATTGAGTCTCACCCGCAGGAGTGGAGCCAAAATAAACAGTAAGCTCACATGCTTAAGGCAAGTAGCAATTAATTCGTATTTACAACACTCTTTCACGCGTTGCAGGTCAAACTACTACAAAATATTCAAGTTACATGATCTCCGGATTGACGCTCGTCCAACGCATCCGCTCCTAAAGACGATCTTGAAATTAAATCAGTTCATGAGCAAAGTCAAAAGGTAGAGTCAGCATTTAATTATCTAGCTATTGGCGTACTTATCACAATGGTTATTACACAGGCCAAGAAAGGAAGGTGAAATAGTATCAGCTCCAAAACAAGAGGGTTCAGAAGTTATCACCACCGATTCCAAAGGCGAGGATGAGGATCAACGGCAAGTTCAAATTGTCAGTGCAAGCTCCAGCTCGGATGGGACCGCTGCTCTACAGGCAATTCCCTCTCCAGTTCCCACACTGTCCTCCTACACTGCTCCGGACCCCGCAGCAGCGAGAGACGACCGGACATGCGCGTATTGCCATCGTGTATTCAAGTTTCCGTCGGTGCTTCGGATCCACCTTAACTCGTGCGCTGTGTACAGCTCCCTCCAGAGGAGCCAGCACACCGATGGGCGTGGGGATGCATCCTCCGACCCGTCCGTCGTCTCACACACGTGTTCCGTCTGCTCCAAGTACTTTATCGACGCCGGGAACCTTCGCAAGCACATGCTCCTCCACAGAGGACGTCAACGCGGTCTCTCATGCCCGTACTGCATCAAACAATTCCGGAATTCAATATTGCTGGACCAACACATGGACAGCTGCCACGATAAGGAGCGGCCGTACAACTGCATTCACTGCACCGAGAAGTTCACCACCCAGACAGAGTGCAACCTTCACGTGTGTCAAACGCATTCTGCAGCCATGGAGCCTCTGTCTGGGTCCGACCCAGGAGTGGAACCCGCACCTGTGCGGCGAACCGCTGCTTCCTCGAGCTTGATCTGCGAACTTTGCTCAACAGCGTGTCTCAACAGAATGGAGCTGATCAGCCACCGCGCAATTGTCCACCGAATCAGCGCCCAGCCCCTCAGCTCCAACTCGACGAGCGATAACATTCAGGAGCTCGTCAATGCCGAGCCACCTGACACGGTGCCCGCTTCTGAGTCAGAATTCAAGTGTCCGTACTGTTCCGCCAGCTTCTCAACATGGAAGAGAATCGTGATTCATGTCAAGACACACAGAAGCAGGTGCAATTCGTCAAAGGCAGAGCGTTTCCCGTGCCGCTTTTGTGTCACGCACCTGAGCACTCCCGCTAAGGTTGTAAGCCACGAAAGGAAGATGCATCCGAAGGAGAGGCTGCGCGTTCGGGCGGAGCAGCAGCAGGACAAAGACTTGCGTGCATGTGAGGCCCTTGCTGCCGCGCAGTCACAAGCCCTCCAGCCTCCCGGCATCAACAGCGACGGGTCGACGTTGAAGCTGGAGTCAAAGTGTCGCTTCTGTCCGCTGTGGTTCTCCGACCGCCCCAAACGAGCCATCCACGAGAGACGGTCGCATACCGACGAACTGGGGAGCATCATGCTCAAGAGGGCGGAGGTGATCGAGAGAGAAAGCTTAGAAAATCCAAACAGCCCTGCTCCCGTTATCTCCATTGTGCCGCCAGAGAGACTGCTGGTTGGGCAGCAGGTTCAGTCTGTTCCCACGCCGGTCATTACTCGCCGGGGTAGCCAAGAAGGACAGAACGACGACACGAGGATCCTGGCGGAAGAGGTTCATGTGGAGGTCAAACCCGACTGCCTCAACGAGTACTTGGACGAATCGGGGTCGGGGGTTGGCGTCATACCTGCTCTGGCCAAAGTCCCATCTTCCTCTGCTTCGGCGGCACCTCAAAGTCACGTTCAACGCCGTGCCTCGGGACAGCAGATAGCTGAAACGAGTCTGACGCATCTTCTCTCACCCGCCATACCTGTGCCGCTAAAAACGAGCGCCCCGCCGACACGCCCGCACATGGAGGTTGATCCGCTTGGTTCTGCAGTGCCAATCGGGTCATTCTGGTGTCAATTCTGCGGGCAGGACTTTGACGAGTTCCAGCCACTCACCATGCACTTGGACAGTCACAACTACTGCGCACTCTGCGAGAAGAAGTTTGCGACTTCGCCGCGTTACCGCCAGCACCTCCTCTCAGACCACGACCGACTGCGGAGGCTCTTCTGCCAAACATGCTGTGCCGCCTTCGAAGACCTCCACGCCTACTGCAAGCACTCGCTCGAGATGCACGGCATCCGAACCGATCCGCTTGGAGTCTCAGCACCAACGTGGGCAGTGTCAGGCGGCGCACCGACCACGAGCTCCTATCAGCAGCAACAAGCAACTGTCACAGCGCCAGCCTCGTCGCAGTCCACGACAGTTCCTGTGCCCTCCCGTGGCGGTGGCGGAACTGCTCTACATCCACGACTTCCATTAATCGGGTCTGTCCGTGTCACAGCGTCGTACACCTGCTCAACTTGTGCTCAATCCTTTCCAGACGGAAGCAGCCTACACGTCCACTACGTTAACAATCATACGGAGGCCGGGCTCACAAGCGTCCAGCGTGCGCCTGTGCCCCATTCACAAACTCAGTCCCTTGCTGCCCGTGGAATGGCCCCAGCTCAGGCACAGCCACAGCTCCACCAGCAGCAGCAGACGCCTGTGCCTCCGCCTTCACAGCAGTATCACAATCTGCCACAACAACAACGTCAATATCAACAAGCTGCAATTCCACCTGCAGCAGGAGCGGCAGCGGGGGAAACCGTTTACTATCGAGGAACCCCTCCTGCTTACCAAGCACCAGCTCAAGCGCCAGTCCACAACTACCCTTCCACAAGTCATATTCAAAACCCGAACCCCACCTTGGCGTTGGTCGCCCGACCAGCAACTTCCACCGAAGGAGGCTTGAGCTCGTTTATCTGTGACCTCTGTGGACTGCGGGAATTCAGCGCGGCCTCACTCTTCAGCCACAAAATTTACAAACACGGCTACACGGCTGCAGACACCGTCAACCAGATGATTAACAGCCGTGTCATCGCCGCCTCGACGGCGTCTCTGTCTGCTCCTTCCTACGAACAGCAGCACCAGCCGCAGCCTCAGTATCAATACCAACAACAGACACAGGCGCCCCTGCAACAACAACCGACGTCAGCCCCAATCAGCGAAGGCATTGAGATAACAAATGTGAGGGTGGTAACTCGAAATCCGAACTCAAACCAATATCAACAGGGCGCGTCATTCGGGGCTGGCGGAGATGGCTTGATACTTCAGGAGTTTCTTCAACCACAGCAACAGATTGCGAATGCGCCAACTCGGAGTCAGCTGCAGGTAGCTCAGCCTTCGTCCGTCTACCAGCAACTGCAGCGGTTTGTCCTCAGCAAGCAGGTGCAGCAGCGGCAACGAGTGCAGCAGCATGCACCCGCCATTCAAGCGGCAGTGGCGGTGCCTTCCACGTCGACAAGCGTCGGCTTGTGTGGAGGCAGTGTGATTTCAACGAGAGATCCTATGAATCAGTGCACGTACTGCCAAAACTGGTTCAACTCCAGACAGGAGCTGATCGAACACTGCAAGCTTGTCCATAAAATGTACTTTTGGCAATACTCATCGGCCGGAACCTCTAAACAGTAGCTCCCGCCCTGAGCAGAGATTATCAATAGGACATGGAACGATAAGTCTGAATTGATATTATTAAAGAGATGCTTGCAATGTTTATTTATGCAATTGTAATTTAGAACCAATACAATAATTTAATAAAGACAATCGGTAATTGCAAGACGACGAAGAACGTCAGTTAATTTATTCGGGTCTCCGGTGTATCCATCGAGAAAAGGGACGGAGGCCTCATACGGTTCCGCAAGAGGCAAAGGAAGAGAGGGTGGCACGAAGCGGCAATTATCTGAATTTGAAACTAGAGAGGTTGAATCTGGGGAAGTATTCAATTGACAGTGACTTTATACACTTTATTACCTTCTCCCCACTCTTAATTCTGATTAATCGTAGGTGGGAGAGTATGGCAGAGCCTGCCACCGACTCGAAGTCGTCATCTTCCTGTTTTGTCTGCGAATCCATCGACGACATCGGCTCCCTCGAATCAGGGCTGATTGAGTGTGTTTGCCATTTGTTTAACCTCAAGCCATTGGATACTTATCGTGTCACGATATCCACGGAGGCAGTATGCGATCGGTGCAACACGGTTCTCCAGTCGGTGCATTCCATGCTGCAGGAAGTTAACAGGCTCCTACGAGAAATCAGTGATTCACGAAGACTGATTAGAAGGTTAGTAAGAGAAAGCGGGCATCATCATGAGCATTCCACCCACCACCGAAGGGACTTGAGGGAGAAAATTGTCCGGCCTTCGGAAAATTCGGACGAGGATCAGAGGGGTAAGTGGCGATCTGGACCATTGAGAACACGGCATCAAGCGTGATACTGATCTCTCTTCTTTTCTTCTTAATTCAGGATCAGAAACCCACTCTGCTCCTGCTCTTGCAGCCTTCGCATTCGACTTCCATGATGCAGAGGAAGTCCATATCTACGAGGCTGAAAATATAATCGATCATTATGGAGAATCTCCGCCAGTGACGTCGATTGAAGCGAATGTTCCTGAAGTTGTTGCTGAAATCGAAATCGACAGAGGTCAACCCCCGGATGCCGTCGGTGCCGTGAACCTGGAGGAGCCTGCCAGCATTCTTTCCAAGCAGCCAAAAGTCTCTCTACGTCGAATGCCAATGATTGATCTCTTCCTGAAGAGAGCCAAACAGCAGATGTCGACACTACCTCAGGTTGCTCGACGTACGGTGCCCAAGAAGAGAGTCGATGACGAAACTGTGCCCACCTCCTTCCCCAAAGGCCTGGGACAAATTAAACAGGAACCGACCGACGTTGAGGCGACGGAGCTCATGGACTTGGATTTGGATGTGCTTGGAATGGATTCAACCGAAGCACTCCCGCGGAGGTCATCAAGGAGGTCTAGCCCCAGGTATGCATATGCCTTCCCGAGCATGCAAGGCTAGACAAATTCTAATTATCTAATTCACGCTTACTCCGTTTCCATTTCCTCTTCCTTCCAGGAAAACAAACTTCAAATACGGGGACGACGACGACGACAATGACGAAGACTTTCAGCCCGACGAAGAGGCAAGTGAAAACTTACAGTCACCCTGCAGTTCCGAAGGACGACTGCCTGGCGAGGAAGACGATGCGGAGGCTGACCTTCTCGCAGGCGTCCTGCGCTTTGGGCCAACTGTGTCTCCACCCGCCAAAGGCAAGCATGCCTGCCGTGTGTGCGGGAAGCCGTTCAAGACGGCCGAGTACGCCCGCATGCATGTGCGCACCCACCGCACGGAGTTGCCCTTCAAGTGCCAGGTGGCTGAGTGCACCGCCTCTTACCACACCGCTAAATCGCTTCGTCGTCACATGAGCCTGTTTCACGACCCGGAGAAAGAGCGGACTCGAGCCCAGCAGGCACAACCACTCGTGTACAGGAGCAAGGTAAAGAAGTTTGAGGACGGAAACGGCGACAAGGAGCCCGTGCAGAAGCCGGTGTTCATGTGCGAGCAATGCCCATCCAAGTTCAACACACACCACCGGTTTCTTGCCCATCTCGACAGCCACAAACCCCCGTCGGAGCGGAAGCTCGTCTGCGAGGAGTGCGGGTTCGGCTGCTATGCCCGCCACCGCATGAACAAGCACAAGCGACGGGTGCACGACCCCGACTTCAAGCGCGAGTTCCGACAGCGCGTCAAGCGACAGTGTCCCGAGTGCGGGCTTATCGTTCGGGACCTCAGCCACCATCGCCTCGTGCACACCGACCGCAAACCGTTCGACTGCAGTTTCTGCGGGCAGGCCTTTCGCCGGAAGGAGAGTCTGGCCGTGCACCTGCGCGTGCACACCGGCGTCCGTCCGTTCCCCTGCGACCGCTGCGAGGCGGCGTTCAAGACGAGCCACGGACTCAAACGTCACGTGTTCATCCACTCCGAAGAGCGTCCGTTCGTGTGCGACACATGCGGCAAGACCTTCCGTTTTAAGAGCAGCCTAACCGAACACCTCCACGTGCACGGGTCGAGCAAGCCGCACAGATGCAACGGCTGCGGCAAGCGGTTCAAAGAGCGCGACGAACTCCAGCAGCATTGCGAAGTGGACCACGCTCCCCAGGCAGAGGCCACGAAGCGGAAGCGGGACAACAGCTACAGAGAACGCATCAAGAAACAGCCCACAGCGTTGTCGTCGTCGGAGCAGTCGGGGACGGCTCCGGCTCCTCAGCACATTGCAGAAGTTGCAACCCTCGTCCCAGTCTCAATTCCTAGTACACAGAGCCTCATTTTGTACTGAAATTAACAAGGAATATTGCTAAATAAATTACAATTACCGCAATCTATCGTCAATTGTCAATTAGTCATAATGACTCATTATTAGGGAGCATCGAGCTTTTCCACAATTAATCTTGCCAATTAAAATCCAATTACGCCTCACAGTATAAATGCAATCAGTTTTCCTTCCGATTGCCCTGTACTCATTGAACGTAAGGTAAAATGGCTCACTTTTCCATCATCGTCTTGGTCTTGACAGTGGTACTGGTGGCTTCTTCCAACGGAGCGGCGCTGGGGGCTTCACGCGAAGGTCGCTTGATTGCGGCAGCAAGCGAAGCGGACGCGGAACACTGGCGCAGTGAATTGATCGGCAAGCGAATTGTAACCGGTCCGGTGCAGGACCCATCCAATGAGGTATCTGTGCAACGATGTCATGCCATCCATCCTCTGATTCCTCTGATTGATTGGCTGATAATTGATTCTTTCTTATCTCAGTTTTCTGAGGCCGACCTGCCTCGCCCGAACCGTATCTACACTCAGGGTTCGGCTCTGACGATGGACTACAACTCCAACCGACTCAACGTAGCCGTCGATCCGGATTCTGGCCGCGTAGTGTCCGTCGGCTACTTTTAAGGCACTCGTATTTCGTAATTACCACGTTGAGTTTGTTGGCAATCATTGAATAAGAGTGCTGAATCTGCTGAACCTCGTACAGCAAACTCGTCGGATCTATAAATCCGAGACTATCTAACCTACCCTGTGCCTTGTATTTATAATCAAGAGATGACATTTAATATCACTTAGGGAATAAAATTGTCTTTGTCAAGTCAGTCAAGTGCGACGAATGATAGAAATCGCGAACGGGAGGAAAGTGCAATCGCACAACTCAGCTGACTTGCTACGTTCAAAACACTCGGTACAATTTGAGGTTCTTCTGTCCTCAGTGCGGGTGTTGCCAACTCGTCGACGTCACGGATTACGATTGTTAAGATGGTCAGTACAATAATTGTGCCAGTGGCGGAACCAGAACCTGGTGGGACCCAGTCGAGGCCCTGCTTCATCTGCAACGAGGTCAATCAGTCGACGGACCAATTTCATTCGCATCCTGAGGTGGAGATTGTCAACTGCATCTGCAACCTATTTGATCTCGAGCCAGACCTCTACCAGCACACCTTATCGGAGGAGATTATCTGCGTCAAATGCCAACAAGTCCTCCAGTCAGTGGTCACCGTGTTTGAAGAGATGGAGCGCCTGCACAGTGAAGTCGAAAAATCGAGAAAACTTTTGCAACAATGGTTGACTGCTAGCTTTGGAGATAATCAACGCAAGATAAGAACTGAAAACCGTGACGGCGAATCTCGATACTGCAAAGCAAGAGTTGATTTGCAAGGCAAAATGATTGGGAAAGGTAATACACTCATACACTACATTAGGTATACATTTTTTCGGATCAGTAGTGCTTCTATATTTATCTTCTGATCTTGTCTTTTATCTTGACTGTAGATCCGAAGACACCGATGGCCAGTTCTAACACCGAATCCACTGTTGGTGAAGAGCTGGAGTATGTTGTGTACGAGATTGAGGAACCGTCCATGGGCCTCCCTCCTCTGTCACCTACAAAGTCCCCGGGTCCAGAATTCCACTCCGCTGTCTCAGCCCAAGTGGAAGTCGAGGTGGAGGAGCCAACGCAATGCACCACGATCCTACCGGCAGGTCATTCTCCACCTGTCGTCGTGAGCCCAGTCAGGCAGCGTAGACTCACTTCTAGAACCAGAAACAAGTCCATCACTCCCACTTCACCCACTAACACCCCCTCCACCAACTCTGAATCACCCCGCCTGAGTGAAGGGAAGGATTTAGTTCCGGTAGACACCACTGCCAGGCCGACCCAAAGGACTCGACGGTTCAGGACCTCAAGGTAAATTGCTAACTGCTGTCTGGACTTAGAAAAAAATTAAGAATTACTGTTTTTTTTACAGATTTGACAGCGAGAACTTTAACTACTATGACGTCGGTAAAATCTTCGCGGATGAGAATCCAGGTTCGGATTCATCGCCCTCAAAGTCTATCTCCTCAAGACTCAGCTCCAAGAAGCGCGTAGTCGAATCAACAGCGACCGTGGAGTCAAATGAAGTGAAATCCACTAAAAGTCGACGGAAGAGTAGCAAGACGACGATGAAAGAGAGCGTACAGGTTTCAGGAGTTCCGTCACAGTCACCCACGGATTCAAAATCACAGTCCCTGAATTTCGCGTGTAGGATTTGTGGGAAACCCTTCAAGACGAACGAGTTTGCTCTCCGCCACGAGCAAACGCACAATTCCCCCAGCAATCCCTTCAAGTGCTTGGTGCCAGACTGCGACTTTTCGTACTCCTCAGACCGTGCCCTCAACCGTCATGTGCTAAAGTTCCATTCGTCCTCCGCTTCCGCAGAGGGCCAGCACCCACGCAGCAAGCAGAAGAGCTGCGGATTTTGTGGGAAGAGTTTCCGGACGCCGTACATGCTGAAGCAGCACGTCGAGACGCACAAACCCCACGAAGAACGGAGGTTTGTTTGCGACGTGTGCGGATTCGGTTTTCTGGAGCGGTGCCGGATGCGGCGACACATGAAGCGCGTACACGACCCGAGTTACAAGCTTGCGCGAGGGCCGCTCCCGAAGAAGCCGTGCCCCGTCTGCGGACTGTTCGTCGTCAACCTCACCTCGCACGTGCGCGTGCACACCTCCGAGAAGAGCTTCGTTTGCACAGACTGCGGAAAGTCCTTCCTGGCCAAAAAGACGCTCGACGTGCACGCCCGCATTCACACCGACTCCCGCCCGTACCCCTGCAGCCAGTGCGACGCCAAGTTTAGGACCTCCCATGGCCTCTCCAGACACGCCTTCATTCACTCCGACGAGAGGCTCTTCGTGTGCGAGCACTGCGGCAAGGCGTTCAGGTTCAAGAGCAGTCTGTCGGAGCACCTCCACATGCACCTCAAGGTCAAGCCTTACCGCTGTAATGTCTGTGGACGACGGTGCACGCAGGCGCATGAGCTGGAGGAGCACCTCGTTAAGGATCACACGCCTGAGCAGCTCAAGCGCAGGCGGGTTCGAGTTCGCAGACAAAATCCCGACAATGCCACCACTGCCAGTACTCAAGTTCATCAACTAGGCCAGGCTGCCCCGATTGTACAGGGTGCGGGTGAGGCTGCCACTGAAAAGTACGAGTTTGTGATCGAAGACGTCATGCCGGCTACAGCGCCGAGCAGCGTGAATGTTGGCTCCCACTCCATTGCTGCAGGTGTAGGCGTGGTGCAAACGCAGGTGCTGCACACCATCACGATACCCGCCACAACATTGGCAGGCTTCATCAGCGACGGAAGCAGCCTGGGCTTAATTCCGGTGTCTGTCTCTGATCAGAGCGGCGGCGTCAGGAGTGAAGGGGAAGGGACACGTGTCTTGGAGGGTCGACATCCTGTCTCTTGTCAAGAAAACGTACGCGGTGATAGCGGGTCTTCGATTGAGTCAAAAATTCGGTGCACTGCGCTTGCACATCCCGAGGCGGAGGGACAAGTGCTGATGGGATACCAGCTTCAGTACATTTAAGATGAATTTTTAGACCTTTGGACTTGCTTTAGGCTTAAGAATCATTTATTTTACAAATTCCGAAACTTAATCGTTAATGTAAATGCAGAATGTATGATAAAGCCCTAACCCATTTTTTGATCTCACACCTTTACCTCTTCAGACTCTGTTGGCGCCTGTGGTGAATTCTTTTTCGAGCAGTGTTGCCTGGCACAAATTCCAACAACGATAAGGACCATCAGCCCCAGTGCGACGAGTGGAATTATGATGTATCTATGTGGGAAGCAAATACATTATGCACCTAGGTTATCAAATTACAGTGGGTCAGCGGGCTGACTCACGGTGCAGACCAGTCAATTGGAGGCGATGGCTCCCGAAATTGTCCCCAGCCACGGCCGCCACGGCCACCCATCGATGCCGCTGTCACCATCTCGTACTATCTGTGATTAAGTCGAATTAAATGCTGGTTTTCGATTGATTGGTTGATTTGATTCGGGTCCGCTGGCTGCGATTTGCAATGATAGTGGTTGCTGGCTGTACATCTGTCTGAACTCGCAACAAGTTTATATTTAGACAAAATTCTGCAAAAACGCATAAACGGATCCTGGACGTTTGCCAATCTCCATGTTTCGTCGTCTTCATTCATGACTGTCTTCTTTCTTTGTTGTCATCCACTCTTCGCCAGCAAGATTTCTCAGGGACTCAGACTATCCCTGACCTCGAGTCCCTTGGCCCGGCCCACATTTCTCTTTGAAAATGGGTGTCTCTCCGCCGGCAGCGAAGGTCGCTTGCAGTCCGCAGTTGATTTCCGAATAGACAGACGGGCTGGGAGTTTTAGTTATTTTAGGTGCACTTTAGTCAACTGTGTGGACAGTACATTCGGCTACTCGTTCCATCTACCCAAGATTTCTATCTGCCTAGGATGAAGAAAAGCTGGGAACGGTACGTCGGTTAATTAAACGCTGCAGTCTTAATTTCTTGTGCTTACTTATTCAGTTGTTCAGTTCAATCGCCTGATTTCGTTTCTTTGCTCAGCTCCGATGCCATGGTCAGGGCCAAGGCTCACCTTGCTGGGTACATGTACGTGAGCGACCAGGACAGGAAGGCAGTGGAAGAATATTACTTGTCGGGGCGAGACCAGAAAAAGCCGAAGAACTATCCCTGCCAGTGGTGCTCCAGAGTCTATGCCGGCCAAGAATATCTCGACAATCACGTCAAAGAGTGGCATAAAGATCAATTGCAGGAGGCGCAAGCACCACAACCAGGTAATTGGTCTATTGACCAATCGAATTGATTCCGTATCGGTGCCTTATGCGTCCCTCACTCCTGGTTGCATTTTTACATGTTACATTGCACGGCAGGTTCGTCATCAAAGTCTGCTAATGGTGAAAAACACAAAAACAAGCGTCTTTGCCGGAAGTTTGGTATTTCTCGCGAGGCGGCGATGTGCATCCCCAAATTGCCAACACCAACATCGTCAGAAGAGGAGATGCAGGTTGCCAAGGAGGGACAAGCCATCGGCGGCGGTGCCTGGAACTGCACCACCTGTGGAGTCAGCTTCGCGACCAGGAGGTATTTCAGAAAGCACTGCAAAAGGGCGATGCATATTCACGAAGTGAAGAATTGATCAAGCCATTTCTTTCTTGTCCTCCTTTGGTTTTGATACTGATAATAAATTGACTTCAGACTGTCTTTATTCAGAGTAAGTTCTTATCAGTGTTTCTTATCGAAGAGAGCGTGCTTCAGCTTATTCACGAATTTACCAATGAATGACTTCTTATCTTCAACCTGAATCACAAGGTACGTGTTTGTTGTATGATGCTGAGGTGACGGAAGCGGAAGTACGAAAGGCATGTGCCCATGTGGGCCTGGATGAACTGCTTTCGGCAATTTGGGGCCGACACCCTCAGCTACTTTAATGGGAACCGAGTGTATTAAGGGTCCGTAGTCGCCGTCGAAGACGTGAAGCCCTCCAGGAGGTTGGTGGTGCTTGAACTCATCCTCACTCATCAATCTTTAAAGCAAGACATGCAGCGGATTAATTTGGGTTCGGGAATGTGGGCATGCACCTTAGGTTTGGGATTGGTTTACCATAATTTACCGTCCGTATCCACCGCCGTAGCCTGAAACAAGCAAAAACTCAGTAGAACGTGGTTCAAGGTTGTCCTGGTTTAAATTGACGTACCTTCTTTGCCTCCAATGTACCCGCAGAAGTAGACCGGCCCCGATGCGCCACCTCCCTTCCCCGGACCGTGACCATGTCCACCACCACCGCCTCCACCATGACCTCTTCTCACACGATGCACTGCACTCTCTTCACTACCGCTGGCGATGAGGGCACAAAGCCCGAACAGGACACAAATCAGCAAAATTGACTTCTGTAAAAAAAAAATTAGCTGTCAAATCACGCAAATTGACGCTTAACCAGCTGACTTACCATAATTTATCTATGAGCAGGCGCGAGTTAAGTCCTCAGATCCAGATCAAAGATGATTTAATTAAGATAAAAACGGAAGCAGCCTCTACTTATACTTTTTGCAAATGAACTAATTAACTAATTACGACGTCATCAACATCAGCATGGCTTCATCGAATTTTGAGAGCAAAAATCGAGGAACAGACACCCAGTTTAATTGCGTTACGTAATCGCAATCGCAACTGCATTGCCGCAATGCAGTGAATTGCATTTGAGCTGATTGAGAAAGTTTGTTTTTAATTACAAAATGGTCTAATTTCAAGCCAAAAGTCAAAAGTTTGGCTTGGATTGTGAAATGGTGACAAAGGATCCACGACGAATCGTACCTGAAAAGAGAACGAAACGAATCCTCTCAGAGACAAAGCAAGACAAAGAGAAAGAGAGACAAAACGCCAGATTCTTTTCTTTTAATTGTTAAACAAAGGAACGGGTGAGATTCAGTTCGTGAATTTTTAGCAGTCTAGTGCGCTGATTGCATTTCGACTGCACTTTTGTCGTCTGAAGTTATAAAAAGAGTCGCTCTGCTCCTGTTTGTCAGTCAATTCTTATCTTGAACGAGAAGCTGATCACACGCCTGTCGAAATGAACTCCAGAATCGTAAGCCCTATCTTCAAAATTCCAAATAATGGTCGAAGATCCAAGTCTAACCTTCTTGCCAGGTGTTTGCCTTCGTCCTGGCGCTGAGCGCCTTTGTCTGTTCTGCCCTCGCGGCCACTTCGTCCGTCGACGGTGCCGCCGAGCCGGATGCTGCGCGCGTGAAGCGTGGATACGGTGGTAAGCCATTCTGCATGATTTCTGATTTCTTCTCCTATCAGTAGACTTGTAGTTGATTGCATGTTTGGTGTCGTGTTATAGCTCGCGTTGCACGTCAGGTAGACATGTCGCAGTACTACGACGACCTCGTCACCCTCCAGAGCCACCTCGAACAAATGGAACACTCAGGACTCTCTCGCTATGGACCGATGGCACTTCCATTCAATGACGACTACTAAACTAAACACCCAGCGCCTAGCATGAAACATGCACGATGACTAATCCTTGTCGCATGATCTGTACCTTAAATGCCTTAAAGCCTCTCTTGTGCCTAGCCTATCAATAAATCTGACCGAATCCGAATTAAAATCACGTTTATTGCATTAATCCACTGACTTGATGACTGACTGCATGAAGCATGAACAATAACCTACACGCGTTTATAAGAATCATGAAATATGAAATAGAATGAGAGATTGATGAAATTAATTGAAGGCGGCGGCGGCGGCGGTGGTGGAGGAGGCGGCGGATATGGCGGATTGGGAAGCCGTAAGCCACCACATTATTATTGATCCAGAAGTCACTTGGCCTGGCATCTTGCTCAGTCCATAGCAGGCTTTGATCTTTGATCGATCGATTTGTTGAATCGCTCAGTTTTGCTGCTCGGAGGAGGAGGCGGATACGGACACGGAGGAGGGGGTAGTGGTGGCGGCGGAGGTGGATATGGTCATGGAGGCGGCGGTGGAGGAGGAGGTTCCGGCGGCGGCGGTCACGGAAAGAGCCGAGGAGGTGGAGCCGCCGGGCCTATTTACTTTTGTGGATACATCGGATCAGGACCAGGCAAAGGGTCCGGCGGCGGCGGTGGTGGTGGTGGTGGTGGGGGAGGAGGAGGCGGTGGACATGGCTACGGCTACGGGAGATAAAACGGACTCTGATCAACTGGCGCACGCAAAACCAAGATTCCAATCTCGAACTGAAACGACGCACTTGCACTTTCGATGACCTGTGAATAAACAAATTGAGATTCATGCATTCAATTCATTAACTGATTGTTTTTTTCTTCTTTGTGTCTTGCTCATTTAACCAGGCGTTCAGTGTAGAGATCGGCTGCAGCTGAAATCTTGAGCGCATTGTTGCTTTTCTGATACACGCGTCACGTCGCTGGACTTTCACCTTCTCACTTTCCCAAGTTCACTTCAGAAGCGTGCCTTCGTCTCTATAAATCAGGTTGAGAGCAAGACACGCGTTCAGTTGTGTGTCAACCTCCATTCAATCTGGTTCAATTAAGATTCTCGCCCGCTATCAGCAAAATGAAGTTCCTCAGTCTTCCTGTTCTGGCATTGCTCTTTTCCCTGGCACTCCAACTCGTTTTGGGACAAGAAGGCAAGGGCAAAACCTCCGCCCCTGCGGCTTCCGCCTCAGCTGTCACCAACTCCACGGGTTCCAGCCCCAGCATCAGTACGCAGAGCATGCTGAATAAGCTGCTGGAGGACATTGACGTGGAGGAGTCCCGCACGAAGCGTGGCTACGGACACGGCGGCGGTGGTCACGGCCACGGCCCGGGTCGTGGAGGCGGAGCAGCGGGCCCGATCTACTTCTGCGGATACGTCGGCAGCAAAGAAGGCAAGTTTCTGCTGGTTATGAGTCTCTTACTTCTTTTCTTCAGTGCGTTAATTGTTGCTTCTTGAATTAGGTTACGGCGGATATGGAAAGTGAGCTCCATGAAGAATAGAAGAATCACCGTTAAGAGATTTAAGTTTGCACTTTTGCACGTAGCATTGAAGAAGTTGCCAGTTGATGGACGTTAGCACAAGCACAAATGTAAATACGCACCAGCACCTTATCAGTTGAATAAATGCACTTTTGAGTTTTAATCCGGAATTTGATGTCGGATTTGCTATTTCCAAGATTATTTAATTGAGTTGATTGTTGCGAATACGAATTAGTCATGGCCCATGAAAACGAATACTCAAAATTCTGAGCTTCTGCAATGGCATCGTGCATGCATCACGTTTTCTCAAGTTATGAAAACTCTGTTAAAGTTGAAATCTAATACGCCCGCGCCCATCATGTTTAGATTTCGATGGAGATGACGGACCTACTATTTCTGCTAATTTTTGGATAGCTAATCAGCCAACTCTTCGCAATGCAAAGAATGTAGGATGACGATCCGTTCAATTCAAAGGTATTCCACAAATCAGACAAGCCTGCTTGCTTTTGGATATGGATTTCAAGCACAATTCCGAATCGGTAGAAACTAAAGCTGTCTGCAACTAGCATAATAAATTGCAAATAGACAATTTTGATTCAAGAATGATTCTCTTTATTTCGAGTGTATCACTTCATTCATAAATTGATTAGCGAAAGTGCGTAGAGTGTATCTGATCATTTCCAGTGATGTATCGTTTACTTTCCGTATCCGCCGCCGTAGCCCTCCGTCTTGCCGACGTATCCGCAGATGTAGACTGGGCCAGCTGCGCCACCTCCCTTGCCTGGACCGTGTCCGTGTCCGCCACCACCGCCACCACCTCCGTAGCCTCTCTTCACTCGACTGCTCTCCGCAGCGTCGCTATCACTCTCATCGGCCCTGCACAGGCACACGGAGCCAATCACCAACACCAACATCAGGATTGCCTGAGAAAGAATCCAGGATTAGCTCGGGATTAATTGGAACGCAGTTTAATTGACTTTGACTTACGAATTTGTTCATCTTGGACTCAATTTCTTCTTGCTTTGCAAACAGAGCTCGAGAAACAACTGATACACGGATACGTATACCACTTTTGTATTTATAGTGTGACACCTCGAAGGAAACAAATTAAATCACTGCACCAATTAATTAAATGTGGGCCGACAACGACACTTTCAGTTTCAGTTCCATTCAGTGCAGCGCCGTGAAGAATGAAAGATCCGCTTTCGTAATCTTTAATTAACTTTTGTACCAACAAAAGCTCAAAGGGACAATAGCAAATAGAGCACAGATGCACTTTTGTCTCCGCATCTTCCCACATGTAATCTGAACGTCTGACTTTTGTAACTTTTGTTTGTGTTGTTTTGTGGCGAGATTTCTAAAAGCTGGTGGTCGATTTCTTACGCCATCAATTCCTCAATTACACAACTCTCAATTTCAGATTTGCGGAGGAAGCAATAAACAAGATTCGTCGATTCGTGTATAAATTCGGACCGTCGATGGAGTGAATATCTCAGTCCAAATTCTCGCATCTTGCAGATTGCATCTACTTGTGCGCATCACGCAAACTCCAAAATGAACAAACTCGTAAGACCTTCGCCATCTTCGTGAGACCCCTCAATTTTGCAATTTAGTCAATCAGTAACTTACTTTTTGCAGGTTATTTTCGTTCTCTTGGCACTCGTCATCAATGCCTGCTTCGGCGCCGCCATCGACGAGGAGTCTAGCGCTTCGTCCAGAGTGAAGCGAGGCTACGGAGGTGGTGGTGGACACGGCCACGGCCCAGGCAAGGGAGGCGGCGCTTCGGGCCCAGTCTATTTCTGCGGATACGTCGGCAAGACGGAGGGCTACGGCGGATACGGCAAATAAACTGAATCTCGACTCGGCACACATTTTGTTAACCAAAGCGGAATTTAAAATCGAATAAATCTTATACGTAGGCACTGCATTAAACAAACAAGAGTCAAAAATCATTTTATTTCATAACAAGTCAGGAACAAAATTGGCAATACAAAAATATTACAGAGTGTTTGCTAGCATAATAATAAATAGTGGCAAATTTTATTGTCAGAAGTCGAATTGGATGTCAAGCTCTTGGTCGAGAGTAGGCAGCTCTTCTTTAACGTGCACCACGCGCGTCTGCTCCTCAAGATAAGGGTTGTTCAAGAAAGATGGAGGATTCATCTGCAGCTGTTGCTCCAAACTGCGAAGACTCACGTTGCCAAATCCTAGCAAAATCAATTTCATAATTAGTATCTGCTGGTTTAGAATTTATGGATTTGACACTCTTACTCAATTGCCCAAAATGATTCACAAACTCATTCTGGAGCTTCATTGGATTAGGATCGGAATTTCTGATTGGCTTATCAAGCAAGTCGTTCAGATTCAGGAAACAGCCGCTGGCGCCCCCGACGCCCACATTCTCCTGCGTCTTTTCTTCTCGTGAGTTTGAGTCCGAAATTCTTTGCAGGGGCGGCGGAGCTGGTATCGGCATCTTCGAATTCCAGTTACGCGTATTGAAATCTACGTCTGAGCAGGGAGTGAGTCTTGGCATCGACGGAAGCGCTCGTTCCAGTCGGTGGAGGGCCTGTGGAGTGCGCGGGTACTCCGTGGCGAGATTCTTCACCACTCGTCTCTTTTGATAGCCGGCTACGCCTGCTGTTGACACCCTTTCCTGTTGCATCTGCTCTTTTCGCTGCTGCACATTCTTAATTAGACTCGTCGCAGAGATCAAATTCCCAAGGCGCTTCAAGCCAGACAGTGCTGGAGGCGGCGGCGGCGTGAATTCGGCCGAGTTTGGATTGTTGCCGACGTGGCACCTGAGCATGTGTTCCTTCTTGCCCTGAATGGTCGCGAACGCCTGAGGACACGACGTGCAGTTGTGCACCAACTTTCTTCTCTTGGGAGTGAAATTGCTTTGGGTCTCCATGCTGGTGGTTGGATTCTCGCTGTTGGGCCGTGGCGGAGTGGAATTATTGACTGGAACTGTTGCGAGTAGCAAAATAGGAACAATTTGTACCTGCTGACCATCTGCATTCGCCCTACCAGCATTTGCGATGTTTGCATTCAGAATATCGGTCAGTCGCTGCGGGTCGAACTGGTTGTTAATCGCAAATGAAGAAGCAGGCATTGATGGCATTGGAAATATTGACCTTGACATTGGCATAGACATTGCTGGCACGATTGATTTGGCTGGAGGAGTCTGAGTCTTGATCGGATTCGGAATTTCTCTTGCAAGGCGCCGAAGCGTCTTCTTGCGAGTGACGGATGTCCGAAGTCGATTTTGTCCAAATGTTTTGTCATCCAGCAGCATTTCGAGCGTCATGTTCTCGACCTTGGCTTTGCTGATGGTGGTTTGACTTTGATCATGAGGTTCGTGAGCTTGTGAACTTTCAGCAGGCACAGGTGACAAAAGGTCTGTACTCGAGTCAGTCTTATTCTCTTGAGATAGGAACTCCGAATTCAAGTGGTCCATATGCTGCTCTAAATCCATGTCGGCCAAATCTCCGTTGATATGTTGCCCAACATCTTCACCGTACAATGGAGAGAAGTTCGAGGAGAGTCCGGAAGGTGAAGGTGACGGAGGCACTTCTTCGATGATCAGGTCGTCATAATTGTCGTACTCGTAGTCGTACTCGTCGGTGCAGTTGTACACGTCTTCCAGAATTGAGGAAGGTTTGGCTATTGAAATTCTGCAAGAGAGAGAGACAATGATCTGGTGGGTGAGTCATTTCTCAGGCATTCTCTTTTTCATCATCATCGTCAACTCGTGCAATGCAAAATTACGTAAAATGATTCATTCATCTTACTTTGGCTTTGCATTCGCGTCTTCCTCGTCCTCCTCCAATTCGACGCTGATAATTGAATCCGATGATTCAAGGCTTTCGAACGTCTCATAGCACTCCAGTTCCAAGCCCGATTGCTCAAACTCGCCCTCGCCGCCTTCGCCTGGTGCCGTGTGCATGTCCTTTTCGGGAAGCCATGGCGCAGGCGGCAGAGGTTTATTGTCAACAGAGTTCAGTTTGATGGTGAAATCCTTCCGTTTAACAGGTGTGCTTTCCTCAGCTCTGAAACCAGAAGGCAAAACCTTGCAAAAACTGAAAGTCCGAAAAACCGAATACGGTTCGAGTATACCGGACCGAGTTGAGACAAAAACAAAAAAACATACACTACAAAGTTCCTGATGCTCTTACCCTGTGAGATCAATTTCAGGATCAGGATGCGAGGCGCGCATGTGTTTCATGAGATCACGGACTCGAGGAACCACTGATGAACAATACTGACATTGGATCCAAGTCCGGTTGAACTCGAGCTCCTTGTCCATCGAAATGCGGGTGCAAATGCAAAGCGCAAATCACTGATCACGATCACATGCACATGCTTGCTGATTATGGACGAGGCTTGTCTGTATTCAAAGATGAGACCGAATGAATGTTGAAAACCACGGACAATGGACGAGTGTGGAGATGAACAAACTCGCTCTGTTGGAAGATGCGGACGAACTGAGAGACGAACCGAGACTCGGCGGAGTGGAGAATAGAAGTTAGGAGCGAGAATGAATGCGAGCGCGAGCGAGGAATTAACCTCAATGCAGTTCAATGCACTTTCCTCACTCGCTCGCTCGCTGTTCGTGTGCTCGAGTTGGCTTGAAATACGATATGCAATCTCAACTCAGCTCATCTGCTTGCCTTCACCGCAACGCACACAATTCAACGCAAAGTGCAGAGACAGGACACAAAGTTCATTGACTCCATGCTCGTCTGCCCTTTCCTAACTTTCCTTGGACCCAGTGCCGTACTAGCACTTCGTCCCAAAAAGCACAGCGCCAAAAATGCTTCCAAAATAGAATCGCATCTTGAGCCGAGTATTAATTAAAATTTATTCAGACTAGTTTCGCTACTTAATAACGCCAGCATTATTATTATCAAGTACAGTACGGTAGTTAGTGAGTTATTATCATTAATACACTTTCATTGGGTGCATTTTCGACAACTTAGATGATTCAGGGCTCCACTGCTGGTGTGGCTGTGATTTCCGCCTACTTTGGTCCAAGCATGTCCTCCGGCCGCACCCACTTGTCAAACTCGTCCTCCTTCACGTAGCCCAGCTTCAACGCAGCCTCCTTCAGCGTCGTCCCCTCTTTGTGCGCCGTCTTTGCGATTTTAGCCGCCTAAAATTGCAACAGCAATAATTAAAGTTAAATTAAAGTGATCTTGAGGAAGACCAAAGTCAGGCTGATCAGTCACTTGCCTTGTCGTATCCGATGTGAGTATTCAGCGCGGTGACCAACATCAGCGACTCGTGCAGCAGTTTTCCGATTCGATCCTCATTCGCCACAATTCCCTCCACGCAGTTGGTCGTGAAGGCCTTGGAGCTGTCTGCCAGCAGCCGAATTGAACGGAGGACGTTTGCCACCATCATCGGCTTGAAGACATTCAGCTCGAAATGGCCGTTGCTTCCGCCGATGGTGACTGCCACGTGATTGCCCATGACTTGAGCGGCAACCATCGTGATGGCCTCGCACTGTGTCGGGTTCACTTTGCCAGGCATGATGGAGGATCCGGGCTCGTTCTCAGGCAAACTCAATTCACCAAGACCGCAGCGGGGACCGGAGGCGAGGAAGCGGATGTCGTTCGCAATCTGCAGCAGAATGTGCATGTAACAACCGTCTCCTTCAATTGCCAGGTGATTGTTGATTGTCATACCTTCATGAGCGAAACTGCGAGCACGTTCAAAGCTCCGGATACTTCGACCATCGTGTCGTGGGACGCCAACGCCTCAAACTTATTGGGTGCAGTCACGAACGGAAGCCCAGTCAGATCGGCCACGGCCTTGGCCACTTTGGTATCGAATCCGATCCTCGTGTTGAGTCCTGTGCCGACGGCGGTGCCTCCAGCAGCCAGCATGTATAGCCTCGGAAGTGTGGCCTTGACTCGCTCCAGCCCAAACTCGAGCTGCTGCACGTAGCCAGAAAACTCCTGACCAAGTGTTAGTGGAGTGGCGTCCTGCGTGTGCGTACGACCTATCTTGATGATTTTTTCGAACTTTTCCGCCTTCTTCTTGAGGGCGTCTTTGAGTCCGCTGATTGCGGGCAGGAGGCTTTTGTTGACTTCAACGGCCACGGAGATGTGCATGGCGGTGGGGAAGGTGTCGTTCGAGCTCTGACTCTTGTTGACGTGATCGTTTGGGTGCACAGGTGTCTTTGAGCCCAGTTCTCCACCCATAAGCTGAATGGCTCGGTTGGAAATCACCTCGTTGGTGTTCATGTTGGTTTGTGTGCCTGATCCAGTTTGCCAAATGACGAGGGGAAAGTGCTGTTCGTACAACTCGCCGCTAATCACCTGGGAAATAGATTTAGTCGTGACTTACACCCGTACATGGGTGGGTATTAAGCTTAAAACTTTTTCATCGTCAAATTACTTCGTCTGCGGCTTTGCAAATAGCGTCTGCCACTTTAGTATCAAGCCCAAATTCCTTGTTGACCATTGCAGAGGCCTTCTTGAGCAGGCCCATGGCTTTGACGACGGGCATCGGCATGCGCTCCGCGGAGTCGCCGATCGGGAAGTTCATGACCGATCGAAGTGTTTGAGCCCCGTACAACTTCTCCGCGGGGACGTTCAGCTCTCCAAATGTGTCCTTCTCTACACGAAATTTCTCCTGTCAAAACAGAATACGAACAGTTAATTCCGGTCGAGTCGATTAAGAGTCGGTTAATTGAGTTAATTAATTAAGGTAGGAATAACTTACCATTGTGTTTGTTGTTGAGAAGTGGTTGTGAAATGAAGACGAGCACACGCCCATAAGAGGGACCCTGCTGCTCACATGACTCGAGCTCTGAAGTGGATAACCACTGTTACGTAAGAGCACATTACGCAAATGACTCGTCTTTAACGCAGCTGCAGCTGGACAGGAACTTAATGTGCGTGGATGAGATTTCTTGCTTTGACTTGACAATCTTCTCAGCAGCAGAGCGGTGGGGGCAGGAACACGCATTCCGCTCATCTTCTGAAACCCGCAATTACGTTAATTACAGATCACCACCTACCTGCTTGGTTTAACTCACAATACGAATTTGAATTCGAATTTCGAATTACGATCAATCGAGTAATCAAGTTCTCGCTTCGTCAAAAATCAACCGAACAGGTGATTTACACTGTACTGCACGATTTTGTGCTCTGTAGCCTGTTTTGCTCTTCTGCTTTGAAATGCGGGGAATTGTTATGAGATCGGACAAGCAGGTGGCGGCTCGCTCTAAGCCGAGAGCGCCGAGGCTGAAGCATTGCGGCCGGTCGGGGGCAAAACGAGACATGGTCCAAAGCCATTTAAGCATTGCTACTGGCCAACGCAACGCAACCAACTGAAGGTGTGGTTTACATTCCATTCGTAACCCTTCTTTGGGTTTGGGGGTCTCGGGTTTGGGTTGTTGGGGACTCTCGACTGACTCGACAGAGGAAGGAAGCCATTCACCAAAACAGAATTCAATGCACTTCTGCTGTGATGTGCCATTGTTTATGAGTCAACGAATGAATAATCGCACTGCACAGTTCCTCATCCATTTGTCATCGGCGCACGGGTGAAATTAACTGACTTACTTAATTTATTAACACCGCAACTCGACTGACTGCACGGCAAAACCTAATTTATTTAATCGACCCGAACACAATCAGTATTCTAATCAGCCAATGTTAATTTATTTTAGTTAGTGCTTAGGATCGTGACTCGTGCAAGTGACAGTCCAGAGTTTAAGACACCGACCGGAGGCAGCGACAGGCAGCAAATCACTAAATCGGCAACTGCAACTGGCAAATACGTATAAAGAGTTACTGATTACTGATCCGAGAGACTGAAAATGGCATTTCAAATGCACTCGAATGCAGCTGCTCCAAGACATGGTAAGTAGAATTAATTGCCTTAAAGGTGATATGTTTCTCGTCAGTACATAAATCGCATGCATTTTGCTCAGTCGCAATTATAGAATTAGTTTAGTAGGAAGACTGACTTCGAGGCCTTGAAATCCAATTTCATTTTTACGACTTGCGACCGTCGCTGACCTTCATTGCTCGGCAAAGGAGGCGTCGAATCATTTAATAATTTAATTATTTTTCACTATTCACCCAAGCATTTCGGGCAGGACAAAAAGAAAGACAAATCGAGGTCAAATTTGAAATCGCGAAGTGACTAATGGGAGTAATGGCAAGTAATAAATTAATGCGAGCCTACATTTTGTTGTGATTGCAGCAAAGGACAACAGTGAAGCGATGATGTGGCAGCAGGGCGGATACGGCATCATGGACTCTGGCGTCCATTCAGGCGCCACCACCGGAGCACATTCAATTCGCGAGGAGGAGTTGGAGGACTCGACCTTCTTCGACCTCGACTCGCAGGGCTACACGGCGGGCTTCACCACCGACCAGGTGGACGAAATGAACGCGGAGCTGAACATCACACGCGGACAGCGAGTGCGGGCTGCCATGTTTCCAGAGACGCTGGACGAAGGGGTCGAGATTCCATCGACCCAATTCGACCCTTCACAGCAGACTGCTGTTCAGGTAAGATCGGCTTGGTAAAACTGTAGTAGGTTAGGTTAATACACAGTAACGTTTTATTCTACGAGTTTGAGTTGAGAGATTACAAAGGGTACCTACCTAAAGTACCAATAAGCGACGATTAGAAATCAAGAAGTAAAATTGATGAATCATTAGTAATTAATGAATAAAGTACAGGTTAAAATGAAAATGGCAAACGAAATATCCTCCATGTCCGTTGAGTCCACCTCAGCCCAGGCTTTTGTAGTAATACTAACCAGTTACCCGTTTAACGCTGTCCTAAACTGTTCTTCGATTTTCAGTGTCCGACAGTTTATGTAGAATGGTGATTTTTGCAATTTCGCGTCCTCTTTGTTGATGCTCATATGCGAAATGTGAATTTGTAACCAAATAATGTATTTTAATCAGTATACCGTAACTGAACGGATGAGATTTAAATTGGTGAAGTGAATTATTAATTAATAATCAAAATTTATTATTGTATCAAACCAGCAAACAGGTTTTATCAAGAAAAATCAGCAAACAATTTAATTATAAGGAAGAAACAAACAAATCGCTGATCAGTCAATCAGCGCATCGCAATTAACAAAATACTGCTCTGTGACTGGTCCTTGACATTACAAAACTTTTTCCATACTTCGTGTACTTTCTAGCGCCTCGCTGAGCCGTCACAAATGTTGAAGCATGCCGTGGTTAACCTGATCAACTACCAGGACGATGCTGACTTGGCGACTCGTGCCATTCCAGAGCTTATCAAGCTGCTGAACGACGAGGATCAGGTCGTCGTGTCACAGGCGGCCATGATGGTCCATCAGCTCAGCAAGAAGGAGGCCGCGCGTCATGCCATCATGAACTCGCCACAAATGGTAATAAAATACTTAATGAAAAAGTGGTAGCTCTCGAATATTATAGCTAAAAGTTTTAATTTGCTTGACAGATCGCTGCTCTTGTTCGAGCCATTTCGAGTTCCAATGACTTGGAGACCACAAAAGGAGCGGTGGGCACACTCCACAACCTGTCTCACCATCGCCAAGGCCTGCTGGCCATCTTCAAGAGTGGAGGCATTCCAGCGCTTGTGAAACTGCTCAGCTCCCCTGTGGAGGCAGTTTTGTTCTACGCTATCACCACACTTCACAATCTGCTCCTGCACCAGGAAGGCTCCAAGATGGCGGTTCGTCTGGCCGGTGGACTTCAGAAGATGGTTTCACTTCTGCAACGAAACAACGTCAAGTTCTTGGCGATCGTCACCGACTGTCTGCAGATTTTGGCGTATGGCAACCAGGAGTCCAAGTTGATCATTCTGGCCTCGCAGGGCCCCATCGAGCTGGTGCGCATCATGCGCACGTACGACTACGAGAAGCTACTCTGGACTACCTCGCGGGTCCTCAAAGTGCTCAGCGTCTGCGTGAGCAACAAGCCCGCCATCGTCGAAACAGGTTATTATTACCAATTAAAATATGCTTATTTTGTACATTCATTCTACAAAGGAATTTTAAGAAGAGATTACACAACTTAGATACGAATCGTTTAAGAATGAAAAGGACTTGAAGTTTAGAAAGTGGGAATTTGCCAATTATTTTAAAATTATTAATTGAATTTCTGAGCGCCTAAAACGGTAAACACAGGTTCAATGTTTGAGAGAAATAGGAATCCGTTCAAAATTTGGCAAGATACTAAATCAGTCCTCCTTATTTCAAAATCACAGTTCGAATACCCCACAAGAAATTAGTTGTCCATGAATCAAAAATAACGTCCACCGTCCACGTTTTAACCATTTTCAACTTGAAGTTGCTGAGTACTAATTTTCTGATTTCACAAATTTACTAGTATATACAATTCGTTATCACACTATCTGATAACTACTTTAAATCACTTAGGAAGGAACTTGAAAATCAAAATCGACTTGAAGATTATTTTCTCTGTCTTCGTTCTGCCACAACCAAGGATATAGCGCTGAATTCAACTTTATGGATTTAATTACTTTGAACTTTATGAAACTACCTATTTCAGGCGGCATGCAGGCGCTCGCCCTGCACCTTGGACACCCGTCGCAGAGACTCGTCCTCAACTGTCTATGGACTCTCAGGAACCTGTCGGACGCCGCCACGAAGGTCGACGGACTCGAGACTCTGCTCCAAGGCCTCGTGGCTCTGCTCGCGTCAGAGGACGGCAACATCGTCACTTGTGCAGCGGGCATTCTGTCCAACTTGACCTGCAACAACCAGCGCAACAAGGTGATCGTCTGCCAAATGAATGGCATCGAGGCTCTGGTTCGCACGATTCGAGCTGCGGGCGAACGGGAAGAGATCACAGAGCCAGCGATTTGCGCTCTTCGTCATCTGAGCTCAAGACACCCGGAGTCCGAAATGGGACAGAACGCGATTCGTCTCTGCTACGGGATTCCGGTGATTGTGAAGCTGATGCAGCCCCCGTCACGCTGGCCGCTCATCAAGGCCGTCATCGGGCTGATTCGTAACCTGGCCCTCTGCCCCGCCAACCACGCTCCTTTGCGCGAGAACGGGGCCATTGCTCGTCTGGTTCATCTGCTCATGCGTGCGTACCAGGACTCTCAGCGCCGCACTTCCGTCTCGAGCGGCTCTTCGATGGCTCTTTACCCGGATGGCGTGCGCATGGAGGAGATTGTCGAGGGCACCGTCGGGGCACTGCACATTCTGGCTCGCGAGGCGCACAATCGCGCCCAGATTCGTGGCATGAACGTCATTTCGATCTTCGTTCAGCTTCTGTTCCACGAACTGGAGAACATTCAGCGCGTGGCTGCTGGCGTACTCTGCGAGCTGGCAGCTGACAAGGAGGGCGCCGACATGATCGAGCGGGAGGGCGCCACAGCGACCCTCACGGAGCTGTTGCATTCCAGGAACGAGGGCGTGGCGACCTATGCGGCCGCCATTCTGTTCCGCATGTCGGAGGACAAGCCTCCAGACTACAAGAAGCGGCTCTCTGTGGAACTCACAAACTCGCTCTTCGACCGCGAGTCCATCTGGGGACACGAAATGGGAGCTCCGCCTCCTGATTTCCAGGTACGTGCGCCATGCCTTTTGCTTAATTGCCACAGCGGTCAGACCAAGAGTCATCAAAGACCGATCAAAGCAAGACTTCAAGGACTTTGACTTGATATTTTTCTTGCCTCGTGATTTTTTATGATTTAATTTTATGGTTTTGTTTTTGTTTTGTTCATTTTGTATGAGAAGGATTTAATGTCGCCCGACCAAGTGTTTGACTCTCCCGTGTTTGGGCGTCAGAGTGTTCAGAATCCGTCCAATCAAGGTTTCTGCTTATTTTCATCATTTGATTTTTATCAGTTAATGCCCCATGTAGTAAAATAAGAGCAAATTGATGATTTACGAATGGCGTTGGTTTTGCAGGATTTGGGGATGCTGGAATGAACGACTTCAACTTTGAGGAGATGGACATTGAGTCGTACCAGGAGGGAATGGTCCCTCAACCCCCGCAAGGAGGCAACCAAGACGCGGCGTGGTACGACACCGATCTTTAATCTAATCTGTGTCGTCGTCGCGTATTCCTATGCGTAACTGTATTCATTCTGTTCATTGTTCGTACAATCCTCAACCTAAACTACATTTGTGTTAGCTTCCACATTCATCACTCGTATTCATTGTTCGTCTTATTGGACCTAATTATTATACTTATGACATTATTATTGGTATTCCATTAAACTTGTATACATTTTTAGCCATAAAATTTATCACGGCGCGTGCGCGTGTGCCCGTGGCCTGCTCTCATTTTCTTGTTGTCTGACCTGCTTCCAATCAGCTTCGGCACAATCAAACGCTGGCCTTCTAGTGTTGCCGTCTGACTCGCCCTCAAAGCACGGGGGCAGGCAACCTCAGACTCGAATCGAATCAGGGCGCATGGCAAACCACTAAAACAGAAAAAAGGGGGACAACATAGGCACGTGCACCTTTATTCCCTACGCCACGAAAAGTGGCTAACTAATTGCATGAATGCGTTCACCTGCCGCCTACGTGTTTCTCGAGTGGCTGCACGATTCTGGTGCCCGATGCTTCTGGAAACAGGGTGGCCAGATCGAGGGCCTTCACTCGCCGAGGGAGGCTGCTTACTTGGAGCCGATGCGTCGAGTAGCTTCGAACCACCGACCTGCCCCTGGCCTTAAAGCGTCTGGAAGGTCGCATTGTTTCTGGTTCAGCGTTACAGTCACAGCATGAATCGAACTATCCGCTGTGTCTCCTGCTCTCTTTTCACAATGCTTTCTCACTGGGATTAATTCATTTCTCGTCCTGTGTAGATTATGATTTTTGACTCCGTTTGCATTTGTGTTCTCGACGCTCCCCGATGCCAACGTGGGTGTGGGCACCGATAAGGTGGCTGGCTCGGCATTTGAGGGAGCCACCGTCGTCACCGTTTTTCTCTGGCACCAGCACCTGCAGCACCTTCCGAACATTTTATCTTCGCTTCCTTACTTTTACTTCGTGTTGCATTCCAATTTGCAAGTAATTGGAGACCGCTTATGCCGGTGTCACCGCAGTTTGGAGGATTCGGTTGCAAACAGGTGACCCTGTCACGTGACAACTCCTTCTGTGTTATCCCTTTAGGAAGGGTCTTTCGAAGGATTCATGACTCATCCTGTCGGTTTACAACAAGGAATTAAAGTCAGTCAAGTGTTTTCGGGATCGGCTGCCAAAATGCAGATCGAATATCGAATTAGTTGATGAGTCGCTTTCCGCCCACGTCCTCCCAACCGAACAGGAAATGGGGTGTAACACAGTGAACCAAATAACCAAATTCCTGGCACACACAAAAGCACAAACACAAGAGACAGACGGGAGGAAGATGAGATGATCTTGAAAAGTGAAACAAAAAGCTATTTTTAACTCGTTAGCACATCTTGACTTCTGATCTGTGTGCACGCCACACGCAGCGATGCTCCACTCTGCAGGAGGACGAGCAGTCTTGCAGCGATCCCACTCCGAAGATGTCTGCCGCGTACATTCAGGCGTACGGCGACGGGCTCCGCTTCGGCACGGCGGGCCTGCCATCCGTCTTCTGCCTCAACCCCAATGGGCAGGACCCGCAGGGCATCACCTTCGCCGTCGAGGGTCCGTCTCGACCAGAGTTCAAGTTCAACCATCTGGCGGGTGGGATTGTGGAAGTCACCTACGTACCCACCTTCCCAGGCCCCTACCGCATACACATTAAATTCTTCGGACGCGACATCACAGGATCCCCTTTTCAAGTAAGATGCTTCGGCGAGCTAACAAAGCACATTACATTCTAATTGAGAGGCTGTGCTTAGATTCAGGTGACCGGCGACACGATGCCGATGGCTGACGCTGTGACGAGCAAGGTCAAGGTCTCTGGGCCGGCTCTCACGCACGGCCGCTCGCTGATCACGAACCAGTTTCTGCTCGACGCCCGCAATTCGGGCGTGGCTGGCGGGCTGAGCGCCTTCATGGAAGGTCCTGGACACGCTGAGGTGGGTTTCAAGGAGAATCTCGACGGGACGGTGCACGTGCAGTACAAGCCATCAAACTCTGGTGTGTACAAACTCCACCTGAAGTTTGGCGACGTCCACGTGCCAGGCTCGCCCTTCACAATCAACGTCAACTAATCGGAAGCTGATCAGAATTCGCTGTGCTGGTGGCTTGTGCAAGTATTTTTATTCCCTGCATTTATCAATCGAAAATAACATTAAACTCTGCTATCTGCTTATCTGTGCGTAGATTCAATAGCCAAGGCAATAAACTAAAATTAGGCCGACTTCTGAAAGCATTTTGGAGTGAATATTTGAATGGTTGAGTCCCAGGCGCAGCTGACCATCTCACCCTTCCGGTGCAGGTTCCAGTCGAGTCCGTACACAAACTCCGAGTGGTGGCTCACGATCTCCAGACTCGGGTCGGGCAGGCCCGTGTCGAACAGCCGCACGCTGAGGTCGTAGCTGGCCGAGGCGAGAATTCCCGGGTGGAAGGGCGAGAATTTGATCCGCTTCACCGCGTGGCCATGGTCCTCCAGCTGGAAAATTGGCAGTGTGTAGTTTCTGAGGTCCCACCCGCGAATGACACAGTCTGACCCCGCCGTGGCCACGACGTTGTCAGTGTACTTGGCCCAGTCACAGGTCAGCAGCTCCGAGTCCGAAGCAGACAGGAATATTTGGGCTTTCTTCGTGTCGGCAGTCAGGTCCCAAAGTTGCAGAACTCCGTCGCCTTTACAAACGTTCAAATCATGTCACCCAATAAGTTTACAGTATAAAAGTTGACTTCCGGTAGATATGACTATTTTAATAGGATCTTACTGGAAACAGAAATGTAGGTCTGTGCTCGGTGGGGCGACCACATGGCCTGGTAGACCATCAGATCGGAGACCACCATCTTGAGAGAAGGCCAAGGGGCGTTCAGCGCCATGTCGTAGCAGTTGACAGTTCCGTCCCAGGATGAGGCGAGGAGAGTGTTGGAGAACTTGGGCAGGTTCCAGTCAAGACTCGACATTTCCCTCCGACTCCGCTGCGCTCTGAACTCGTGGACGGGGACGCGAGGGTACTTGGAGCCTGTGTTCCATACCTGCACGAACCCGTCTCCCGCCCCGGTCGCCATCACATTCGGCTCGCTCTCGCTCCAGGCAACGTCGTACAGATTATCACGATAGTCCATTTTGTACAGTTGCTCCAGCTGACCAGTCGCCTCGTTCCTCTCCAGCACGAAGAGATAGCCTTCTCCTTGCAGTCCGTACTCGGTCCCAGTCACACACGCCAGCCGGTGCTCGCTGAATGGCGAGAATTTGACGGACTGTCCATGTGTCTCGCCAGTATGAAATGAACAACTCTGGAAACTAGGCGGAGCAGCAGCAGCCATCTTGCCCTGCGAATTAAACACACAAAACTGTATTGTAACTCGCCATCACTCATTCTACAAGTATTCATGATGAGGAATTAATTCTGGAATGGGCAACCAACGCACACGCATACGCAAGTACAGTAAAACGAAAAAGTACGTCAATTTATTCCTGGAAATGACCACTTTAAATGTACAAGTTGGATTCAGAAACATGAGCCAAATTAGTCGTGGAGGCGCGGTTGATGTCGAATTTGAGAAGGTTGGCATTTGTGAAATACTGCGCAAGATTTAGCTCTTCTCCGCCCGAATTTGCTTCAAAGTTCTCCATTTTCAGTGAATCGAGGAATGACTTGACGGAAATGGAGTCCACCAAATCTGACTCGCAGTAAGCGATCAGCATCAGTCCGGGCTTGTCAATCATCTCACAATGTGTCAGCACTGAAATTGGAATGGACTAATATAATGATGGATCCAACGTATTTTCAATTTGTAATAATGAACTTGCCAGCTGCGCTAATTCCAGCAATCAGATTCGGTTGAGGCAGTAAATCAGCAGACTTTCCTACCCACTTTGTCTTGTATGAATTGTTCTTCACGTAGAACAATTTTCTTTCAGCGAGATCTTTGCTGCCTTGAAATAGCGCAAGAGGTTCATTGTGGAATACTACAACTTGTGCCACTGCCAGGAAGAACATTTGGAGCTGCTCCATAATCTCGTGCGCGAAAGCTCGTGGGATCCCGTAGGCATCAATCAAAGCAAACAGCAGTGTCGTTGATGTAGACTTGATTCGCACAATTCTGGCCACAATCTTCTTTCGGGGTCGCTCTAGAAGCGAGTCAACCGTGCCCTCCTTTCCGACAAACTCGATGTGACCCAGCAGTTCGTAGTTGGAGTTCGCACTCTGACTTGTCAAGTAGCCTTGACCAAAACCAACTGCCACCTTCCCATTGAAAATGCATAGAATTCCTGCTGGTTCTGTTTCACCAGCAATCACCTTTCTAACGAACGATTCTCCGGCTTCCGTCCTCACCAGCTCTATCCTGTACACGAATACCCTATCAGTAACGAGTTTTCAATTAACTACGATTCGCATCATTAAGCCGTACCCAAAAGGTGGAGCGGAGTCTGGTTCCAGTTCTTCATCTTCATCGTCGGCAAATGCTCTCGAAGTTTCGTAAATGACTTCTCCATAGCTGATGGTTGAAGCCATGCCTGATGCCTTCTTATCTAATCAAATTAAGTAACCGACTGAATCCCACTTAATGAGACAACCCAAACACAATTACCAAATGCAGCAGTAGTGCTTAAAGTGCTACGTTCCCATTCCAGAATTCATATCCTTCACCTTAATCATGGGCTTAATTAGGATGTGATAAACCTGCTTACCTTCCTTTGCGCTGTCCCGATTCCGATTCAGCAACACAGTAATCAACTAATTAGTAGTGTAATTAACTTTTATCAGCTTTCTAACAAGTTTACAGTATCCGAACGCAAGTCGCAGATGCCGATTGCCGATTCTGAATTCTGTCAAGTAAGCGAGCAGTGTTTGAACTTGCCTCTCGCTAGCACCACACCTTGGCTGTGGAGTGACTAACACGACTCGAAGCCGTAGCCTTTTTGAATGTACAAATTACATAGGAACGTCTGCATTGTCATTTGCCACTGCACGAGTTGAATAAGGAAAAGCCCGAATTTTGTCGATACAAACACTGCGAGCGAAAAAGAAAGAAACCCACCCGAGAGACCCGAATTGTGAAATGACAGCGTAGAGAAAGTCAAGTCAAACTGCGGCACAAACACACACGAGTCGCGAATCAACAAGTCAGAGCCCGTGAAAGCACAGCTGGGCGAAAAGTGCAGCAGTCAGCTCGCGACCAACCAACCAGCCAGTCTTCTGTCGAAGTCGTGGACAACATCAGCGGTCAGCGTCTCTTTGTGTCCAGTGTCCGGTCCCTTTCTCCCCAGTGCATGTAAATCGGGAGTCAGTCTTCAGTAAATCACGATGCCGTTGGCGCACCAGCTCGGAGTTCCGTGGGGAGACACAAAATGCCCTCCGACCAAGCATTCGGTAAGAAACCAAGCCTCAGTCATGCATACATGAGTCACTGCACTGATTTCTCGGTACTGATAAGAAATGGATGGATCTAATCAATGCATTGCCCTTTGTGCGCAGGAAGTCGAGGAGATGCTTGTCGATGATAATCTGGAGGTACGTAAATTGGTTTGATCGTAAATAGCCAACTAGTTAGTTCAATTTAGTTAATCGTCCACGCAAAAGGCGCATTGTCTCGCGTTAGGTCAGGTAGGGAAACAACATCATTTGGGTCAGGGTTCGTGGAATTAGGCGTGCATAATGTGCTCTCGTCAGTGCGGAGCAACCCCGTCATTGGATATCGAGCAGATTCATTACATAAAATTACAATCCTATTCAAGCGCCGAGCGGAGCGATGTAGCACAATAAGTACGGCGGCACGATTAGAGATAACAACGAAATGATGAGTTGTTCGATCGCGTGTGTACTTTGTCTGCGTTGTTTTGTTTACATAAGCGTCTCATTGTTTACCATACTCAGGGTTATTGGAAAATTGCTCCTTGCTTGCTACCGAACAAACGCGACAATAAGTTTACATCCTAACAAGCAGAAACAAGACACAATTGAATTGCTAAAAGAAAAAGACGGGCGGGCTTCGGTTTACTTTTCATTTCCTCACTTGACGACTCTGACACTTGCGAACAAATAGCAAATATTCAAGTGCAACGTGGTTATGAGTATGAATTATGAAATGCCGACTTTCTTTTGAGAAGAGAGCCCGGAGCTTTGCAAAAGAGAAAGCGCGATGGGCGATACGCGGAGAATGTCAGGAATTCACAACATCCATCAAAGAAAGCTTCAAACATCGACTTTGACTTTGACGAACGAGGCACGAAGTACACAAAACGCAAAGGTGTAGCTTGGCTTGGCTTCGGCTGCGTGGAATTTCTATTGCGTACTCGTGTTCGTACTACTCGTCCTCTGCCTGAGTAATTAATGAGCATAGAGCAGAGGTCCATAACTAAAATACACACCGCGTGAAACTTGCATCTAATTAAATTATTGCCTCTGCCACGACAGAGGCTGACTCAGCCGAGTCCGCGCCCCGCGCGCACGTACGCAAAAACCATCGATTCTTCTGTTCTTTAGTTTGCATCTCGAGTGGAACAGCGGCTTAGGCTCAGGAAGGATTTAGTTTCATTTCCTCCGTATTCTCGGAAAAGAAGGTTTAATTATTGCAAACGGCAGTTTATGTCAACCTACTTTACAGTACAATACACGTCTGAGCTCGTGCAAGCAAGATTCACTTTCTTTGAGCTGCCGAACTCGAAATCGTATTCACAATTCGCAGACCTGCCTTGCTCATTGCTCCACATTTACCATGCATTTGTTTACGTTGGACTTCTGCCAAACATGATCTCGCATTCATCCTCTCGTCTCTTGTCTTGCCGCAATTACTCAGACTTGCAACTTGTAACTTGTCTCACTGCTTAGCTCTGAGTCTGAGCCACTGAGCCGTGGTGCATCACATGCGCAAGATCTTGGTTTTCGTGATATACTAATTACAAGCGGCATTCGTGACCCGTCGTCTGTCTTAACAGCAGCAGAGCAATTAATGAATGACGAATGACGTCCGCATAACAGTACAGCAAGCAGTAAGCGGGTTCGAACCTTGAGCAAGTGTTCAGCTAATTTACGTGTTACGTTTTACGTAATTTGCCATTTTCCTCTTTTTGCCGTCTGCTAATCACCGATAAATCCAATTCCGAGAATTCTCATCTTCACCTGTAATTTGTCATGTAATGTGATCCAAGCACGCACGCGAGAAGAAAAAGAGACGAGTGCAAAAGTTTTTAATTAATTATTCGTGCTGCCGCGAGTACATTTCATCTCTACCTGCCTGACTTTCATTTTCATCTCCCATCTCATAAATACAGGCAGGAATGGATTAAAATCGGCTCCAGACAGGCAATGGAAATGAACGAACAAATGCTGACGTCCGCCTGAATGATTTATGATGCGCTGCAAGCCGAGATCCGCCGCAAAAGCCACAAAGAAAGGAAGACGAAGGAGTCTATTCAAGTCAAGTGATCTGGCTGGATAAATCTCGTCTGGAGGGATTTCCCCACACCAATGCAAATTCAATCCAGTTCAATTTGTGTATCATTTCGTGACGGTGACGCATTTTAATACAGTCAGCACAATGCCAGAGATGTAAATGGAAAATTTATCTCTTTTGCGGCACGCCAGCTCTTTTTGTTACGCTGCTGGGCTGATCGGGAAATAACTCGATGCTAATTTCTTGCTAAGTGTTTTGGTTTCGGCTGGCCTGGGCTCAATGAGACCGACAGCAGCGATAAGCCTAAACTGTTACTCTGAATGGACGATTAGTCAGCAAATTAGCATCAGCACAAAAGCCACAACAATAACAAAGTCAAAGCATCGGACTGTGTAAGAATGCAATGGCAATGATGGCAATTAGCATGACACGGCGTTTGGCGGCGTAGTTTCCGCATAGCGTGGCTGGTGGCTTGAGGAAGGGTATTTTGCAAACTGCGAGTCGCGAGTCCGGGTTTCCCATTAACGAACGAACAGCGTGCTGTACGCCGTACACGGCAGTGTAACAATGGAATCTGGGGTATTTGGGTCTGGGAAGTGAAAGTATGCGAACGATGTCGTAATCGCTGTGATGTAATGGACCACGAACGAGCTTTACTCTTTACGAGTGAGTGTGAACATGCAACAAGCAATTAGTCAACTTGACACAGCCTTTGTGCCCTGATCCGCTTTGTCCTCGCTCGCAATTACGTGTGACAATAATATTTGTTTTGGTCGACTGGGCTCTCGAGGCTGCACTTGAGCCTCATCTCTTCTTCACATTCGAGCTCACGCTGTCCAGTAAAGTAAATATTCATTCATCGCATCGCACGGAGATGAAACTCGTCTCGCTTGTAATTACTGATGTCAGCATTCGTCATGTCATCCGCCCGCTTTACGTTGCCTGACGCCTGGCATTGCAGATAAGTCAAGCCGCATTCGAGTCACGAATCGACATGAAACTAAAACTGAAATTAAACACATTTGCAAATTGCGAGCTGCGAATTGCAAACTCCGCATTTTTTTCGTACGCTAATTGCGTAAATGAGTCGAGGCATCTTGCTGCTGCGTGCGTGCATGTTTCAGGTACCTCGAGCCATGCCTTGTAAAGTTAAAGTTGTTCGGGCCTAGGAAATGTGACGAGGCTGAGACGAGATGATGAAAAAGGAATTGATTGCTGCAAATTGAAATCATTTGCATGCACGCATTGTTGCCGTGCAGTGCAGTGCAGGTAAACAGGTTCAAAGAATAGAAAGTGAGTCCCATTTTGGGACTCGCGCCCCGCATCCTCTGCCCAGTAGGCTCAGCTGGGCCTGCGATTGAGAGTGTGCTCGAGATCTGCGTGCCCCGTGACTCGCGGACGTGGAACTCGATTAAGATTCGCTTGTAAATGTCAAGCATCCGTGCGCCATGCGTGATCGAAGCCGTGCCGTAGTCAAGAGACTCGCCGCTCGAGTGTGCGAAGAGTGCAAATATTCTTCATCCGATTATTTGATTAGTGAATCGAATAAATTAGATTAAGAATTCGTTTTCCAATGCAGATCGATAACGGCGTCATTGGCTAAAAATAGCCGGCCAGTTATTTACTTTAGTCAGCTAGAAATAGTGTAGTGAGAGTAAACTACGAAAAGACAAAAACAGCAAAGTCGATAATTGCGAATTCGTTATTCGAAAATTGTGCTCGTGCTCATTCGTGCCGTGCGTTGGGGATGGGCATGAACAAAGTGTGGCGGAAAGGCGCGCGGGCCGCCGTGGCGGGAGCAAGCGCCGGGGTCGGCGTGTGCAGCTTCCACTTTAAGAACCTTCTTTTTCTCCGTTCTGCGCAGTCCTCGGCGTCGTCGTCCACCTCGCAGCAGCACATAGGTGGGGACGGAAATGGAAACGGAGCGGGTCGAGGCGGTGGTGGCGGCGGGCACGGCCACGAGCTGAAGATGGTGACCAGTGCGAGCGGCAACAGCCTCCTGGAAGTCGGCGGGGGCGCCGACGACGCCATCAGCGGGGGTTCGGGCGAGGAACCGATGTACGGCGTGGAGAACGAGATAGAGGTGAACGACGTGACGCGGGAGGGTCACGAGAAGGCGGACCCCTCGCAGTTTGAGCTCCTCAAAGTGTTGGGTCAGGGCTCCTTCGGAAAAGTAAGTCCAAAATCTCGGCTTCCATTAGCCTAATGCACCCATTCCCGTTTAAAGTGAGGTTTCGGAACACTCGGCATCGGCACGAACAAATGACAAGACAGGAAGGCCAAGATGCTCTGCTTCTGCTGGCTGGTTTGAAGACCTAAAAAGAAGACGGGCAGTGTAAACATGTACAAGCTTGGAGGTATAAAGTATGAATCCCATCTGGTCCCGACGTAACAGCACTCACACCATTTCTCCAGGGACCGCCAGCCACGCAACACAGGAGCGAGAAAAAGGAAGGAGAAAATGCAATAATAAATATTATTACCCTAAAAGGCAAAGGCAAAAGCTGCCAGGCAAAGCTGTCGGTATCTTGTCCATGCATCTTGTAGACGGCAGACGTGCATGTTTGTTTCGAGATTTCATTTCGTGGCTTGTAAGATTTAATTAGAAGAAGAAACCTAATTCCGGCGTTTTATTACATCGCAATTTGTTGGTCTTTGGATTGCAGGTTTTTCTGGTGCGGAAGATCATTGGGAAAGACTCCGGGACGCTGTACGCGATGAAAGTGCTGCGGAAGGCCACACTCAAAGGTAAATATGAACAGGTTGCTCCATTATTCATACCTGACGTGTTTGCAATTCCCATTTGCATAAAATATTCGCGCTCCAAATTGTGTTAGCTTATGGCGTTGGGTGAAATGGATGAAGGAATGAGGACGCAGATGAAATGAGCACTCGAGCACAGTGGCAATCTGATTTCGGGCTGCCATATCAAATGTCAACTTGTCTGTACTTGAACATTATCTGCCTCCGACTTGTAAATAGAAACGGAATGAAGTGCTTTCCTTCTGCTTGCCTGCACTGAAACTCTGACTCGAGATTTAAAAATTGATAATCTTGCGTGCAGCGCGCCTGGAAGCATCTGTTCCATTCAGGCTCCATGAACATCATCAATCTGCTTCTGCTGCGACAC
Source organism: Mesaphorura yosii (assembly GCA_009869945.1). Taxonomy (NCBI): domain Eukaryota; kingdom Metazoa; phylum Arthropoda; class Collembola; order Poduromorpha; family Tullbergiidae; genus Mesaphorura; species Mesaphorura yosii. Next base: position 82,194 of record WIXG01000160.1, read on the forward strand.
AGAACACCAGCACGAGAACTTTCTTTTATTGTTCATCTTTTCCCCGTTCGAAACTTTCTCTCCAACAAATCATCTCCGCTCTTTTATTCTCCGTGTTTGTATTTTTCCATTCCCTGAAGCCCAAAGTTAAGGCAGGCTTGCGTGCTGACAAACCGGAGCCCAGTGTCTCTTATTAATTACTGAATGACAACGCGACCGAAGCAACGCTGAAACTCTTAAGTGATTACGACAAAGAGCTGACAAACAATGGAATAGGAAAGTTGGTCGAAAAGTTTCGTATTCCGCCTTGGCATTTTGTGTTCAGCCACAATTGCGAATTACGACTCGGGATTGACACGAAAGGAAGTTTAATGCCATTAAAGGCTGCAGCGGCAGAACCAAATAGCAAACACGCGCATTCGTCGGCTGAGAATTCATGGCGTGGACGAAGGTGATGATGATGAACAAGTGCCGTGTCTCTATGCAGTGGCGTGGTGGTCTTGCCTCGTCTGGCCACGATGATCGATATTTCATGTGGCAAAGTGAAAGCCAAGTACTCTTTAACTATAAAATATGATGTTGCCTTCTCCGCAGTGGCCCGTGTCTTTGTGCACCGTGTGTTTCGTCTTCCCTTGGTTTATTACGCCATAAAACAGAGTCGGGTGACCGCAGAAGCACTCAAGCAGAGATCACGTTGCAAAACACAGACTTCCAACGCCACGACATAATTTCTATTTCGTAATCATTGTGCTGCGTCGCGGTGCTTTGGTTTGCTAATTATTCCGTCCGAGTCCAGCGCGACGCGCGCGCTGCGTGAGGTCTTGAGCTCTGCTGCTGACATGAATGGATTGCCGTCAACAAATCCTAATCATCCTGACGTTGGTGACGTCCACTGCTATTGCTGCCATTGATTTTCGTATAAACATGTTTTATTGCAGTGCGGGACCGCGTGCGGACGAAGATGGAGCGCAACATCCTGACGGAGGTTCAGCACCCGTTCGTCGTGCGACTTCACTACGCGTTCCAGACGGAGGGCAAGCTGTACCTCATCCTGGACTTTCTGCGTGGCGGAGACCTCTTCACGAGATTAGCCAAAGAAGTACGCAGCACGCGCATGCCATCGCATGAACATGAATGCAATGACGCTGAATATTGGAAATTCAATTTTCTTTGTGCTGGAAAATTCTCTTGACTGTTTCTTTAATTTACAGATCATGTTCACAGAGGAGGATGTGAAATTCTACTTGGCCGAGCTGGCCCTCGCACTGGACCATCTGCACTCTATCGGGATCATTTACCGTGACTTGAAACCGGAAAAGTAAGTGGATAACCCATAAATTCGGACTTGAGCCTGGATAGCTGGGACTGACGCTTCTTTGATTTTATTGCAGCATTCTGTTGGACTCTGACGGGCACATCTCACTGACGGACTTTGGACTCAGCAAACAGCCGCTGGACGACGAGAAGGCCTACTCGTTTTGTGGGACTGTGGAGTACATGGCTCCGGAGGTGGTCAACAGGAAGGGTCACTCGTACATTGCCGACTGGTGGTCATTTGGAGTGCTTATGTTTGAGATGCTCACTGGAGCACTCCCGTTTACTGGTGCCAACCGCAAAGACACAATGGTGCAGATTCTGAAGGCGAAACTCGGGATGCCACAATTCTTGTCCTCCGAGGCACAGGCGCTGCTGCGGGCGTTGTTCAAAAGGAACCCAGCAAACCGGCTTGGGGCAGGTAAACAGACTAAGCTAGCTATACACTCGACGCAATTCAGACTGACTGCAATTGTGCAATTGCACCTGTACAGGAGGAGTAGATGAAATCAAGTCCCACTGTTTCTTTTCTACCATTAACTGGACCAAATTGTATTCCAAAGAAGTCATTCCACCTTTTAAGCCTGGAGTCTCAAGGCCGGATGATGCTTTCTATTTTGATTCGGAATTTACGTCACGTACTCCAAAAGGTTAGCAAAAATTCAAGTTTTTATTTTACCATAAATTTATAAACTCCATCATATAAAAAATTTCTTTCCAATGTTGATGACATGTTGTTGGGGAAGTAAATCAGATCAATTTAATTCTTGCTGGTACTGGGATCCTGAAAGATTAAAAAGCACGGCGTTATTCTGTGTTGCCGCCTATGGTAGTTAACCAACAATTTATATGGGCATTCTAAGGTGTTAGTTAAGCTCGGCACAAACAGAACATGCAAGTACGCTATCATCACTTCAAAGCACATTAACTATGAGAGCAAGCAAGCAAGTTATTCGAAGGCACAGAGAGGTAAAGCAAGGTCTCGTTCTTGACAAAATTAGCAACTTTCTGATGCTAATAGAATAAGGTTACCCGTCTCAAAGTCCTCCCGCAGGCTGAATTAACCTTTCCTCTATTAAAGATTTTGAGTTTAATACTTCTGAACTCATTCCAGGTGTAGTTTGTAATTGTGGAATAAAATGCTTCTTACCTCTCGTGGTTTTTCTCCAATGAGTGCCAGAAGTTTATCGAACTTCGCACTCAGCCCACTCACCGCATCTGTGAGCTTCTTCATTTCTGTCTTCAGTGATGCTACCTCGCCTTTCAGTGATGTTACCTCGCTTTTCAGTGATGTTACCTCGGTTTGCGTCTTCTCTACCTTCTTGTCAACACGGTCTAAATCTATCTTAAGAGTCTCCAACGTCAGTTTCGGCATTTTGCTTTGGAACACAGAAATTATCTATTAAATAAAGCACTATTTCAACCACTACTAAATGATTAAACCAGGCGCAAGCGTGTGAAGTTGACTTACCTTTCTATTCAACTTAATTTCGAGTGCACTTGCGTATTGGTCTGGGCTTTAGCTTCAACTGGAAATGGTGACGAGGCATGCTGCCTTTCTATTTTAAACCAACTGCCAAGGGCGAAAAGGACCCGGCACAAGTAATCAGCCTATAATCATTATTCTTTTATGCAGATTCCCCTGGCCTTCCACCCAGTGCAAATGCTCATGAACTGTTTCGTGGATTTAGTTTCATTGCATCAGGACTTCTGGACGACAACATGAACAACGCTCCAGACAATGTAAATAAGAACGTCGCCTCCTCACCGTCCTCGTCGTCAGCCAGCGCGCAAGCACAGGCATCCGGTGCCATTGACATAAAGCCGACGCCTGAAAGGTTCCACTCGATTATCCGCACCACCAACATTCAGGATGATTACGAGTTCAGGGAAGAGATTGCAAAAGGCGCGTACGCTTTGGTCAGACGGTGTACTCATCGAATGTCCGGAGTTGACCATGCGGTCAAAATCATCACGAAAGGCAAACGAGACTGGCATGACGAGGTCGACATTCTTTTGCGGCACAGTCAGCATCCGCACATCGTCAGTCTCTACACTGTGAGCTGCCTAATTCCTTTGATAATTCATTGGACTGGAATGCTAATTAATTGCATTAACTTTAAGGTTTACGAGGACGCGACGAGCGTGTATCTGGTGACTGAGTACTTGCGAGGAGGCGAGCTGCTGGACCGAATCGTAGCAGCGAAGCGACTATCGGAACGCGACGCCGCGGACATCATCGTCGTGCTGGCCGAAACCATTTCTTACCTGCATCGTTCTGGTGTCGTGCACCGCGACATCCAGCCATCAAATATCCTGTACGCTGATAAAAATGGAAAGGCCCCTGAGACACTTCATCTCTGCGACTTTGGGTTCGCCAAACAACTCCGAGCCGAGAACGGACTGCTGATGACGCCGTGTTACACTGCCAACTTCGTCGCACCGGAAGTATTAAAGAAACAGGGCTACGACGCCGCGTGCGACATTTGGTCCATCGGAGTCATCCTCTTCACGATGCTGTCTGGGCAGACGCCTTTCGCCATCGGCAACCACACCGACACACCAGACGCCATCCTAACACGCATCGGAACCGGAGTCATCGACGTCTCCTCCGGCCACTGGACGTCCATCTCCCCAGCCGGCAAGGATCTCGTCTGCAAAATGCTGGCGGTGGACCCGTACAAGCGGCCATCTGCCAACCAGATTCTGAACCACCCGTGGATCCAAAACAGATACTCTCTGCCCTCGCAAACACTTTCATCCGCCTCATCCTCTCCTTCCAAGTCAATGAAAGTGAGTGTCGTCTTTCTTAGCGCAACTTGTGTTCTGTTCCAGTAACAAAGATTCTGAAATAATAATTATATTGCAGAGTGCCATCCAGGCCACGTATTCAGCCATATCCCAGAGTCCGAAAGCACCGCCGCTCGGCCCCGTGGTGCAGTCCGAGCTGGCCCGAAGAAGGCAGCGGTCCAGGCCGCAGTCGGGGTCCGACATGTGAGATCCACGCCAACTTTATGCATACTCCTGAACAATAATTCCAAATAACACTGTACTTTTAACTTTAACATTGTGATATTTTATTTATACTAAAACTAAGGTGTAGCTTAGCGTAGTCGGAATAATAATAATTGGAGTCATCGTAGTCCAAAGTAGAGTAGTTGTAGTTTTATTCTTCTCCATTCTCTTGTCTTCTTTACTCTTCTTAACAATATTTTATCGATTGTCTTTCTCGGTAACTTTTCAACGTGACAATTCCAATTCCACGTATTGCATTTACGTAATGTACTTAATTCTGAGATGCGATGAAATTCGAGTAAGCCAAAGTCTGAGTCGACACAGTAAAACAGGCGTGAGGCATTGCATTTAATATCGAGCACCCACCCGCGTGGCTTGGCGGAATCCATTCATTTCCCTCGCCGTCCTTTTAATTCATGGTGATGACGACGACGACTCCTTCGGATTAAGCGCGTCCTCAGCAGGTGTTGCGGATTTATTATTCATTCTCCATTGTGCTGCACGCACCGGATTCCTTTGATGGATCTCTTTTCATGTTTAGCATAAGCAGCAGGTGATCGCTGAATCAAAGCCCGGCCTTGCCGTCCGCAGTAATGCGGATGAATAATGCAGTGTGGAGTGCGCTGCAGAGATGCCACTCGACTAGGCTTTCGCAGCTCAACGACCATCTTCCTCGCCACGGCGCGGCCACTGCCCACAACAATTCTCAATGTCCACTTGTTCGCCCGCCCGCCCATTACCTCACTGATGCTTATGACAGACTGCTCAAGGCAGCTCTCGGCCATCTCCGCCTCGGGGGAATACAAGAGAAACACTTCACGCGTCCATTAACTGACCCACTCCAGAGCGTCCGATCTAGCGATGAGATGCACGTGTGAGCACTCTGTTTACATTGCCACCCTCCTCAAACGGTAAATGGCACCATCAACGGCAGAGCAGCGGAGCGCCGTTGCCCATTTCAACGACGACATCTCAACGACAACGAAGCTGGAAATCGTCAGACGAATGGTGATAATTGTGATCATTTTCTCATGCTCTGATCTTCATCTGCTTCATTCTCAAAATACGATGAATCTACGATAAATGAAGGGTTTGCGTTGTCCAACGTCTAAAAATAGGTCTTTTGTTTTATGATGGCGATGCGATGCGGTCGAGATGAAAGGTAGACAGACGATTTCTCATTCGAGTCTCGTTCTGTGTCTATTTCTGGCCCGTGCCTGCCGTCCAGGTGGACCGACATGCCCATTCTCATTAAGACGAGTCGATACGCGCCGTGCAAGCAAAGAATAAAAGTCTTAGCGAAGAGATTACGTGCGAGAGTGCTGCTGTCGACGTGCGTGTTGATTGGCTCCTATTTTTAGCACAGCTGGCATCAGAAGAAGAGAAACTTTCACCGCTTCTTTCATCTGCAAGAGAGGACCTGCCAAATTGGTGTAAATATTTAGGCGGACGCTGAGGAAAAGGGCACGGAGAGGAAATTAACTCGACTTCCGATCTAGTCGCCGACTTTAATTACGAGCACTGCTTCTTCGCGTGAATAATTTGGGCGGCGCAGCTTCCGACCACGAAGATCCGCATCGCGTGCGTGTTTTATGAAGGCCATAAACGCGGGTTCGTTCTCGGAAGGCGACGAACGGATGCGGAATTTGAATGAGACTGGCGCTTTGGCTGTGTGGGAGAAAGCAAGCACAGAGCTTGAGCGAGGGACGTGATTCATTTCGAGTGTAAATATTTGGAGCAGAATTTTAACAGCCTGGAGAGGAGTCTGCGACGAGCTGCTCAGTTGTTGATTGTACATTTAGATTTTATGTGTGTAAATATTATTACGACAAGATGATGATTTACTCGGAAGACGGCCCTGAGCTACAAATGCGGACGAACAACGTGAAGAAGAAGCGAAGGAAAAAGTATGTGCGACTGACCTCCGACCTTTCCATTGTACAAGTTGCAAAATTAAATTGCAGGGAATTAACAACTTTGCCATCGCCCTGTCTTTTTCTCTGCCATTCTTCTGCTCGTCACTATCGGCGTGGCATAAAAATCGTAATTAAAACTCGCATTGTCATTCGCGATTCGTGCACTGGGCGCAAAATAATAATGAAATGACGAAATTGTTGTTTTATTCGCGATGTTTGCGTTGAAGCTGCTGGAAGGCTGGGGAAGTGGCCCACTACTTTTGCAATTCAGCTCTGCTCCCACACGGACCAAACTCGGCCCACTCCCTTCCCAGAACGCTGCACTGCTTCAACGTCAGCGACGACGGTCTGTCCCAAAACAATGTGCAAATTTATCCGCGAATTGGAGTTCTAATTCAATTTGAACTGGGACTCGAATTCACCAGCACAACGATCGTCGCTATTTTGCGAAAAGATGCAATCACGGCCCGACGCTCAGCGCGTGGGTGCGTTTGCAGATGCTCATTTCGCATTTCGCGAGTCGGTCGGAGTCGTCATATTAAATTTCATTTGTACTTGTGCAGATTGCGTGCTTTGCTCTTTCTCGAAGCCCGAGGCATTTGCGAGTTGCGAATAAAAGAGCAGAGGAGGGAAGGGAAAGTCGGATTGGAATGAGAAAGTAATTTCGTTGTTTGTCAATTATTTTATTATTTCTCTCAGCTCGAATCCTCGGGGAAATACTCGCAGATTTCGACGTCTTGGCTTAGCTCGGCTTGGCATGGATCAAATGGGATTACGATGCTTGCCGAAAGTTCAAGATCAGCCACGCGAGGTCAGCCGTGTCCTCACTCTCCTCCCCGTAATTACGATCAGGAAGACATCAGACGGAAGGACCCTGCAACCGGCAAATCTCAACCCGCAATTCATAATTCAGCAAGAAATCTCATCAAAAATGCAAAAATCGAGCCGGTTAAGAGTAATGCAGCCAACTACCGGCTTGAGGCTCCTTTCTGAGAGTGAAAGCAGAGAACATGTGATCCAAAAGTCTCAGTTTCAATTCCATTTTCATTCATTCCATCTAAAATTTATTGCCAATTTCGTTTCTTATTACACACTGTCGTGGGAAGTTTCTTGAGAAGGAACAGATGCGAAGGAACTTTAAAATATCCACGTGAAGCCAGAATCAAGTAACAATTCATTTCGTGAATGACGATTCGCACTTCGGACCCACTCGCAGTGCCCTGTTTTGCAGTTTTGATCCTCTCCACTGCGAGTTCGTCACGCAAATTAAAATTAGACGAGAATTAAAAGGAATTATTTATTCATGGTCATCGCACATGAAAGCCAGAGTGCAAAGCAACTAATTAAATTAAATGCCTACGCCAACTGCCTGCCAACTGCTCGAAGCTCAGTTTTATTAATAGCCCCAATTTGCAAAAACTCGTGCTCAAAGTTGCCGACTTCACGTTGAAGTTGTCGCTTCATCTGCAAATAATTAACGCCATCTCAAACTCAACTCAACTCTTTTAAACTTGCCATTATCAATTTGCGAATTCGAAGCTGAATTTGCATTTTCCACAAAAAAGAACTTCCATGGAAGCTCTTGTTAAACTTGAAAATTGGCAATTTTGCAAAAAATTGCAAGTGTGAAGTCAATTTTCTCCTGTGAAGTGCAATCTTGGAAAAAGAATCACGCCAATAAACGGCTCAATGCAGCGCCAAAGCAAATCAAAGTGAGCAAAAAGTTGCAAGTGACAGATAATTGCCAATTGCCGATTGTGACATGAAAATGTCCAAGTTTGCAGTGCGCTCTCGCTGATTATCGGAGGCAGCCAAGCGTGGCCGAATTACGCCAACTTTGGTTGGCAACTTTCTCCTTCGATCGTGCATTGGTGAATTGACGACGCGCTTTCGTTGACTTGCAACTTGTGCCGTGTTTGGCGTAAATTAAGTGAAAGGAGCTCGCATTTTGGAAATCCGAAAATCCTTGGCGGGTTGTGAAAGCATTTACTTTGCCATTGAGTCGGATCAAGTTAACACTTTAAACCCGCTGCAATCCACAAACAGACAGGCAGAAAGGGAAAGAAGGACGGGCGCTGAATGCTTAATGCTGGCTGTCAGGCGAGGATGAGCGTGCGTGTGCTGATTTGATTTGGAACGACTGACAGGCGTCATTTCAACTGTAAAGTGTTTGTGCACGGTCGCTGGCATTTAACGGCCTCGTGCGAAGCCACGTCATGGATAATAAACGATGACAAAACGAGTTTGCGAGCCAGCTCGTGAATTTGGGTTTAAAATGCTCCTGAATTCTTTTCGGGAAAGGGCAAAGGCGAGCCTGCTCAGGTGCGCGGTTGTTTGGAGAGACAGTGTTTTGTACTTTCGTCGGGGAATGGTGACGTGATGGTTTTTAAGTAAAAGTTTTATGGAGCTTATATTTGGCCTTAGCCCATACTCCGTCCTCGAGAGACCTTTCCATCCATCCACCACACTCACAATTCACAGCAACTCGCTTGCTACACACACAGCTGAATGCTGAATGCGGACGTGCAGTGCGACTTCGTGGAATTGCCTTACATGAACTCACGCCCGAAGTGAGCAGCAGCGCTCTGAAACTCATGTCCGCGTCCTGTCGCTCGCATTTCATTTCGATAATCCACTAAATTACCGCAGCCCGCAGCTCAGTCATCCTAAAAAGTACGTGCGCGTGTACAGCGTCGTGGCGGCCGTACGTGGGCGCACGAAACCACTTCCCAAACACGACGACTAACATGGCACATGCCTGCCTGCCTGCCTGCCTGCTTGCCTCCTCGCCTCGCTCTGTGACATGTTCCACTTGGCCATGCCGGAGATTGACGGATTAACGAAGCCAGTCCGTCCGGCTGAAATGACAAATCAAATATTTTGAAACAGACGCGCACTTTGAAATGTGAAATTGTGACAGAGAACATGGCAAGGGAGAAAACGCGAAATTGGCGAGATGCGATGAGACTTTCTTTCTGATTGAGTTTTCTTTCGGAGGACGTGAACGAGAAAGAAAGAGTCGTCGAGAAAGAAGAAGAAAGAGCGCACAGAGCGAGGAGAAGAAGAGAAGAGAGCGAAGTGCGGGGGCGAGAAGCACGAACCGAGCCTACAACTGTCTTCTCAATGCTTGCCGTGACGTGCTGCTTTCTCCCTGCTGCGTGCGGACAAGCACAACGGCTGTGTTTCGGTTCCAGTGCAGTTCTGCTCAGAAGTTGCGGAGACACTCGACCGGGCACAACAACAACGACACACGACAAGACACCAAGCAGAGCATCACGCACGCATCGACGACAATCGGGCACCACGACAGCGCAGTGACGAGACCAGCGACCAAGTGACCAAGTGACCAGTGACGAGCAGGATGTTGACATTCTCGTGCCAGTGAACAGGAAACAAAGACGAACGGAGTAGAGTAGAGCAACTGCCACGTGTCGAGTGATGATTGACTTTGAGCCGAGTGAGCAACAGGCGGTCACTTTTCCACGTTGCGCCAAGACTAGAAGAATGGCACGCGCCAGCAGACTCCGTTCCGTGGGCCTGCTCCTTCTCGGCGCGGCCGCCCTCCTCATCCTCAACCTCGACTTGGGTGTCCACGCCGCCACTCAGCAGCCAAAGACTCCGAACAGCGTACAGAGCAGCAACAGCAAATTTAGTAGCCAGTCCAAGAAGTCGCCCGACCCGCGTCCCAATCCCGCCTCCGCCGGCGACAAGGTGAAGAAGAGCAGCGCCCTGGGCGTCCACGGCCTGTACGAGGACCCGCGCCACAATGAAATTCTCAAGCAGATTCAGGCCAAGCAGTTGAGCAGAGGCAAGGCCGGAAAGACGAGCGAGTACGGTAAGATCGCCAAGAGCCCCCACGTCGTTCCCTTCGGCCACGAGGAGGAGGACATCGAGCGCCTCCTCAAGGCTGCCGCGCGTCCTGCCCTCCCCGTCTGGGGCTTCCTGCCACACAGGGCCGGTGGAACACAGCGCGGGGCGCCTGACGAGCGGAGACGCCTCCTGAAGAACGAACTCACGTACTGGCAGCAAGGAGGCATGATGGGCGACCAGCCGATGGCAGAGGAGGGAGGCGACGAGGACATCGGGGTCATGCTGGACGACGAGCGGCCCCTCAACACACATCACGACCGACCGAGCAGCCAATTGGCGTGGGGCGGGACTGGCGGACTGAGCCTCCAGCGGGCGAGTGCCAAGCGGTCGCCGGGATCGTCTCACTTATCACTGGGAATATCAACCGAGTTCCAGCCCTCGGCCCACTCCGCAGCCTTCGTCGGCGGGAGCGGCGGCTACGGCACGGCGGCCGACGGAAGACGCACGACGGAGGACCTCAAGCGAAGCCGACCTTACGATGTACCTCAAATCGGTAAGCAATCATTTCTCAGAAACTCAGCATGACTCATCGTCATTACCGTGACTGTTACTCACTCCGGACGACGGGAAGGACCAAACAGGGCAGAGCGAACAATGAGCGCGAGTGAAACCTGTTGCGAAATCAATGCAGTAATGGCCAGCGTCCGGATTTGTCATTGTCCGCGAGCTCATTGTGCGGATATCGATTTTACCATTGTCATTGCGGATTATAAATAATCAATCCACGCAATGAAGAGCGCTGAACGAGCTGCCTCGCGAGTCGCGACTCTCGAAAGCGGTTTGTGGCCAATTAAATCCGGGTACGGGCAGTTAGAAGCTGTGCGGAACGAAAACAAGGTTGCCGACCGGACGAGGCACGAAAGATCAGGACCGCAAATCGCAAATTGGTCGAGGGTCGCGTAATCACCGCAACACAGCACGTCGAGCACAGTGCAGCGGTCAGGTTGTTGTGGTCAAGAGCGACCGTGCTAATAATCGCCTCTGCACATCTCGCTCTGGTCACATAGAAATCCAATTACTCTTCTTTCGTGAAAAGAGAAAAGAGAAAACAACTTTCCCCGCTTTCTCTTCGCGTCGATGCAATTCTATTTCGTGTATTTCGTGCGTAGGGTTGTCACTGGCTTAGCTTTTGTTATTGCCGACATAAAATCTCATCATTTTATTACCAAGTTCACATAAAGCAGGGCCCGTAACTCATTTCCCCTGTTCGCGTTCTGGTTTTTAGTTACGCAATCCATATATCCATTTTTATCTCATTTCATCGCAGCCCCATCCCATTTGCCGAAATGGATCAGAGCAGATGCTTGTCGCTCAGGCTTCTGCCTCCACAGCCAAAGAATAAAGCAAAGTGGGCGCAGGCAGGGCGAATAAAAGTATCTCCAGCGTTCGGTGTCCGACATGAACGCCTCTTAATTGAGAGATAATTGTTCTCGCATCGTGTGTGGGCCGGCCGAACCTCCAAGTGGACTTTTCTACATTTGCCCGCAGAGAATGCAAAATGCAAAATTTCCAGTAGTTAATTGAGTTTCAAAAAGTTTTTAGTTTTTGTTCTGTTCGTGATTTTAATTGCTCCTGGCAGAATTTCGCTGCTCGTGAAATGCCACGAGTGTGAATGACGGCCAGGCCCACGCGTGGACGGCCGCCATTTTGGGAGTGTGAGCGAGAAGCGGAGATAGGCTGGCTGCATCGGGCGTTGCGTTAAATTTCCCGTTGCTGGAATCAATTATTCACTGGTGTCGAGAATAAATGTCAGATGTAATGAGGGAGTAGTGCGGATGGGACGGAAGTGAGTGCCAAATTGCAGGTGTGCGATATTTTAATATTTCTCATTTCCCCCGTGCTCCATTTCCACCTACATCCAAGCCGGCTCGTAAATTCGCCACGGACGTCATCCGACCGAAACGTAAACGCATTTCACGGTGGTTCATTTGCATAACAGGCTTCCTTTTCGCACCAGCCCCACAGCTCGCCTTTCTCTTTTCAATTAAAATAGGATGATCAAGCTGACTGCTTTTGTCATCGTCTTGGCGTTTCGGGTTGCAATGCAAATTGACATCACGCGAGATCAATCAAGCCACAGCCACGGCCGTGATCTTGCTCTTGTTTAATTAAAGTCGCCGTCCCTCGAGCATTACGTCTTGACTTTGTGTGGGAGGGAAGGAATTGGCAATCACGAATCCCAGCCAGTAATCCGACACGAACTTTTGTCTGAATTTAATTAATTTCACGCACAAAAGACCTTCGGAGAAAGTGAAAGGGTTGAGGTCAGCAGCAGAGGAAATGGGCAAGCGAAGGGATCCGATTTCGGTGCGCAGGTGACTTGGCTGACGAGTGCAAACAAATTGAATGAATGATTAAATGTGCGAATTCGAATTAGCGCTCGTGTTTCGGTTGATTGACGTAATTCGTTAATTGCAAACTGGGAAAGGCGAATGACGGACGGAGTGAACAATAAACAAGCGATTTATGATTTATTCTCTCGAGTGCAGCTCCGAGTGGCTTTGAATGGCGACTGACGTCAGCCGCGTTTAATTTTACAGAATGAAGGACTCGAGTGGACAACGCGGCTCGCCTTGCGTCGCATCCACTTCATTTCTCCGTGCAATAATTGACGAATTACGACTGGCGCCCGAAACGAGGTCGCACGGGCCAAAAATAGAAGCACGGGTCGTAAACGCGAACAGCGAACGGCACGCATTAAAATGAACATTAATACAGACGTCAGGCAGGCAGGGAGGGCAGCGTCACGGCTGGCGCTGAGCTGGGCGTGAGAGTCCAACAAACTCAGGTTCGAAAGCACACGGGCCGAATGGGTCTTGGATATGGAGCGGAAACAATATTTGGAAACATGAGAGTCGGGAATCTAATAATAACGACGCTGGCCTGGCGCGTTATCTCACCACAAATCTCTTGCTTTCCCCGTGCTCGTGCCCCGCGTTATTATTGCATTACCTTTTAATCCCAAATGATGTGTTACGTATTAATGGAGAAATTCGACCAGCCACTACATGCTGTTCGCCCATGCACACGGGCTAAGCCAAGCTACCAGGCCACAGCCATAGCACTCGCTGTTGTACAGCGCGCACGTACAGCGACCGATAAGCGACAAGCTCTCGACGGCGGCCTTGTGGCAATGGCCCGCGAGTGGACTCGTGCCTATAAATAAAACTTCCAAAACAATCGCAATCATTTCTGACTGAAAAAGCCCAAGCCTTTTATTCCTCTACCTATTCCACATACGGCATGGCATTGGCAACCCGTATTAATTATGAATCGTGTATGGGCGCAGAGTGAAAGCAAGAGCAGAAGCAGGTGAAAGCACAGGCAGTAGGCAAGGCTCTCGCTCTGTGGTCATTACGTCGCATTACTCTGATGACGGCAATTATGCACGGCGAATGCCGATACGATGACCAATTTGAGAGAGTCCGGCAGCACGGAGCCGCCGTCGAATGAAACGGAGTTCACCATGCACATAGCGCAGAGCACACACGAACAGAAGGAAACCGTTCCCATTGTGTCGCTGTGCGCATTGTGTCGACCGTCCATTGTGTCATGAGAATGAATATTGATTGGTCTTTATTAAATTCACTCCGTTTATTTATACGGACGGGCGGGCGGAATTGGCTGACTATTTCAGGCGCCACGTCGCCATTACGGTAATTACCTTTCTCGCACAGCACCTGACTGTGCCTGTCGAAACACAATGCAGTGCGAGTGGACACTCGTCAGAATTACTCGAGAGGAAGAGCCGCCATCACACTAATTAAATCCGTGTCTTGTCGCCTTACGTCTCGGAGTTAGCACAACAAACTCGTTCACTCGGACGAGTCGGTTCATCATTCATAAAATACGTCGCCATGGCTCGGCTTTTTTTTTGACGGGCGCGGTTAGGTTGCGGACGAGTTGTGCCGGAGAGAGCAGGCAAAGTGGTTGTTGTGATTTATGACATTATCTTTTCAATTTATTCAGCATGTATCGTCGCTTGCCTGCCTGCCTGCCTGCTTTGTTGACTGAGATTTGAAATTTGCTTTCTCCTCAGTCGGCTCGTAACTCAATTGAATTTGGGCAACGAGCTCTGTGCTTTGCGTGCTTGCTATGGGAATTGGCCATCGCAATTGGGCTGACCTTTGAACAAGAGCGAGGGAGCGAGGAAGGAGTCTCTCTGACAATGTGGCCGGAGAGACTCCTTTCGTTGCATGCACAATGAGCACTTGGCTACATGGCCGGCCTGGCTTGAGTGGGAGGAAGTTGCCAATCAAGACGAATGGACGGACGAGGTCACTTCAACGCAATCCCGTTTGCGATGAATTGCACCCCTTGCCTCCTGATTACGACTACCCACGTTCATCACATCGTGCATGATGACCAGATCGGAGCTGTCATTATCCACGCATCTTCCACGGCCCGCTGCCCAGCATCTCGCGCAGTTTTCGCGGTATTTTTCGGGTGAGCTGGACACGGGCGCGGATCGGCCCTGACACCCGTCCACGCGGCGTCCAGTAAATCTTTGTCATTGATTTTGTGCATGGTTTCAGCCCATGCCGCTGCCGCTGAGTTATTAGAGTTATGGTCTTTTGAACTTTTTACTCGGCTGCTGTTTGCAGTCGAGTTCCGAGAAGATACAAAGCGTGTAATGGCAGGTACACAAAGAGAATGAAAAGTCATGAGGAGAGTAAGAAGTTGGTCCCACTTGGGAATTCGAATCGGAGAAAGACAAGACAACTTTCTCAAAACTCGTTTGTTTGCCTTTCCTGCCCGTGTTTACACAGCACAGACCAGAAACACGAAATTCTAAAAATAAACACGCCGCGCCGTGCGTTCTGCCCGCATCCGTCCTTCACGACGCAGAGCCACCGAATTAGGCAAACCCGCAACGAGAGCCTGCCTGCACGGGTTGGGCACGGAAATCGATGGCAATTTGATCGGACCGGAACGGAATGGAAATGGGCATCATATTTTATTGTGTTTATTCAGCCACTCACACAAAACCATAAAAGCACGAAACGGCCGCTCATAATCCGAAATGTGGTCGCTTAATGGCACGAATAAATCTCCGCTCACGCGCTCCACTCACGCTCCAACATTCCCTCATTCGCCATTGCTATTCATACGATCATACACCTCATCGCTCGCGCTGTAGCCCGATTCCGACTCCGTCTTCTCTCCATTTCCCGATTTCCCCTTCAATCTGAGGCCAGCGCAGCGCACTAATTAGATCGAATTACGCGAATCGACCGGACTGCACTGCAACGGATTCGGCTTAATTAACGAGGACGGAGAACAGGTGCTCAGTGCACTGCATCTGAGGGTAACACACGAATAAGACGAATACAGGCTCGTGCAACGGGATCGATTACACGCACGGGAACGGGATGTACTCGTTGCATAATTAAACGACGGTGCAATTAACTCTGTTAATTAGAGCAAACATTGCTTACCGCGACTGCAACAAGGCCGAAAGCTCACAGCAAGGGAGAAAACAGCTCGCAAATTAATTAAGTAAGTGGATTTAAATGTTAATTGCTTCTCATTTTCTTGACAAAAGCCCATGAGCGTTCGGTGCCGCCTCAGCCTTGCCCTCGACTGCACTCGACGCTTCGAAATGCGACACGAGTTTGCGGGGTTGTGCTTTCACTTGCAGTCTTCCGCCTCGTCAAACTACAGAAACAAAATATTCCTGCTGGGCCAATTTCCGCCTTTAATCAAAGTTCGGGCTTCGTCTCAATTTGAAGATGCTGAAATAATGCAAAAAGTTTGCAAATTGTGTCTATTTTTGAAGGGAGCCGATATTAAATGACAACCGGTAACTTCTGCGAGCGTTTCAGTTTGCTTTGGCAAACGCTAACGAGGAGACAATAGCCGAAAGGTCAAAGAGCGGCGGCAGCTCCCTCGTTAACCTTTCCCCGTATTGTCTTTGCGTTTGTGTGTGACAGGATGTAATCCAATTGAGTGAAAGTAAGCCGCCCGTAATTCCCTCGACATTTTTCCTAATTTGCAATGATTGCGTACGCCACGACGGTTTGCGTTGTGGGCGACACTCTGCCAAGTTATTAATTGTCATGTCACGAACTGCCTGCCTCGGCACTGCACCCGGGTCAGCCCATTTGTGCATTGTTTGCTCGCAATCGCACCTCGCGCCGTCTCCGTCGCTCAATCATCGTCACTCAATGCCACACTTTCGGCTCCCGTTCGTGCCGCGCGCGCCTTGCGTTTTCTCGCAATTCAATTAGACAGTCTGTTTCCGATTCAATCGCAGATTTGCAGTCGTAAAGGGACGGCACAGTTAAACTCCATGCCGTATTGAGGTTAATTAGCCAGGCAGCGCTTTCTCCGTGCTACCGTCTTGGTTTGTGGGTGGAATGATCTCTCTTTTGTTCTTATGACACATTTCGTTGCTTTCTCCGCTGCTTTCACTCGAGTGTATCTTTTTTGCTTCTTCGCTACAAGGACAAATGTACGTGCGTCTTTGGCATCAAGTGCCTTCTCCAATTCCCGTGTGATTCATTTCTTCATCTCTGCGCTGCATGTGGTAGAAGCAGCAGGCAGGCAGGCAGGGATGAGATGAAGATGAAAAAAGTACCGAAAATGGTCTATTTTTAGAACCCAGCAAGTGAGCATCTCTCAACGCCCAAAGTGCTTTCTCTTCTCCCTCCTCGGCCTTATTATGCTGTCGCTATGAATGAATATTGCAGATGAATTCGTCTCGTTGCTGCCTCCATCGTGCAGCCAATCTCTCTAATGTTGCACCTTCACTCACTCGTCGTGTCCGCTCTCCTTCCTCGCCCGCAGCTAATCACAGGAC
The DNA here is from genome assembly GCA_009869945.1 of Mesaphorura yosii. Classification (NCBI taxonomy): domain Eukaryota; kingdom Metazoa; phylum Arthropoda; class Collembola; order Poduromorpha; family Tullbergiidae; genus Mesaphorura; species Mesaphorura yosii. Next base: position 99,090 of record WIXG01000160.1, read on the forward strand.
GACGAGACAAAGTCAAAACAAATCCTGTCTTTGTCTCAGTCTCGCTCGCCTTTCCAATCACCTGCCAAACAAAATTGAAATTTCTCCTAAAGTTTGCGAGACAATTACAAAACTCGTTATTCAACGTGTCGTGCTTCTCATCGCTCCCATCTCGGCCTGTGCTTTGATGCTTTGTTGAGGTGAGATCAATATCTCCTGGCCTTCCATGCTTTCACATGCTTTCTCCTTCACGTGCTTTATTGCGGGCCGGGGCACTCAATTGATGGATGATGAGAGGAGATGAGCTGCAGTGTGTTCTAGTCAATGAACCGCGAACGCCAACAAAGCAGAAGAACCGCAGAGCAGAGCGACGAGCGCCGAATTTCGGATGTATTACATCACCGTGCTCCGTGGCCCGTGCCTGCCTGCTGTCTAAGCAAAGGCAGACCACCCACGCACTCACAAACCACGCATGCATTGCATCACGGGCTCAATGCGGACATTTCGCTTTCTCCGTGCCCGTACTGCTTTCGCTCTCCGTCCGCGGAGCTCGCGAACACTGACGCTGACCCGCTCCCGCCTGCCCCGCGTGGCGTGCATTGTTGGAGTATCGATGTCATTGACGGACGGACGAACGGAAGGAAGGAAGCAAGGAAAGTGTGGGTGCGAGAGGAACCAATAAACACAAGCAATCTCCCAAACACAAAGAGAGAACGATAAAGATGGAGATAGGCGAGATGCAGTGCGGAGAAAGTTTAATTTTATGTTTGTGTACAGAACACAAGCGAAAGGGAGAGATATTTTTAGGCCGAGAGCGCGAGGCGAATAAAACTTTGTTGGGCGCCAGGAAGTCGTGTTGGCAGGTCGCCAGAGTCTGAGAAACGGGGCAAAGAGTCCGAGATGACGTCACGCGAGAGCGATAGCGCTTCGGCCCGAAGAGAGCAGCCCATTCATTCGCACAAATTACAATTTCATAAATCTGCGTTTAAAACAAGCAAAGAAACTGAATCCATCTCGCGCAATTAGACTCGTGTCTGTTTACTCGGCAGCCGAGCAGCTGCGATAATTTATCTCTCGTCATCATCAGCTCGGCTCCCTGCTCATTATCACTTCTCATCTCTTAAAAAAGAGGAAACTTTCTTTCTCAGGAGATCATTACTCCTCAGCGCGTACGTGGAAGAAGCGCGGCCGAGTGGATTTGTGAGGGAGATTTACCGAACCGAGAAGAGAGCATACAAATGAGCAGCTACTTTGCTCGTTGGAGATCGTAGTTTCGCAGGTGAGAGACCATTCGTTGTCTGTGCTGGCGCATTAATAATGCAGAGCAGTGCGAATGGCGAATGACAACGCACCGACCGAGAAGAAGTGTGAGTCTGAGCAGGCTGAAGTGGCCGAAATGGCAAATGGGCTCTCAACTGCATTTTATTAGCGCAGCAGAGAAGTTTACTTTACTTTGTCTTTTAAGTGAGTTTGTGCGGATAATAAACTGAGCAGGAGAAAGTTAGCAACCCTTCTCATGTCCATATCCATGCTCTCGGGGCTCAGGATATGCATAGCATAATCTTATATGACTCCGCTCGCATGTGTACTCTGACGTCTTTCTCTTCAAACGTTTGCATCACAGCCGCACGACGGGCACGGGCACGGGCACGGGCGAGAGCGCGAGGACGACGTAAGCAGCAACCTAACATAAGAAGCCTCGCGCACTCAGACCGAATCGGTACGCGTATTTCCTCCCTCAGCCCACCACCCTCATGCGATGCCCGCACTGCTGCTCCTCTCGTCGATTCGGGGGTCCTGCTTTCATTCACAAAAATTCGCACTCGGGGCTCGCACTGCCGAAAGAAACTGCTGCTCGCACGCTCACTCGGCCGGTCGCTGTTCGAGGAGGAATTTATGGGACTCGAGCACATGATTACATTTCGCGAGATGATTTATTCACGATTGCGGAGAAGGTGTTCTTTGTTGCAAAATGCAAATCGCGGATGAAAAATTGATTTGCATTGAGCGGATGAAAGGATGAGATGATGAGCGGGTAGGCTGCGCACAGAGAATTGGATCAAGAAATTAAATCAGCAGCCCATTTGCGATTCATTCGCCCAGGAATTGAATAAAATTTCAAAATACCAACTCGAAATAGAATTTACTGCGAATGAAACTTGCAGCGAGTTGAATGGAGAAAGCAGACTTTCTCCGACCCGGCCGTCTCTCCGTTTGATTAAAATATATTATCGCCGCCTTTCTCCGGGGAAAGGTGAAATTCTGTTTTCGGAGAAAGCAGAGAAAGGCCGCTGCGGAGAAAGTTTGAAACGTGAAAAATGCTGAGCATTTGAAAGGACGGGCGAGACGTCTTTATTTGACAATTACGCATTTAGCGGAGTGAAAAAGGGCGAAGGCGGACGCGCGTGTGTGAAAAGTTTTAGCCTGATTAATCTTCAATGGGCGCGGAGAAAAGACGAATTAACCTTTCAAAAGCAGACTCGATCGGACACACTCGCAAAGTCCTTAATCAGTGATTTGCATCATTAAATGGGACTTTATTTCCCGTCGGCAGAATTTAAAGCGAAATAATGAACTTGTTTACACTCCGCCAGCAACCAGCTCGCCCATTCATTCCACTACTTTACTTTCCAGGCCAGTCCAAAAGTAAGTAACTGTAAAAGGAAGCATTTGCGCTCCGAGGCACGATAAACTCAGCCCAGCGTGTGTCGCTTTCTCTTGCCTGACTTTTCTCCGACATGTCAATCGCCAGAAACGACCAGGAAGTCGGAATCGAAGTCTTTTCCAACTTTTACGCCTCGTGTCCCTTTTTGCTATTTGCACTGTGGCCATTAAACATGTACGCTCAACGCAGGAAAGTTGGGATTGACGTTGGATGACATTTGATGCTGGGAATTATTATTTCGACAGACGGAACTCAGTCGACCGAAAAATATAAGCGCCCCTTCTTCCTCTGAAGTTCTTAACAATCGCTCTGCACTTCTTTCTCTGTAGCCAACAACTTTCACCTTTCGTGCTCGACACACGTTCACTCGAGGAAGAGAATAGCGTTGTCGTTTCGCATAAATGCAAATTACTTAATTTCATCTGAACTCGTTTCATGCGAACACAGTTCACCACACCCGAATAATTACCCGGAACACTTTCTCTCACTTCTCCTGAACCGCTCTCGTTCTGGGAATCCCTTCATCGTGAATGCAGATCATTTCCTAGCCTGCGCCCACCCGGGGCCATGCGGCGACGGCTTCCACGAACCGCTCATTATGCTAAACACTCATGTGGCCATTTCCTGTGCGGTGTGTCATGAAAAGACCCACGTGGTGCTGCTGACTTCGTGCATCGATCGCCTTCGCCCACTCTTAACGACAAACGACACCGGCAGTGGGCTCCAAATTAAAGCTTGGCAAGGCTGCAGGTGCCAATTAGTTGGGCAGGCGAGCAGCTGAGGACGAGGGGGACGATGGATCACGGAGGAAGTGCAGAGCTTTAAATTTAAGTCCGGGTGTGAATTTCCAGGTCCCTTGCCACCAACAGGCCAGAGTGCGGGCTCCGTTAGCGACAGTGGAAAAAACCGATGCGCCTAAAAATACGCGAGAAAGAGAGGGAAAAGTACGGCCGTGAAAGGCGATCCAAAACGAAACAAAACAAAACAGCAATTTGGTTGGCAAAAGTTCCTCCCTCATTATGACTTGCGAATGAATGAAAAGCTGGGCAAATAAATTCGATAATTGGCTCCGGGAAAATTGATCCGCTGTCTTCCTCCCTCTCATTTGTTCGTCATTTAAAATTCAATTACGAGGCAGCAAACGGGCAAAAGACGCGGCTCGGTGACAAATGAAAGATAAATGTAGTGACGATTGGCAAAATGCCGATTAGCAAATTCGACGACGAAAAAAAAGCATCCCGATTGGCAAATCAGATGGCAATACAAATATTAAAATGGCAAATTTTACTCTTTTTTCAAATGTCACAAACTCAAATATTTTTAGAGATAGCCTTCAAATGCAGCATTGTAAATATCTTTAAGCTTTTTTGTACTTCGAATTGCCTTCTTTCTCGCTTGTTTGGAAAATTTCCGGCTTCAATTCTAGCGTGTGTGTTTTCAGTACGGCTTTGTTCCTTCAGAACCTGTAACAATCGCGAAACAGGAGGACGGTCACAAGTTAGTTTCTGCTGGAAACGATTATGCCACCTTTCAATGAGGTTGGACGTGCGTGGAACACTGTTGTTGAGGCGGCATGTCACGTTCTATGTATGCACTGGGAACAATGGTGGAAGCCAATCTTTCCCAACGTAAGTACGTTCAAAATATTTTCGAATCACATACAGAGCTGGATCGACGTGCCTAATCAATTTCTCAAATCTGAAAAGTTGTTTCATTAGCGTCACGAGTAAATAAATAGAAATGGAGATATAGAAATGTATCGTATGTTTTCCTGATATGAATATGCGGAACAAAAGCCAAGGCATAAAAATATTTATATTGAGTTGGAAATTTTTTATCACTGATGTATATGGTGTAGAGTCCGTGTTCTTGAATTTTTCTCACAATAGACTGAGACAAATAGAAAAGACAACCCTGCACCCCAGCCTTTGGAATTGCAATGTCCAGTTCTTGGATAGTCGCAGTCTCGGAGTCCGCGAAAATATATTCAGGGCCCAATTTAATTTCATACTGGAAATTTAAAAGTACGTGCTAGAACTAGCAACCAGGCGATGATTATAATAATTTGCAAAATTACTGCATCTGCTATGATGTTCAATGAAGAGCCCCTCTTGTCTTGTATGCGTCCTTTGTCTTATCTCGAAGCAGAGCATATACTAATGGAAGGGAAGCCTAACCACACGGCTGGTCGTCCTCGTTCTTGTGTAAAAAAACTCGATGAATGGTGTAGAGTTGGCTCTTCTTCCTGTACAACTTCGGACATGATTTAAATGTGTCGTCAGCAACCCAACTGTCACATGCGGCAAGCATATTCAGGTTTCCCTTTGTTCTAAAAATCAGCAAGCGCTTGTTGTCACATGAGTCGAACTGCAGGAACTTCTCTCCTCGAACTGTGTGATGATAACTTCTCGACATGTCGAGATCGAAAGTTGGATTTCTTGTACTTCCTGATGCAGTGTTTGATGGCGTGCTCCGCAAGCAAGAGGGCCTTGAATGCTCATAGGGACTGCGTTGCTTAGTCGAAAATGGATTTTGTGCTGGTAAATGGGTCATCCAGTGCTAATTGTGTAGCTGTACCCACTGCAATTTCGGCTCCAGCCTTGTCCAAGTCTGGCGCCCCTTCGATAATTGTTCCAATTACGCATCCGATCGCCGAGTGTCATTGAAGCCCACGCGGCCGAATCGTGGAGAATTTTGCAATTCGCGGAAAGGAAAGTCTGTCCAATTTCACAAACTGTGGAGACGGAATAATAAGCTTCCCCCACTCGCTTCTCGCATGAAGATGAAAGTTGACATTTTTGCTGTGAGTTTTCGGCTGATTAAATCTTAATGCAAACCAGGGAAGCGAGAAAAGTTGTTGAGCTGCAGTGCAAATGTTGGAGCAACACTTTGATAAATTACATTTTCTATTTTTCGACTCGGCGTCTTCCCACTCAGCCTCTCCTCAGAAGCAGTAGCAGCCTCCCGTCGTCACGCCGATCTGATCAACTCCTGCTGCCTGGTATTTGTGCATGTACTTAGCGTGTATCTCGCTTTCTAATCCCCACATAAATAGATAACGAAGGAGCGGCGTAGTGGCAGAGATGCGATGCGTATTGACAGTAATAAATTGGTATTATTCGCTACAAGATCCAAATCTCTGATTCAAGAGATTTCAGATCTGGAAATAGAGTTAGCAAAAGTGCTTTTCAAATAAGACTCAATTCCCAAGACGCACAACAACGCGAGCGCAGTAAATCCGGGCAAGGCAAAAGCAGCCTCCGCCAGTACTCGCCGTGATCCTCCAGAAGGATTCCTTCTCCCGGCATCCTCGGCCGCACTACACAAAGAGAAAACAAAGACGTCGAGGAGAAAAGCAGGAGTCGAGCCACGAATCGACTCTTGGCTTTGGCAATCGTGCATTAACAATTAGCGACGCTGCTCGTAAATTAAATTGAAAACGCGTGTCGTGTTTCATGAATTAAGACAATCCGACAACAAAGGAAGACGGAAGAGAAGGCAGAGAAAAGAAGAAGTGCGGGGAAGGCCAGAGGAAGGGTGAAAGTGCAGCGAAAGCAGAGCCGAGAGAAAGGAAGATGTAGTTTGTGGATGTTTAATGGACTCGAGTAAAAATAGGGGCCAATACGAACACAAAGGCAGGGAAAGTGTGAAGGATAATAATGATTCAGTGTAATGACGCAAATACAAGCACACGAGCCGTGTCTGCTCGGCGAATGCTTTAATGCATTCCCGTGCGAGTGCTGTCGGGTGGCAATGTAAATAAAAATATAATTTAATAAACTAAATAAACTCGGGTGCTGCCGCAGCAGACACACGATCATTATCCTTTGTCATAAATTAAATCCCTGCCAGGCCAAAGGTTAAGTCAGAGTCGGGCCATGCAAGGCCAGGAAGTTTAAAGACGAGTCTCTCTTAATCCCGCACTTGACGTCATTGTTCCTCGATTTCTCATTCACGCGGCCGTGCAACGTGACACCGCGAGCTGGCAGAGAAATAAATCGAACGCTCTCGTTATTTATAAAGACTCCCGCACACGGCCCAGGCAGCCCGGCCAGGTGAGTCAATACGAGCAGCAGCACTCGCTCGGTCGATAATTTAACACAACCTGTTTGCTTCTCTTTCTTCTTCTTTCCAATTCGCATTTTATTATGTACGCTCTCTGAGCAGAATTCGGATACAATTAACGTCGCCTGCTCACGGCCTACCTCGTCACATGGACAAAGTACAAAGTAAATCCAGAAATAAACACGCGGAGCATGCATGCGTGTCGGGCTGAGATCCGGAGCTGCTGAGGAATGAGCAAAAAGAAGAAATGAAGAGCGAGTCAGGTGAAAGCCGCCTGGGGCGAAGTGAGACGCCTCCTTTCTCTTTTGATCTTTCTCCTCCGCTCCCTTCAGTGCCTTCTCATTTTCTGCCGCTGCTCCCTCCTGATGACGTGCTTTGTTGTAGTTGCTGTCAAAGGAGAGAAAGAGATGAATGAATAATTAATGCCCTATAAATTAACCTTGGCCAACAAATGCAAACAACGCATCAACAAATGTCAACCACTCGCAAGTATGCTGCGCGGATTTCGTGTGCCAAATGAAGATTGACACATCAAATACAAAAAGCAAAAAAGTTGCTCGGCTGGCTCATCTTGTCTGTTTTCATTCAAGGAAATGAATTATTTAGCCCGCGTGTCGGGTGCGACCCGCGACAAATGCAATTAATTATTGACATCAATCACAGTCACAGACTCCAAGCGTACCTGTTGTTGTTGTTTACGGCGCATCTGCTCGAATCGGAGCTGCTGCTTGAGGAAGAGAGCGTTCTTGAGGTGGTCCTGAATCGAATTGAATTGCTCCACAGATTTCTCGATGGATTTTATCGCTCTGTGGGGAACAAACATACAAAAGCGGGCATTTGAGTGGAAATCAACGAAATTGAATACAGATGAACAATTAACGCGAATGAAACGCGCCCGCATTGCCTACCTGCACTTTGGAAAGTTTCGGTTTATTATTACAGCGTGTAATTTCGTACGGAGAAAGGCAGGCACGTGGCGAAGTTTGAACACGCAATCCGACAATAATAACGCCGAACCGCAATCGGCTCTTTTCCGTGCTCCGTTCCAAGAAACAGAAGGAAAGTTTGATTTTTATTATTCAGAACTATTTTTGCTTTCGAGCTGTCGGTTTATTTATTATTCATCGTGTCTTCATTCCACGTCCAACCATGACATCATACGATTAGGCTTAGGCTACGTGCATTTCGCTCTTGTCATAACTGACTGCCCAGCCCCATCACTGAATTGAAACGATGACGAATGATCGCCACTGCTTACGTAACTGATTGCCTTGCCTCGTGTTTGTTTTGTCTCACAAACTTGATAATCACCCAATTCGCCTGTTCGTCGAGTTTTACGCTTGTTTTCGCTTTTGCACTGAGTAGCAGTTGCCGTTGTACACTTACCCAATGCTGTAGTCGATATCGTAACACGTTCCCTGCAGGGTCCGGTGCTGGCTCGCAAATCTGGATTCCTCTTCTATAATTAGGGGAACCTCCTTCCGCACATGCTCCTGCAGAGAAAAAGGAGATAATTGAGTAATTATGCGGTAATTAATTGAGAGTACTTGAATCGGGCTTGCCTGCAAACAGAAGAGGGCCAGGGAGGGCTCATTCGCGATGATGTGCATGTTTTCTGACAGCCTCCCCACCGCTGTCAATTCAAATAAATGCACAGCAGCATAATAAATCAGTGGTATGAATGCTTGAACCGTGAATAGTCGATAGGAATGTGAGTTGATACCTTTTTTAAGTTTATTTGACAATTCCGAGGATGTGGAGAACCCGAGCACGGGTTCCTGCACCGACGACCGCCTGGAGTCGGACATCCTCCTCATAAACACTGTACACTCTGAAAACACAATTAAATCAAGCAAGAAACGGTCTAAATAATTAAATATGCGAGGGAGTAATTTTCTGCGAGAACTGCGAGATGAGGATTTGAACCGGAGGCCGGTTTCAAGGATACACGCAGAATCGATACTCCTGCAAGGATAAATTGGTAAATTGCTTTCACCGTGATCGTGGAGTGGAAGTCTCTGTAAAGTCGCCGTATTTCATTAAATTCAGTAAAGGCGGACAAGAGCCTGAGTCGTGAAGGAGAATGAATAATAGATTAGACACTTAAGACACAACAAGCAAGGGCTTTAAAAGGATGAATAAAAAATGCTATTTGCCATGCACAGTGCACGAAGACTTTCATTTTACGGCCGCATTTCATCATCGTCCAATATACATGCCTCAACGGCCATTCCTCATCCTCTCAAGTGCCGTCCTCGACTCGTGCTCAAAGGATAAATTATTAATCTCGTCAATTGGCGAATTTCCTCCGCTTGGCTTCTTCCAGGAAAAATTAATGCGGCAATATCGTTCGGTCGGTCGTTGGCGTTCTCTTCCTGGAACCTCATCAACCGACAATTTTCCGGTCGGGTTCAGCGTACTGCCCGGCCTGATTACCGCTGTCCACAGTTTCATGGAAACTGATTACAGCAAGATTGCAATTACGTCGTTAGAAAAGGTCAAAGAGCGCAAGCCTCGGCACAACGCGCGAGGGTCCTCACACTCAGTTTTCAATTGTCCTTTTTATCAATTTATCTCTCTTGTTTTTATGTTCGCTTGGTGGCTCGTGAGCTGGTGCGTTATTTCCAATTACGAGTCTGCGATGCGGGTAAATAAATTATTATTTGCACACGGCCGCAGCGTGAACACGAGTCTCGTCGCGAGGCACGAGCAGCCCGAATGGGAATGAAAGTTGAAAGTTCAGGAACATGGGCACGGCATCGGGAGAAAAATGAAAGAATTTGAGTGCTTTGGAGAGAAAAGTTTCCGAGCTCCATTGACGTAATCACGTCAATCACAACTACACATAAAATCAACACTCGCCCTGTTATCGGCACGCGCATCAAATTCCAATAAATTGCGAGAAATGAAAGGGGAATGCGAGATCCAATAAGCACTAAACACGTCCGCCTTGTCAACACGGCCACCATTACTTCGATCTCCGTACACAAAAGTCGCAATTGGAATGTGTCCGGTGGTCGTTACGCCAAACAAGCATGTGAATAATTCAGCAGTAAACGTTAAAAATACGATTGACCGTGATGGCAACTGACTTGATTGGCGAATTTGGTCATTTCCTATTTTAAATGGTTGGTAATTGTAGCAGCGCCACAAAAGACCCGTCGAGAGGCTATTAATAGCCACAACTCCCGAATGTATGGACCGGACCCGATTTAGAACCACCAAGGCTATGTTTATCGCCGGCGTGACGGAAAGAGTGCAATAACTCGCGTTCGTTGCGTTTTACGTTCACCGAAACAGAAACTGAGACATGTAATTTACCGATTGACGAATGACGATGTGATTGAGTCGTGAGAGTCTTGTGACTTTCCCCTATCCTGTGCTTCTGTGAAGAATTGTACTTGATGACCTTTCTCCTTGTGTCTTTGCAGAGTGTCCGTTGGCTGACGATGGAATGGAGCGTTTCGCGTGTCCCACCCCGGACTCCGTGGGTCGGTATCGTTGTGTCGACGATCATGTGCTCTGCGACGGCTTCATCGACTGTCCAAACGCCGAAGACGAGGACCGACAAGCCTGCATGTTCTACAAAACGGTAAATGCGTCACACATCAACTTTTGCCAACTCACTTGGTTACTATTTCACTTGCCTTGTCCCTCTTACAGACGAAGGCTCACTTGGATGTGTTGGCGGACGCATTGCTGCGATGGGCGCGTGGCAAGAAGAAGTAAAGCTATGAGGCGAAATATCAAAAGTCAGCGATTAGGATCAGAAGACGATGACTCGACTCCATTCATTGGATGCTGAGTGGGAGTCATGCGTCGATTCCATTCCAAATTATGATGATTAATTTAAGTCCACTCCAAACTGTGCTGACCTCACTCTGCACTTGCACGCTCCTCCGTTGACTCCGTTCACTGCACCTACACACCAATTAATGTAAACGCACCAGTAATTGTTAAGTTACATAATTGCCACGCGTATCGTTAATGGAAGACAATCAGTATTGAGTTTAAAAGTGTGAGCGTGTCTGATAATCGTGTTTATATTGCAACATTAAAATGTCAGACTGATTTTCCAGATTCGCGACTTGATTACCCAATTGAGTGCATGTTGATGGTGCTAAAAGCGACCCAATCGAACCCTCCGTGTCCTAACCCGTCTTGTCTAGGTCTTGGATGTGTGGACAATACAATTAGGCGCTAGATAGTATTAGCGGGTAGGGTTTCGGTATCTGATGTTGGCTGGTGGCTGATGCAGAGACGCAGTTCAGTGACTGGAGGCTATTTTTGGAGTTTGATAGTTATAAGTCATAATTTGATAGGCGATAAGCAATTTTCACTAATTCTCCCGTTTCAATTAACGTGAGGCAAAGTATGAGATTAAGTGTGGCTGTGGGTGTTTATAACTAATAGAGCTAGAATTAAGATTTAGCGTCTAGGATCATTGTCATTGGAAGGTAATCTATGTGATACTCCAAACACAACACTTACCACCCAACCAGACACTTACTGTAAGAGTTAAGGTGAGGTTAAGGGTTGCACACTGCTGCACTGGCACTGATTGATGATTTCCATTTGTTAAGTTAACTGCAAGCACTTAGGCCTAAATGTTGCGAGAATGGAGCAAGGATTTATACAAAGAGAGATAACTGATAATTAACTAAACTAAGCTAATCGAGATCGAGATACTCGTCAGTCAAAATGTGGTTGTTATTTTAATGGTAATGAATAAATGCAACTAAGCAATCCTCTGAACAAACTACAGACATATCAACACAAGTAAACACTATCACTAATCTTATCTACGAGTACATGTGAGCGTGGATTAGTTAAAATAGCATGTGCATACAAAATGTGGATTACTTTGGTTGAGAAACATGATAAGACTTACCATCTTGAGGAATCTTAATTACAAGTATCGTAATGAACTTATCTCTTATCAAATCCACTAATTACGGTTACTGGTCACTGGTTGTTGTTGTACTCAAGCACCTTTTCGGTTTCTTCTCAGATCTGACGCGGAGTGAATGCCAAAGCTCGTAATTTTCTGATTATTTCAATTGTTGTAGTTAATTAATGGAGTTAGCGTGTCATTCCACACTACGTTAGTCTAGTTGTACTAATTAATTAGTCGTCTGTTCAGTGTTAGACAGTTAAGCAGGATAGTAGCGTATTCAAAGCGTCTTTTCAATTGACATCTCATCTCGCCCCTTTCGTTCAGATCAGCCGTCTTTTCGTTCACTGATTCAGTTTGCAAATGCATTTTATGGAGATAAGCTGCAAACATGTGAAATCAATTTATAATAATACTCTTTTGCGTCAATTTTTTATTTCTCGTTTTGTCAATTGATCAAGATTGAATAAAAATATATATTATATCCCTGTTGTTAAAAAACTATGGTCTCTCTTAATTACTCACAATTAGTTAATGTCACGAGCTCTGAGTCTTTGTTGACTTCTGGTGGACAACTTGGAAATGGCGAATCGTGTCGCACCTCCGCGTAAACAGCTTGTGGCAGGTCTCACAGCTGAACAGTGTCCGGTTGGAGTCGTGTGTCCTTTCATGCCGCTGCAGGTTGTCCTTCCGGGCGAATGCCTTGTCGCAGTAGTGACATGCAAAGGCCCGCAACCCGCCAGCGGTGGGCGCGTTGTGAACACAGTCAAAGTGGCGGATCACGTCGAAACTTCGTTTGAACTCTCGTCCACACTTTCGGCATTGGAACTGTCTGGGCCCAACATCGACAACCATCGCCGCGGGATCCAGCACAAAGTCTTGGTCACCGGAGTTGTATTGGCTTTGCATGTTTTGTAGGCACTTGCTTGACTTGCTGCCTTTCGTCGAGCCTGACGACATCGAATTTGTAGTGCAGCTCGTCGTTCTAGCGCTCAAATGTACCGTCGAGTAATGACTGTAGAGTAGGGAACGAGATCCAAAGAGAAGATTGCAGCGCTCGCACTTATTCACTTGGATCTGCCGCTTGGATTTGGAGGCAGAGTTCAGGTAAATGACAACGTGCTCCCCTTCTCCACCGCCTCGGCCTTCACTGGGCACAGAGTCGTCGTCGTCGTCTCCGCCCACGTCCTCGTCAGTCACCGTTTCATCTTCCTCGTCGTTCCCGGGTTCGTCCAGGTGCTCTTCGATAATTGTCAGTTCGTCGTCTTCTTCCAAGCCTTGACCAGCTCCTTTTTCGATCTTTTGAATCATGACGTCGATTATTTGAGCTTCCTCCTCGCAATCATTTTCAGAACCGACAGTTTTGTTTGTCGTGTCGCTCGCTTGCGCTGGATCGACCACTGTTTCCGCCAATTTGATGAGTTCCTGTCCCTGGACTCGGACCATTCCATAATTATCAATGGTAATTTTGTCTTCGACTGGCGTAGTCGTCGGCCCAGGTTTGCCACTTTGGGATTTCTCCACTTGCTGCCGCATTTCCGTTTCAATTTTGCTCATTTCGTCGTACTCGTGTTGCGTCAAATCGTGAAGCAGACTTTGGGTCGCGTTGTCGGGGCTGCCTGTTCTTGGGTGGGACTCCTCCGACGTTGACTGCGAAGGGTCGCCCATTTCATGTTGGACTACGATATAAGGAGCCAGGCGAGGGCTTACAAGGCTTGATGCGGATGCTGGAGTACTGCTGCTGGCAATCGTGGTGCTGATGTGTAGGGCGAATTTATCTGCGTCTTCTTTGTGAACCTGCGTGTCAGCCATCCTGGAGACCTGTCAAATGTAACGATCCATTCTGCGTCATTTATTTGATAGAACTTCACTAATCGTGCTCTTGCATATCTAAACTTACCTTTCCAGCGTGTGACGGTGGAGGAGGAACATTCAAGACACTTCACTGCCAAATCAGTTTAACCAATAATCAATCAAATAACCAGCCTCTTTCCGTTCGCTCTATTCTGGGAATTTGACCCTTTACTAGGTTAACTAAGAGGAAATTTTATTTCGTTCCTTATTCCTTTTTCTGTGAAATATTTTATTGGAATTCAAGTTGAGAATATTGTGCCAAGCAAGCGACAAGGATTTCGTGTGCTGAGAATGCAATGCATTTTGTACAGATGACTACGTGTGTACTCCCTACGCACAGGCGTCGTCATCTCAAGCACAGAGAACGCCATATATCAGGCAACAACATTCAAATTCCATCCTAATCAACTTCGTTGTGATTAAATTGGTTTAATTTATCTGCTGCCTCCTTATCCAGAAGAAATCGCTGAGCTTGGTTGTGGACAAACCGGAGCTCTTCACGCCAAGTAAAATATTCGAATAATTGCAGCCAACAGCACCACAGCTGATTTGAGCACAACGTCCTCAATGCCGATTTGATTACAGATCTCGTCATGAAGCCCTGGTGTGCAAATTGTCGGATCGAACTCCCGTCGGACAGCTCGACGAACGCCACCGAACGGCTCACCGAGTTCATGTCGTACCACGAAGGCTACGAAGTCAAGGTCACCGTCACCGAAGCCATTCTCACTGTGTTTGAAGGCGGAATCAAAGCAAATCATGTACGACAATTCAATGGACTCCCTTTTTGATATGGCAGGTATATAAGTTGTGTGACTTTTTGCAGGCCAAGATTCCGGTCTCCCGATCCATCGAATTGTGTTCGCAATGCACGGCGGTGCTCGCCGAACTGTACCGTTTCTACGTCGAGTTCATGAAGCTGTCCCGGCAAGCGTCCTACATGCAGGAACTCCTCCACTCATCAATCCTGTGGGAGTTTGGCGACGACGAGCTTGGGGAAAGAGACTCGAAGAGATATGTTCTCCACAGAAAAGACGCAAGCGGAGCTGGTGACAATACTCAGCCGGCTACCATCGACCCTGAACTTGTTCCTAAAGTGCAGATCCACGCCGACGAGAGCGAGCAAAACGAGCCTCCGTCGACCCCAGCTGACGAGACAGAGGTCGAAGAGGTTATCTCAGAAGCAACACATCAGAAGAAGAGCAAGAAGGCTCAGCCAAAATGTCCTTGTCCCATTTGTGGGAAGGAATTCTCGCGCAAATCGGACACACTGCGGCACATCCGAACAATGCACGAGAAACCCGAAGGAAAGGATGGTGGCGCTGACTCCAGCCCAGAAGCGGAGGAGGAGATGGAGCTCGACGACGAAGACCGCTTCCTGCGTGATGCCAAGAAGTACGCCGCCGAGGCGGAAGAAGGGAACAAATCAACAGTGTTCAAGTGCGAGCAGTGTGAGAAGACGTACCGGAGGAAAGACTACCTAAAAGCCCACGAGAAGTCGCATATGTCCGCCGAGGAGAGGAAGAAGGAGCTCGCACAGCGAAAGGCAATCGAGCGACTGCACTCTCGCTCCAAGGCGCGTAAACCCCGCAAGCCGATACCGAAAAAGCAGGCCAACAGCCGCCGGAAGTACGCGTACAAATGCACAGAGTGCGAGCAGTGCTTTCCAACCCGAGAGACGATGAAGTATCACCGTCGTAAGGTCCACCCGAGGTGCTCGTACCCGTGCTCGGGCTGCGACCGGATCTTCCACTCTGAGAATGATCTCAAGATTCACGAGAACGTCAAGCACGGCATCGGTGAAAAGCTGGCCGACCGCATGTGCCCCGTACCGGGCTGTGGCAAGTACTTTGCCCTGCCAAATATCATGCGACGTCATGTCCAGTCGGTGCACTGCGAGGAGAAGGACCGAATTTTCGAATGCCCCTTCTGCCCGTTGAAGTTTCCCATCAAGAACCGACTGGACACGCATCTGAAGAACAGGCACAATTCGGACAACTCCATGCAGAGCCTCCGCTGCGAGCAGTGCGACCGCGTATACGAGACCAAGTCCGGCCTGGCCTCACACATGGAGACGGTGCACACCAATCAGAAGATTTACACGTGCGACATCTGCGGACGGACGAGCATCCGACCAGAGTGGCTCAAGAAACATCTCGAACTGCACGATAGCAACCGAGAGAAGAAGTTTGGCTGCCCCACTTGCGAAATGAAGTTTTACCGAATGGCGAGTCTCAAGAAGCACATGAAGAACCACTCTGGCGCCAAGAACTACCTCTGCTCGGAGTGCGGCGACAAGTTTAGGCAGACGTCCAGTCTTCGCAGGCACATCGAGGCCAAGCACACGATGAAGAACGGCCCGTTCAACTGTGACCAGTGCGGCAAGTCCTTCAAGATCAAGGAGTACCTCCAGCAGCACCTGCGCGCCAAATCTCATGGTGGAAGAGGCCATGGTCTGTACACACCTGCGGGAAAGCGGAGGCTGGAGCGTGAGAGGCAGCAGCAGCTGATGCAGGAGACGCAGGAGGGCGCGAGAGTGTCTACTGAGGAGGCTTCATCTTTCATAGGCGATGGCATCGGCGCAAGTCTGATTGAAATCAAGGGCGATGAGACGCTCTTGACTTTACCCGGGCCCACTCCTCAACAGAGGCAACCGCCTCCGCTCCAGCCATCTCAGCAGCAGCAACACTTGATCATTTCGGATGGGGCGAGGCTTGTCCTGATCGACGGCCAACACCATCTCATTCAGCCAGCTTCTGCGGGTCTGACGGGGGATTCGCATCATGCGCAGGTGATCGAACTCGTCATCACCAACGCTGACCCCGGCCAGAGCCCGCAATCTTCCGCACCCGCGATCAGCGGTTCGAACGCGCCGTTGACTGCCACGTCTAGCTCGCAAATTCAGTTCCTGACGACGGTGAACCCCACTTGGTTCCAGCACCACTCCATCGCCCAAATCCCACAACATGTGGCGGCCGCTGCAGCCGCGTCAACGTCTGCAACAACAAACTCCGCCACGGCCACTTCGAGTAGCCAGTTTTTTTAGACCGTCAAGCCGTTACAGCTACGAGTGTTTGTCGTACTTTTGCTCTTATTCGCGTGTTTTTTGACAGTGAGTCTCGCCTGCCTCGCATATGTTCGTATCTCAGACCCTTCGTAATAAATTGTATTTTATCTATCGTGACCTAAACCCGAAGGCAGGCGCGTGCCTTGTCGAGGATTTCCTTCTTGATTTTTGGGAATGTAGGGTGTTTCTTCATGACGACGTGGCAGACGTCGATGGCGTCGCAGTACCGCTTTGCCTTGAGGTAGTTGAAGGCGAGTTTGTAGCCGAGCTGTGGGTTGTTGCAGGAGCCGAGTTTCCAGGCGGCTTCGTAGTTGACTGCTGCGTCCGCGTAGGCCTGCTCCTTCTCCATGATGAAGCCGAGGTACTCGTTCGCCTTGGCGCAGCTCTTGTTGTACTGCAGCGCCTTTTTGATGAGTTCCGTGGCGAGGTCGAACTTGGAGCCCTGAATGTGGATGTCCGCCAGGAGGAGCCAACACCGCTCCAGATACTCCGCCTCCTCGATCGTCCACATCGCCTTCGTGATCCGCTTCAGCTGATTGCGCGCACGAGGCGTCTGCTTGAGGAGCATGTTGCCAGTCGCCAAAGCGTAGATGAGCATCACCGAGTCACGGCCCTCCTCCGTTGTCACGAGCCCGTTCAGCTCCTGCACCGCTTTCTCCATCTTGCCCTTGTTCCGACTCGCCAGCAGAATGAAGCAGTCCAGAATCTGACGACGGAACTTGTCCTCGGAACTCCGGATCTGGATCTCCTTGATCAGCGTTTCCGCCGTGGCAATGGCCAGCTCCTTCACGTCCCCTGACGCTCCAACCCCAGCTCCGTTGGACAGGCTCAGCAGCTCGCCTCCTCCGCCCCCGCTCGACTCCATCGCATCGCCGCCAAGCACTCCGCCGGTGGGGTTCACGTAAATCTCAATCATGAGAAACACGGCCTTCTGTCCAAATGCGGGATCCTGACGGGCTTTGTTCAGCTTCGTCAGCGCAGTGTTGAAGTTTCCGTTGTACCTGAGCCATAAAGCCATAATTCACAATCAATGTCAGTCAAGTCAAATAAATTTTATCCCAATTAGCGAGAGTATTTTGACACTTGCCACTCATAGAGGCCTTGACAGTAGCCCAGACCGGGTTCGTTCGGGTCCGAGAGGTCAGCGGCCTTCTTCAGGTAAGCCTCCGCGTCCTTTGCTGCTCCACAGCGACGCACACACTCAACGTACCACATCAGACACCGCCAGTGACACGGATTCGCGTCTGAAGCATAAGCATCACCCATTTCATTAGCAACGCAGAGTCGCATATTTTCCTCATTGCCAATTAAGCCCAAATACCGTACCCAAATACTGCTGAAAGTAGACGGACGCCCCAGAAAAATCAAACTTCCTGTATAACAATTCACCCATCATGAACAGCGCCTCGGATGTGTCGGGCTTTACCCGAATCAGCTGCTGACACGTTTGCTGGCACAACACCGAGTCGCCGCTCTGAAAAGTGCAAATGAATGAAAATATTAAATCTTCCTTGTATAAACTTCTTATTAGCTTCTTTTGTGATTGCTTTTCCCTTGCCTTCATGTACAGCTTACACAGCGCCGTGAGGAGCTCGGGGTCGCTTGGACACAGCTCGAGCCCCTCCTTCACGCTGCGGATAGCGACCTCCAGCTCGCTGACCTTCTCCACGATGTCGCCCATCAGGAGACAGAGGCGCTTGAACTGCGTCTTGTGTGGACCCACTGACGACGGCGCTTCCAGAAGCGCCCGCTTCAGCACGCGGCTCTGTGCGTCCTTCGCCTTGAAGAGACTCTGGCACGCTTTGGCGGTGGCTCCGCTGCCCTGTTGGACCCTGACGAGGACGAGCAGGAGACTGACTTCCATTGCGAGGGAGTTCATTCCGAGCAGGTGAGCGTCCTTCAGCTCGGCGAGGGCGTCCTGCACCGTTCGCTCGCCAGCCTCGAAGTGCTTCAGTTTGCACTGCAGGGCTGAAAGGTCGAGGCGGAGGGCAAAGTTGTCCGGCGACTTGATGGCGTCCTCGTAGTAGTTGAGCGCCTTCCTGAACTGGTGCGTCACGACGAACGCGTGGCCCATTTTGGAGGCGAGGGCGGGGTTTTTGCCGCTCTTCGTCACGGCGACCTCGTACACTTCGATCGCCTTCTCCGGCTCCTGAATGGCCATGTACGCGTCTCCCAGCATGACCAGGTTCGCCACGCTCGGGTTGTGCTCGACGATCTCCACGAAGCAGGCCGTGTACGCGCTCTGATCTTGCTTGTAGGTCAGGAACACGTTGGCCAGCAGCACCCGTGATTCCACAAAGTGCGTCTGGTCTGGCTTCACTCCTTTCAGGATCTCGATCGCTCCCACAATGTCGCCCTTCTCCACGAGCTCCTCCGCCTGCGACAGTCCGATGCGGCCCTCCATCTGCGTCCCTTTGAACTCAAGAATCGACTCCTCCAGCAGACTGTTGGCGGTCTCGGCGTGCCCTAGCTCACGATGCACTTTGATGAGGTCCATGTACACCATGAACTTGTAGGCCAGCCCAAACTCCAGCAACATCCCGTTCTCGTCGTCAGCCTCCTCCGTAACCCTGCCTTGAAGCCGTTTGTTCTTAATCAGGTTCAGTGCTCCCTCCAGCGTCCTCAGAGCCTTTTCTGGCTCACCGCCGCTCTTCTCGGCCTGAGCCAGGAGGAAGTGGTACTTTGGGTGGTCCCGAATGCTGAAGTTGGTGCTGAGTCCGTTGTTTAGCGCCTGTGACATGCTGTCGGTGTTTCCCTGGGCCAAGTAAATCTGCGCGAGGAGAAGGTGTGTTTCGACCAGCGACGAGTCGATCTTTCCCAGCTCGTTTAGCACGGTGACAGCCGGGGTCAGCTCGCCACTGAGGTACTTGACGTAGGCCGAAATGAAGAGGGCGTCCCGATGACAAGGAAATACTTTCAGGACGGCTTCCAGTATGAGCGCCGCCTGCCGCACACTCGCCGGCGCCTGCACGCCGGCCTCCGTGGGCTCGTGGGGCGCGAAGGCGAGGTACTCCTTCACGATGCGCACAACCAAATCCGGGTTGATGGCCTTGAGGTAAGACAGATTGTACGGATACTTCCGGATCTGACTGAAATGGTGCTCCACGGCCTCGTTCAGGTACGTCAGCACCGTCTCGGCCTGCTCACGCTGCTTGCGAGCAATCACAGCCGCCAGGTAGGACAGCTCTGCAGGAGCCTCTACGGACGAAGACAGCTCGCGGAGGAACTCCAGCTGATGCGAGGCGAGATCCGTGTTGCCTTCAGCCAGCTGACAAGAAATCAGACCGTACAACGTCGTGAGCGACGACTTGTCCAGCGCCGTCGCAGCCCGAAACTCCTGCGACGCCTCCTTGTACTTCTTCTGCAGGAGCAGCACGCGGCCCACGCCAGACAAGAACTCGGCGCTGTCGGGGTTCAGTTCGACCGCGTACTTTGCGAACTTGAGAGCGGAGTTCAAAATCCCGTCGTCGTAGCTCGCCAGCTGTGCGAAGAGGCGGCCGTTCTCCATGAAGTAGTTGGCGTTCGACGGTTCGTGCTCCTTACACAACGTGAAGAAGTGGTTGAGTGTCCTGCCGACGGAGGCGATGTCCCCCTCCCGACAGAGCATGTACAGAATCTTGAGTCGATGAGATTCCAGGTTGGTTGAGGCGACGTTCAAGAGGATTCTGTTGGTCGTGTCGAGGCTGAGGTCCCAGTCCTGCATGCTCAGACCCAGCTTCATCTTCTCTACCAACGCCGGAAGCCAGTTTGGGTAGAACGCAAGCAGATTGTTCAGTTTCTCCAGCGCCCCGTCGAAATTTCGGGTGGATTCGAGACAGAAGGCGAGGCCTAGGTTAGCGTCCATGTGCTTCCGATTCCTACACGCGGAAATCAGCGTTAGTTGTTGGGATTTAAAGCGTGTTGGGTGCACCTAACTGTTTGAGGACGTTGTCAAAATACTCTATTGCCGGTTTCAAGTTGCTGCTCGTCGACAAGCTGATTTCGAGCCAGCCCCTCAGAGAGACGGCGTCCAGGTTCTGGTTGACGTTTTTGATGGCTCGGTCGACGTACTCCTTCGCCTTGTCTGCCCGCCCCCACAACCACTGAAACACACCGGCATAGTACAGCTCGTCCGAGTTTGCCCGTTTCCTTATCTCCTTGACCTTGAACTCGAGGTCATTGACCTCCTCCTGGTCGACGTGCTGACATGCTTTGTGTGCCGCGATGGACGCCAGCATCGCCCCAACAGTGACCTTGGGCTCATCGTGCAGGGCCTGAAATTCCCGCAGCGCCTGCGTCGTCTTGCGCTGATGCAGGAGTGCGATGCCGCGGTAGAACCGGAACGCGCCGTCATTCGGGAATTTTGCGAGGGCTTCATTGGCCTTGCCCTCCATGGCGAAGTGGTACTGCTCACGGCATGCATAATGAATGAAGGCCTGCAATCCACAAGGTCGCAACTCGATCAATTCAAGACTCCTTCCATGGAAGATGGGACCGGGTATAAGATCTCACCTGGAACTCTGGTCGGAGTCCTCCAGAATCCATCCTCGTGAATCGTGATTAGGAATGTTAATTATAGTCGCGAATCGATTTACTACGTAAATGGCAAGGAGAAGAATGGGGAATGGAATAGCTTGACAATTAAATTCAAATCAATTCCAGGACTGAAACTATTACGAAATTCTGAATTATTCACAGAAAATCGAGCGATGCGATGCTGGAAAAAGCCAGAGAATTGATAAGAGCCCAAAGCGCAAGGCATCGCGACGGCAACGTTGGCACAACAAATCTCGTTCGTCATCTTGTGAATCTCGTCCTCCGCGTTGCTGCCTTCGCTCACCTTTTAGTTTCCAGATTCTTTCGCATCCCATCTCGAGTTGAGAGCTTTCTTTGGATTTGCAATTTAAATGTTCAGCGCAGAGGAAATCGAATGCACTTTGAACTGAAGATTCAGGGCCCAGTGAGTGCTGGATCCGTGTCGCAATGCCACGTCAATCCAATGTCAATGTCAACTCGACGCCTTCAATATTCAATTTCATTGCATTGTCGCCCAGAAACTTCGACCAAGCTCATTTCGAATGCTATGCTAATTCGGCTACATCCTGACCGGATTCTGTGACTTTGTATCGTTGCGCAATCAGGCAGGATCCCAAACGAGGATTTACGCATTTCTTGATCAGCACTGACGAAAACAACTCCATAAATTAAAATCTGAGCAACAATTTCGACGAGATTTCCTCGTCCTCGCGTATTTCGCAATCTCAACGCTCGTATCTCGTCTTCATCCGTCCCGGTGCGGTCTTTGGGCTGAGGGACACGAAGAGCAGTGAGACAGAAAGGTCGGGTCAGTGAGAGTCGGAGTTTGAGTCGAGGGTCTTTCATCTCTCGTCTTTGGTCCGTCTTCTTTTGTGTCGAGCACGAAACACCTGGAATTCTTTTCTTTCATTGCATCACGTAATCCGTCCCGATGCATTATTTTTCAATTTCAGCTTCCTCTCGTCTTTTGTGCTTCGATCCCATCTCCTCGTCATCTTGAATGCGAGTCGGTCCAGGTGCAGCCAGCCAGCAGCAATCAACCGGCAACAGGGCTCGGGCAACAGGAGCCAGCCAGGCTTGTCGTCTTCTGTCCCTGAATGCATACGCTTGCGCTTAATTGGAATGAAATTCGGAATGAATGAAAACTGTAACTTTGTGCGTGACAAAATGCACCTTTCTCCTTTCGATTCCCTGACTTTGACTTTGGCTGTGGATTTGGTGTTCAAGTGCAAAAAATAACAGCCACCGAACGGACTGATAACGGCAGGCAGGAGTGATAAGGACTCTGCCATGTACGGTCGTCCTTTGCAGGATGGCCGGGCGAGAGAGTGAGCATATTTCGTCGCCTCGTATTTCATTTCGAGTGCTAGACAGAAGAACGCGAGCGCAGCCATCAAAGGGTTGAGCATTCTGATGCTCGTTTCACATTTCATCATCATCTTTCCGGCCAGACCCGTGCAGTTGGCAGTTACATAACTGCATGGGCTCAATGGCTCAGTGTCTCTCCATAGCTAAAGTGCTTTAAATAAACAATTGGCACCATTTAACACTGCTGCGAGCGAGCAGAGTTGTCAGTCAATACTCATCGGCACATGCGAAATACATCTCGCAGCGTAGCACGTTCGAGTTCAATATTCCTTTGTGATCACTTCATTCTCTTCTCTTGCTTTGTCATTTTGCGGACTTGTGAGTGAATCTTTGCACAAGATGAGAAAGAAGATAATACAATGGCTCTGCCGCCGGTTGCTGAAACATCACAAAAGAAGAAACTCAGGATTTCGGGACGAATTCGAAAAGGTGAGCGAGCCACTCGTGCCTTTTGTTTCATGTAGAGGCTGAAATTTTTGGGGCGGTTTTCGTGTGTGCAGAGATGAAAACAGATCGCAGTCTGTTTTCTGTCCCTTTCTGTTGCTGATCTAATTAACCCCGGCTGCTTGCTATCCGCAGAGCAGCGGTACGGCACGGGGCAGGATGCGGATCAGACGTCGCACGCACGAGTCGGTGTCGAAGGAATCTTCATTGGTCACTTGGTTTAAAGATCGGACGACTTACGTAACACTAACGCTGCATTGTCGCATTGTGAAGGTTTGTTGTGAGCTAATTTCCGTTTCCTGTGACTGTGACTCATGCCTCGGATTCCAATCCAAGTTCAGATTCGGAATAATCGGCCGTAATTTCGTGTAATTGTAAACAGCATCCAACTTGCTGCGTCCGCGTCGTTGTCCACGTCGTCGTCCGCGTTCGTCTTTCTTTGCATATTACAAATTCTGTCCAGTACCTTTTGCTTTGTGCTCTAAAACGCTTACCTTCTCGAACGCTTGCATTCGCTACGTGTACGTCGTTTGTTGTGTGGTTTGCTTCTTTTTTTCCCTTTTCTGTCTTCGTTCCTGTCAACTCTGAGCTCAGTTCTCGTCTGTGCTCCAGTCGGACAACAACGCACAAGTTTGTTCTGTGACACCGCACCGTCTTTGCTTATTGGAGTGAGACTTGAGACCGTATTTGATTTGTAGAATTCATATTATAGCGATGTGTTATGATAATAGGATTAATAAGTTACTACTGGAAAGGGAATTACTAGTTAATTGGTCAAACCTCAGCGTCAGCAACCAGAACGGATCGTGGATCCGTTCACATTCACAGACTCTGAAAAGGGTCTCAAGAAGGTGAGCTCTTAATCTTAATATCTTAAGGTTCAGGAGCATGCACTGTCAGCGCCAACGCTTGTAGTTTAGTTCGACTGTCGAGTCAGGATAGACTCGAAGCTTCAGTTCACCAGGCATGCCACGCCATTTCAGGCACTTCAGACATTTCTTTGAAGGAAAGAGGGTTTGACCGGCAAAAGTAATAAAAGAGAGTAAACGAGGCGCAAGACAAAGGCAAAGGCGCAGATGCCATGCGAGATGGACGAAGCAGCAGCAGCAGGTTGGAGTTGGAGCCGGAGCCGTAATTACCTTTTGCATTTTGCACGGTCATTCAGGTAGGCTGTTAAGCTGTTAAACGCGCATCTTTTCGTGTAAGTTGTTTTTTGCATTCAGCATTTGCAACAGTGCGCAGCGTGAATGCGTAATCCACTTCCCGTTCCCGACAATCAACAGCCAGCGGAGAAGCGGATTTCGTAATCTTTGCTTGCGCAAGCGACAAACAAGCGCGTTGAACTCCGCCAACCCGCGTGCCTGGCTGGAGACTGCATTTCAGTTTTTCAGTTGGGACGACATCAGGCCCAAATTCGGGCTCGGCTCGCGTGTCGACGGAGGCAGGTGGGAGAGGGAAGCGATTCGCACACTCGCACTCGCTGTTGCCGCTGCTCTCTTGAGAACGAGAAACCCGGTCTTGAAAGAACGTCCAGGTGAGATGGAGACCATGAAAAAGGCAAGCACGGAGAGGTGAGTTGGAATTGAAAGAAGTGGAGCAGATGGTCACCACCGCCACCGAATTCTTTCGTGCTTGCTTGCTCGATGCTTCCTCTCCTTCGCTCGCGTCTTTTCATTCCCACTGATGCATGAGTGCGAGTGGAATATGATGCATTGCGTTACGTGAGGTTAATAATAGAGAAAACGACGACAAAGTAATCTTTTGCTTTTATCCTTCATTCAGCTTGATCAGGTCGAACACGGTGAGTGCGTGAGTCTCGTTCGAGTTGGGTCTTCATTGCACATCAAAAAGGCTCCACGTTCGGACTGCAGCTTAAAAAAGGTCCCAGCGCCCGTTCCTGCCACTTTATTTGAGGTGAGGAGTGAGACGGACGAAACTCTAGTCTTGTTCTTCGAGGAAAGGTAAAAGCTATGCCGAAGCCCCATAATTACACATTGGATGCGGATCTTCCGGCGTGGCGACAGAGAAGGCATTTCTCGTTGTGTTACTGGTCGGTCGGTGACGCAATGCATTATTCTGTCCTCAGAGATAATATTGCACTGGTCCCGGCCTTTCAGTACTCACAAAATACTCGACTGGACCAGTAACCCGAAAGAAGAAAATAGATATGACTCAAAATCAGCAATCTGCACTGATAATAAATTGTATTTTATTACACCAAAGACGTCCAGCCCCGAGCTGACGCGTCGCCCAAATGCATTGTGCTAAATTATGCATAAACTTAAGTTACAGTAGACAACAGCAGCAACACGGAACAATTGGTTGGCTTCCTTCAATTTGGAGAAAAATAATCAATTTTCGCATCCCACAAGAAGCTCCTCGTGTCGACACCCTAATTAGTAAATTATTATCAGTTAACAAGATTGGTTAAGGAATCTTAGCGTAGTAGATATAAAAAATTTTGCTCTCGTTCTAAGCTTCTAATACACAGCTCCACATTCTGTAATTCTTGTAATTAATTATGCATCGAGTACAATGTCAAAGGAATATAATTTTGATAATTCTGTATATGTTTTTAATATGTATTCAGTAATGGAAATTTCTTTTGTGATTGAATAATTTGACGCAGGAGCTTGAATTTTCTTCTTCAGGTTCTTGGCTTGGCTCGAGGTGTTTGGTGAGGTTAGGTTTCAATTTTCATCTTGAGACTCCTCGTCGGATTCTTCTTCGGCGTTCTGGAGCCACTCCACAAACTTCTTCGTTTGTTCCAAGAACACGCTCTTGCCTTTGCCGCCGTGGGCTTCTTTGTACCACTTCAAAATTGTTTCCTCCGACAAAACATCAGCTGTGGATCAAAAACAAGCGTTGGCTTAACTCAACTGGAGGAGCGGAATCCTAAATGCCGAATTATTAGAAATGTGTCTTACTTTTGTAGAGCAGGAGAATGATCTTTTGGAAAACCTTCATGAAGTTCATGTTATCATAGCAGAAGTCTTGAATTCGGAGCATGAGTGTCAGTTCCGACCTCGGGTTGGTAGAAAAAGCCCCAAGAAGTCCAGTGTAGTTCTGATTATTGAGAAATAGGCAAGATGATAAACACAATCAGGCGAGGTTAAGTTAGGCGATCTAGTCGTAATGCACTCACCTTCAAATATCTCAGAGCTTGATCGGCTACAAGTTCCTCCTTTTTGTTCCACTCGACAGCAACCATCAAAGAGCTCCAAATCTACACAAAGTCAAACAAAATTAATTCTAAAATATCGAGATGCAGATGCAGTGGAAGGCTTGAATTTGGGTACGAGCTTACGATGGTGAGAACGTCGAGTTCTTCCAAATTGTTTTTAGCCGAATAATCCTTGACTTCCGCAATGATCTCCTTCGCGGTTTTGTTCTCATTCAATGCCTCCTTCAAGTACTCGGCCAGATCGTTTTTGACCTCCTGATTGGCCTGATTCTTTTGAAGTTTCACCATTTCTGCCAAGCCACGATCTTCAAATGCGCTCTTAAAGTACTGGAAGTGCTCAGGCCCCCGCTTGTTCAATGGGAAGAAATCCATCAGCCTAAACGGCAGAAAGAGTTACAATAAAAATGTAAAATTACTGGCTCTAATTTAAAGAACTCACTTTGAATCGAGTCCGCTCTTCTTGAGTCCAGAAACTAAATTTGAAACTCCCCTTTCCTGCTTCCAAACGCCGAAAACCTCAAGAATAAAATCCAGCGCCAAATTATCTTTTACCAAGTGCTCCACGGCAATGACGGTCAGGACGGATGCTGAAAGAGAGCCATTACAAAGCCAGAGTCCTGTCATTCGAGCTAACTTGACGCGTTCCTCCTCGCTAAATCTTTTCATGTACGTGTACACTTTTCGCATTTCCTCTTCAAACATTTTTTCTAGGTATTTGTAGCGACGCATCAGCTTAAGGAAGACCTAAGATTCATGATAAACAGGCAGAAGCTACGTGAGCACTGGCAATCACAATTCAAGTAGCAATGCGTTATATTGTACCTGTTCGTAAGCCTTAAGTGCCTCCATAGTGTTCTCAGCTGCAAAGATGCAGGCGGGTGCCAGCTTGCCTCCATCTCCAGGCGTAACTCCTGCGAGCGGAAGGGAAGTATTTTGAGCAAACTTAGGATGTGAATGGCTAATAGACGAGATTAGATACCTGAGGGACCCAGGAGACCGCCTGCAATTAGAACGTCAAATAATGTTTCTCCGTATCTCCGATAGTCTAATTTAGAGTTGCCGGCGCCATCGAGGTATTTGCTAAGAGCTTCCAAATCAGTTCCAACTTCGATTAATCCCGCAAGTAAGAGATTGCGAAATCCAGTGGAGTCGAATTTCTCCTTTTCATCTACACACACAACGAATATCAACTACATGCAAATTCTAATTTTGAAATATGAGGTAATGAAGGTAATTGCCCTTACCCCTTTTGCGAGTTTTAATTCGCGAGCCTGACAAGACTGGTTTCTCCGCCCTTTGATTCATACAACCCGGAATGTTTCCGCAAATATGGAACTAAATTAAGTGACGAATGGGTTCTTTTGGTGGGCAGCGGGCGGTGACGGAATCAGTTGAGTGGAACCAACTTGGAATTTTGAACCTTTGACTGGGAAAACTGCCAATAACAAGAATGAGCACGTATTTAGTAAGTTTAGTTAATTGGGGTTCGGAAATCGAAGTGCGTGACAATTGTGAGCGAGAGTTGTTGGAGTTGGATTGAGGACGACGACTTGTTGAAAAAGAATGAAACGAAAAGAAAAGAAAGGAACTCGCACGCCAACACAACAACCACAGCAAAAGCCAAGCAAGCATGCATGCGTGTGGATGTCGAATGGATGACGAATGCCGACGATGAGTCGCAGTTCACAAAGACAGTCAAAGGAAACGCTCACACGCGCCATCTCGACCAAGCTGTAGGAACGGCTTTACGAGAACTCTGTGCCGGCTGAAACCTCAATTACAAATCCACACAATACCAATCACTGTACTCTGTTATTTATTTCATTTAATTTCATTAAATTGTAAATTTCAGACAGAAATCCTTCTCAAGTCTCTTGCCGTCGTGTTAATGTCTGTGTCTCGTCTGGGGACCCTGATTTTATCGTCGATCAGCCGCTGAATTCATTCAGAAGGTGATTATTACTCTAATTCTCCTGTTCACTGCCAAAGATTGATATGATAGTTAATTCCCAATTACTTCACATCATCACATCTGCAAACAAGCAAGCATATTGGGTTCCTTCTTTGTTTACAGGACTTCAATTGGAGTCTAGGCCAACGATTCAGAGGAGAAAATGGCGACCGAGACAATTGCCACGGCCAGATCCCGCCGAGCCAATGCTGGTAATCGAATGGCAAAATTACTCAACGAAGAGGATGAGAAGGACGACTTCTATGAAACCGCATACGACGGGAAGTTTAAAGATGACGAGGCGTCTGATGAAGATAACGACTACAAGTGAGTTCAGTTTGGGTCTCATTGTAGGTTGAGTGGGTTCCAAATAACTCCTGATTACTTACGTTTCAGGTTAGAAAGGGAGGAAGAGGACTTGGTAGACTCTGATTTTGATATAGACGAGAATGTGGAGGATCAACTGGCCGAAGGAGAGGATGAGGAAGGTGAAAAGAGGAGAACACGACGAGTAGTCACCAAAGCATACAAAGAGCCGGTCGCCAAGAGACCAAAACCAACTCAAAAGAGATCGAAGGAAACGGAACAGGACTCTGGCGAGGAAGTTCCGACCAAACGGCTAAGATCTTCCTCAAACGCAGAGGTAGTCACTGGTGACGAAGCGCCAAAAGAAGAGCCTAAGAAAGGCAAGAAGCGAAGAATTCGGTATGCCAGTGGGAGCGATGACAGTGATTTTCCCGAATATGAGCCGGTGGCGTATGAACCCGAGCAGTCCACGTCGAAAAAAGCTGTGGCGGCCGACATCGCGGAGATGGACACACTCGCACGTTTGTCGGCTGAAACAAAACTTGTTCGAAGTTCGACCAAGCTGAAATCGATGGAAACAGAGGAGCGGGTGAAGAAGCGAACGAAGGACGAAGCGCAGAGAAGAGAGTACTTGTCTTCAAGAAGAGTGGAGTATGAAATGCCCACGCAGGAGGAGCTGATGGAGGAAACCAAGATTACTGAACTTTTGAACATGGAGTCGCTAGCTAGGTTCCAGGAAATGGAACTTGAGAAGAAGAAAACGCGCCCGATCAAGACAGCAGCGTTGGGTCCTAGAATTCGTTATCACTCTGTCACGATGCCCGACATTGTGGGTGGAAATGAGCCAAGGAGACCACTCATCGAAGTGCTGGGCGATGGAGACAAGGAGAAGGATCCCACACCAGGGGAAGAAGGGCTTGAGTCGAAGGCGGGACGGGAAGGGCGCGGGGTCCACGAAAGGACATTCATCTCCTTCAGTGACGAAACTGTTCTAAAGGAGGCGTTCGAAAAGCTGCAGCAGAAGCCGAAGCAGCGGGAGATCCGCTACTGCGCCCTGACCAAGTTGCAAACGCCATACTACGACCCTTGCACGAGAGCAGCGTACTACAACAAGGACGTGTTCAAATTGTTGAGGGCAGCATACAACCGAGTGCTGTACCAGAAGGGAGACCGAAGGAACCCTGTCATCCGAAAATACTGCCGGTTCCTGGAGCAAGAGTTTCCTGACCAGTTCAACAAAGAGAAATTCGAAGGATTTCCTTTAGCGGGCCTCTTCAAACACATGGAGACTGTCGTGGACGAGCAAAACGAACTCACGGCTGAAGAACGGATGGACACCGAAGCCAAGGAGATACCAGCAAATGCCGGAGAAGTTACAACGTCAGAACCACAACAAGGAGGGGCTTTGGACAAGACGCCCTTGCCAGCTTCGACTGCGTCGACATCTGCAAGCCAGCCACCAGCGTCTTCCACCAATGTTCTCAAGCCCACCCTCGCCAAGCCTCTGATAGCGATCGCCAAGAGCGCGACGCCTGTCAGACTTCCGACGGCGTCCTCACTGCTGCCTGTGAAGACGTACCCCGCCAAGACAGCAGCTGGCGCGAGTACTTCGGTGGCAAGCAGCATCTCTTCTTCCCCTTCGTCCACGACTGCAACAACACTGACTGCTGGAGACGCTGGAAACAAGCAGGTTTTGGTTGCCAGGAAGAGCGCTGTGGGCCCGGCAGGAGACTCCACGACCCAAGCTTACTCAACGCTGGCCAACGCGATTCGAGGCACGCCGATCGTGATCCGGTCCTCCGTCCCGTCCCAACTCTCCCAGCGACTCGTTGCTCAGGGCGCAAAGGCAGGAGGCATCATCGCGGTCTCAAACTCACCGACAGGAGGGTTGCAAGTCGGAGGTACGCCGCTCACTCTCGTCAACATTCGTCGAGATGGGCCAGCCGCCGCCGTCTTCCGGGCCGGAATCCCGCCCGGACTGAATCAGATGTCACCGAACCAAGTCGTGAGGCTGCTTCAGTCACAAAAGATTCAAATCATACAGCCAAATCCCACATCCTTACAGCAGTCGTCGACGCCAACGACTGCCGGGCTCACTGGGCAAAGCGCAGGGGCGGCAGCCGTCACGGTCAGACTGCCCGCTTCAGGATCGGGTGGGGGGTCAGCGCAAGTCGTGCTGGCCAACGCCACCACAGCCAGCGCGCTTGTCGCGAACGCATCTGGCGTCCGCCCAGTTCCGCGGGCACTCCTAACCAGCTTAACGGGAACGAGACCTGGCTCAAGCAGCCCCACGATGGTGTTGGCGAGATCATCGAGCCCGCTCGCCCCAGGAGACGCTGCGCGACTCGTCAAGCCGCTAGGCGCCACGGCCGCGAGCGCCCAAAGAATCCCGGCCAACATCCGAACGATGACCGCCTCGCAGCTGAAGAATGTTTTGTCTTCTGGAGTGCACGTCGTCAAGACCACGCCGACCACCGCCGTCGCAGTGACCTCCGGCGGACCCGTTCGAAGTGGACTGCCTCCTGCAGTCAGAGCCATTGCGGTCACGACAAGACAGCCGGGCGCGGCATCGCCAGCCACTACGATGGCGTCAGCCATGGTGCGACCGGCCGCCGCGGGAGTGGGGACGCGGGTGGTGGCTCCAGGCACGAGTGCCGCTGCCAGCAGCTCATCGGTATCAACGTCTTCTGAACCCGCAACGGGCGCTCAGAAGTCAAGTTCTTCTTGAACACACTCGGCGTATACTTAGATTTCTTTTACCTGAAAGTGTACACATTTTATAATTGCATATGCATTCAATGAAAACGATCAATTGATCAAGAGGCAAATGACATGTCCAATAAACTTCCTGTTTTGTTGTATGAAATCTGGAAAGTCGATCACAGTCATAAAAATCGATTCGGCACGTTGGTAGTGCAGTGTGCAAGGAGTTTAGCGTTGACAAGTGCAGACATTCCGTGTTTATTTTGTATGACTGATGAGGTGCGCTTGTTTATTCTGCTCGGGTTAATGAGAAAACCGGACCGAGATGGGTTTCAGCTTCCGCCCCACGCGAGACGCGATTCGAATCATTCGAACTGTTTTCTTTTTCGAGTTTCTTGCGGTCATCTGGAATCTCGTAGCATGAAACTGCCACTGCTAAGCGCTGATGCTGGGGAAGAGTCTCTCCAGTTTAGTCTCAAGCGCTGTGTGCGTTCGTGCCAAGCACAAGTGTCGTCTCAGGCCAAATCATTCATTAAATGCAAGGGTCGTGTTCTTGAAATTCGACACCAACCTCATAGCCCGCCTGCTAAGCTACATAGTCTTCTTGTCCGGCGGCTGTCCACATTTCCAGCAGGGAAGCCGACTCACAGCCCCGGCGTTACAACCAATTTATCTGTCAGTCATCAAGTGACCAGTGAGATGGACGGCGTCTCCTCCTCGTCCCGAACCTTTTCCAGATACTGCAACACCCAGTTTGAGGGCCTCTCCCCGTGGAGTGCAGGCACAGGCGGTGGCGGCGGCGCCAGCGACCGTGCTTATCAGCTCGCGACACAGTACGGGAATGCCGGCACGGCAAGTCAGCTCGTGCCTGAACCCGGGCGCGCCAACCCGGCGATTGAGTGCTGCACCTCCTGCGACTTCGAGACTGCAGTCCCCTGGAACCTCACCTCAGACTCAGGCTCCAGAACAAATGCACCAGCTTATGACTACCACTTTGAAGTGGACTCGGAAGAAAGCATTTATCTCGGTGAGTTCATCGTATTGTACTCGTCATTTCAGATTCCTGGCATTCCCTAGAATGTTGCCAACGCCTAGAATCCAATTCTATGCTTTTCAGATGGCAGGGGACGCAAGGAACGAACAGCTTTTACGAAACATCAGATTCAGGAGCTGGAGAAGGAGTTTTTCCACTCAAACTACCTGACTCGCCTTCGACGGTACGAGATCGCAGTGGCGCTGGACCTCACAGAGCGACAAGTAAGTCGTAGAAGTAGCCCTCTTCATCCACTCGGGTCCTACCGCCTCTGTCACCCCGTGTTTAATACGCAGGTCAAAGTCTGGTTCCAAAACAGGAGGATGAAGTGGAAGCGAACCAAAGGACACGCCGGGACGAAACCGAAAGGAGGAAAGAAATCGCAGGGTGGAAACTGAAGATAACATTGATTTCATTTCATTTATTTCTCGTTTGTAAATAACCGTAAACATTGATTTGTTGATTAAAAGGAATAACTTAATTAGAAAGTAGACTTTCTGCGTTTTGGCAGAGGGGTGGCGACTGGCGCCACTCCAGTCTCTTTCGCTCGACTCCGCAAAAGTTTGGGAGAAAATTTGGGCAGCGTCTTCTCGGGTTTGCTTACCGCCGCTGGCACCGTGCAACTCATTCGTTTGTTCTTCGCAGTCTTTGCCGCTTCCGAAGCAGGTGACTTGGACATGTCACCTTTCCCAGGAGTTCCCATCGCTGCAAGTTTTTTCTTCGCGGGAGCCGGCGACTTCATTGTCATTAGCGGGACATTGCAACTCATCCTTTCTTGTTTCTTGCTAAGCTTGCTAGTAGGAGTGGTAGTGCTTTTCTCAGGGGATTTCTTCATTTCACGTGGAACATCAAGACTCATTCTTGTCTTTTTCATCGGTTGCGCCTTCTTATCAGGAGTGCTGTTCGGAATCGATGTCTGAATTTCCCCAGTCTTGACTCTGCTGCGCAGGAGTTTTGGAGAAAAATTCAGCTTCGCAGGACTCTTTCCCTTATCAGCGGTTTTCTTTGCTTTCTCCGGCTCAATTTTAATCTCTTCTGAGGCTGACGCAACTGGAATGATTGGAATTGTAGCTGGTGAGGTCTTAGATTTCATTTTGAACTCGTAGTCGATTCCAAGTTCAGCCAGTTTCTTGTTTCTCTTTTGAATGGAGCTGAGTCTGATCTGCAGTGTCTTCGCCTTCTCCTCCTCGGTCATGGGCTCCAACTGCTTCTCCTTCGTTTGATTGCGTTTGACGAGTGCAGGATAATTACTTGTTCCATATTCAGGGCCCCCAAAGAGTTTCTTCGCATTGACGTTTCCGGTCAGGACTTTACCTATAAATTTAGCAAGTTTACGAATTCACCAGCTACCGGAGAATTGGAACAACAATAACGGGGAAGCACGAAATCAGCACTTACACTTAACAAGGCGCTCAAACATGAGGTAATTGTGCATGCTCTCAGCAGCAATCTGCGCTACCTCCTCGAATTCAAACTCCACGAAAGCGTAGCCCTTTGGTCGTCCAGTCTGCGAATCGGGAATAATGAGACTGTGGGATAAGGCGGATTAGTCAATAGACCCTGATATTACCTTTTTGGAACGGGCAACACGAAGACGTGTAATTTTGCCAAATTGACTGAAGTATCCCCGCAATTCATTTTCATAGAATCCATGAGGAAGGTGACTGATAAGAATTATTCCACGCCCGAACTTTGGTTCTGAGTCCTTTCGGGCTGCTTCGGATGCCTGTAGATAGAATGGTTAATAAAATGTTAAGATATTCACGCACTACGGCACGGACGGTTGGAGGAAAACTTACGATTGATTTCTTAATCTTTTTAACGGCTTTTGCGTATGAAGATTGCTTGCTTGAGTCGAAGGCGATCACTTCAGCAGCCATCGTTTTTCGTTTACGTTTTCAGGATCCTGGACGCACAATTAACAAATCTAACTTAAATTCTACCTTTCTTGCTTTGTAGTTGAACTTGCGCTTGTTCAACACGTGCCCGGACTTCAAACCACGAAATTCCCTGCCGTGCGATTAATGCCTTGACTGGAGTTCAGAGCGCACTCAAAGCTCTCTTGCGTGCGCAGAGTTGAGGGAAAAACTATAGTATAGCGACCTCGTCCAATCGGGCTGAAAATTTACAGTGATAGTCCTCGACGTGCTGATCAAGAATCTGAAAGAATTTTTTTGCGGAAACACATGGGGTCCGAGAAAATTAAGTTTTCGTCCAATAATTCCCATTGGGAAATGTGGACATTCGAATTTTTTAATTGTTTCACTATTGCCATGTGTGTATGTTTTGGAATGACCTAAAGCTCCGCTGGGCGCTATGCTCCGGCTACGCCGGTCCCACTCCGTGGGAACGCATCGCGGCTCCCGCTTCGCTCGAGCGTAACCTAACCTAACCTAACTTGAATGAACACAACACTCCAGATGAAGGTGGAGTCATTCTTGTTGTGGGAGCGCTGCGCCAATCCCCCCCCCCCGCCCTCATCACGCGCCCTTCGAATAATTTGGTGGCCCTTAAAAGGGCCGCTGGGTTCCAGGATACGCAACGGTAACGCTGAGATAATCGTTACCCAATATAACTAATGAAGACGTAAATTGCGTTGAAAATGACACGGGCCGATTCTACTGCTGAACGTAATTCAGCTATTCAGCTGATAAACGCACGATTTCAGTAATACGCCAGGATCAAAGATGCCTACTTACGAGTTTTCTGGTCTGTACGTGGCTGGTCAAGGCAGAGAAGCTTCTGGACCAAGTGCAGTTCCAGTTTCCAGTCGTGGAGTACTACAAAAGCATGAAGGACCGAGTACAATAGAAGGTAATTAATGCAGTGTTGCATAACTCGATTAGCAATGCCTTGGCCTTAGCACTCCTGTGACATTCCGCTGCATGCATTTGTTCGTAGGATTTTGTGCAAAAGATGAAGCAGATTCGAGGCTGGACGATCAAGCGCTCACCAGTCATTTGGCAGGTTCTCGTTTCGCAAAAGGTAAAGGACAATTTCACCGGGGACATTGACGATTTGTGCGAGTACGTGCATGCCTTCTTCGGGGTGACCCTCGGCAACGACATGACATCCGCCCTCCTCCACCAGGTCGCTCTTAACAAAGGGGTAAGAACCGAATCGAAAACAGTACCCAGATTTTTATGAAACACCTTCAATTGTTTCATCGGTCTCGCAGTCTTACCGACGACGGTTTCAAGGGTTCTACCGGGGCAACAAATCCATCTGTAGGCTCGCCTCGTCAAAGGCTCCCCGCGCAAGGTTGGTCTCATTCTGACGGACCTCCTCTCGCCCGTCTCGCTCATTCCGAAGGCCACTCTGCTGGACATTCGCCTGTACTCCGACCTCCTCTCGCAGCGGGAGCTGGACGAGCTGGCGATGGAAATAGTGGACACGGCCTCTGCCACCCTCCCAAAGATCTCCGTCGTCACCTCGCTCTCAGAGGCCTTGTACGACGCCCGCCTCGCCCTCGACGACTTCTCGAAGCAGGTCGAGGAGGAGACCTCCGACTGGATCGAGCGGGTGGACTGGACAGCCTTCAAATGCGCCGAGACCCTCAACCAAGTCTGTGCGGCGGGACGCAGAGTCCTCATCGGAGGGGACGGATCGCTGTGCTACGTGGCAGAAGTATTCCGGAAGACGCTTTCTCGGCGCAAAGTCGTGTCGGGCCATCTCGTTGCTGTCGGGCATCAAGTGGTCAGCCGAGCGAAAGGCATGATCTGAAGGCGCGCTGAAAAGTCCCTGGGAGCGATATCTGTCGATGAGTGGAGTCGGGGAAAATCAAGACAAGGCTTATTTAAATCGGTTTGCTGTAGCTGCTCCTGCCTTTGATTATTTCAGGTGCGTATATCGAAGTGAAGCACGAGGTGCTCATGGACCCCGGTGGTTCGAGTCAGTACCCGTCCTCCTGCGACGTCCCCATGCATAAAATCACGCTGTACACCGACTGGCTCTTCAACCGCTTTGCGGACGAGTACCTGATTGGCCAGCAGGAGCAGGTCAACAAGACGCGAGCCTGTCCGAGCTCCGACGCGTGTTTGGCCGAAGCGATCTCGACCACCTTGAACATCTGGTTCATGAGCGAGTTCGAAGGGGACGAGGACGGAGAAGAGACTGTCATGGAGGACGAGGACGGCGGAGAGGGTAAGACGCCTGAGGAGTTAGAGGAGCTGGAGTTGGAGCTGCAGATGCCCGCCATCTGCGTCGAAGTCGAGTACCTGGACAAGGGCGAGCTGAACTTCCCACCTGGGACATTAATGGTTTATCCTTCCATCTAGGACGAGGGCATGTGGACTCCCGTGGCCGTGGACACCGACGCGTGCTCGGGGCAGGGGCAGACCGGCTCAGCAAACTGTGGGCGCAGAGGCAAAAACTCATATTTGGAGACGTTTCCGGTCCTGACAGAAGTGAAGGCAGAAGACAAACAGGAGTTTGCAGATGCGGATGACGAGAAAGGTGAGGAAGGGGAATAGATGGAGACTGTTAATGAGGATGAGATTGAGGAGTAAATTTGATCAGACACGAATCAACTCAATTTGTGAGATGATGCAATAAACATCCAAATCGTAATTCAATTGACGCGAAGCAAAAGCGCTGGCTTTGAGATTCTGCGTTTCAATCGCACGAGAGGAGCTCGTGCAAGCAAAGCAGAGCACAGCACTCAAGTTTTTAATCTGTGTTTTGAACTTGAAACGGGTCCAAAGCGCCAAACCCTGACACTTCTCGGAACGACTCAAACAGATGAAGATCTGCGAAGATGAAAGATGAACTTCCGGAGGATGTACACAAATTAATGGGGCACGGCTTTAATGGCTCACTTTACGAGCAGTGTCGCAATTACGCGTGACAAGAAAACACGGTCGTAAAAGTAAAAGGCCCGGCTGGCAGCGCCTCAAAAGACCCGGGCACGAGCGGAGGGTGTGCCTTCGGAGCTATTTGTGGCTCCACACGCCCATTCAAGGCATTTGGCATTTCGTTTTATCGCTCTCGACGGAATACCAATTCGAACCGGATTAACCGACTCATTTTTCACACGCGAGGCAAACGAGCCGCCGACACGCGAGAGACGCCAGTCAGCCAAGTCTGGCCGGTTCAAATTTCCGTGCTAGAATCCTAGCCGTGGCGGGAATAATTAATGCCTGGACCTGACTGGCTTCGGGAGAGCATAAATAATGCACGGACGCATCACGAGAACGACCTGCAATTTCATTAGCCAGAAACAAAAGCCCGACGTAAATATTTGATTTCCTTTTCACTCGCTCCTTCATACATTTTTCAATCTCCCCGTGCAGTTGGCTTGTTCTTCATCAGTTACAAGTTACGTGGTTCATCGTGCATCACATCGCGCAGCTCAGAGATACACAATCTAATCTCACCTCGTAATCTGAATCTGAACTACGAGTCTCATCTCTCATGCGCTGCTTGCTGTTTGTTCCCTTCACTCCACACTTTTCCATTACGCAGTCGAATCGAGCCAAGCAGAGCCACATGAAGCGAGCAACCCTTTCGAGTTTCGTTTATAAAGCCATAAAAGTGCAGCGTGGCGAGTCAATCTTGAAGTAGACGCCAAACGACGCGCAGAGGAAAAGTGAACGTCTCACCCACCGTCACTTCAGCAATCAGACGGCAATTAATTGACAATCACTCAATTTAAATCTGTGCCACCAGTCGAAAGAAGAATTTGTCAAGAAGCGAAAGCGCAGTGCAGTGCAACGAAGCGGACAAGCGTCAAGCGTCTCAATTTGCGAGACAACTCAATTAAGCCAGGACGAATCGCGTACTCGACGCCTAACTGCTGACTCTTGACTCCTGTGGCCTGTGCTCGTTTCGGTGCAGTGTGGCAGTGCAGCGACGGAGGAGGCTGGATCCACACGCAAAGGTAAGCCGAAAGTCGCATTGTCTTGGATGAGATCGACAGGCAAATGAAAGGTGAACGATTGATTGCGAATGCGAGTTGCGGAGTTGATTATGCTCCAGCAGGGCAGGCAGACGTGCGGCCTATCTAATCAACCCAATTGAATGCGCGTACTCATGATAACCAAGCAGGCCAGTTCAGATGTTTAGACAGTTTGCGCAGCAGCAGCGCCTCAGAGCTTGACGCGCAGGTGGGCTCACTAATCACTCAAAACAAGCATCAGCATCTTTATACAGTTAGCACAAAATTACGGCGAATCTGCTGTTGGTCGGCCTTGCAAAAGACACTCAGTTCGCGTGGTTGACTAATTTATTAATGGAGGGCAAGGCGCGGGTGCGAACGACGTACGGCTCGATCGACGGCGACGGCGGGAACGTCGAGACGATTTCTCTCGCTCGTACGACGAGCAGGTAGGTCAATTCAATTGCTTGCGATTGATTATTGATTGATTGTGCCTTCATTTTGCCAACAAGCCCAAGGGCAGGAAATTCCTACGTCCTTCTGTCTACAACATTTCACCAGCAGCTTTGCCCTTTGCCTTTGCGTTCTCGGTCACGCTTCACTCGCGACTGCCTGCCTGGACAAGGCAAGGCAGAAACAAGCACGCAGCTGTGCACTTGCCCGTAGCTTTTGTGCTCACTTCCTCTTCCTGCCAAATAATTACCATTGCCGTGTAATTCCATGGCGTGCAAATCATTGACACGACGACACGAGTCGTCGTGCCCTGGAAATTCGCATTAGCATGCGTATTAACCCATTTAACAATTTAGCGCGTCACAGATGAAGTGATTTCATGATTACTGACTAAATCAAACGTGGCTGTTTAGTATTCAGGCCATGATGACAATGACAAGGGCTGGAATCTGCAGACATGATTAACCATGAAACTCAGCAAATAGATTTATCGCACTAATTAGCTTGAAAACGAATCGAGATTCTGTCGAATTCATAACCGCGCACATGTGTCTCTGTGGCACTGTTTTTGTCCATACAATCCGATAGCTGCTGCTTCAGTCCCGAACTCATGTGCTCAGATATTTTTTGTATCTTGCACTCGAAGCCTCGAGGCTACGGCTACGAGGCTGAACTCAATGCAATGCACGGTTCGGTCCTTCCCAGGTAAACCGGCTAACGTTGCGTTGCGATGATTCTCGTGTCTACTATCAAAATGAAGTGCAGAGATCATTCGCAGCTGTTTAAATTGAAAGTGCATCGCAGTCGAGTCGGTGATTTATTTTTCTGGCGGAATTTCGCATTTTACTTTCAGTTTAAGAGCTTGCTTAGGCCTAAGTTTTGTGTCAATTTCTGGTGCACTGAGTGTGTGGCGGCGATGTTCGCTATTTCACACCTCTGAATTGCGGCTGCGGCAATGTAAAGAAAAGAAGAGAGACCAAATAGGCGGCATGGACGTGCACGTGGACGTCACGAAGTCTCCGAACAACGACGGACTCCGCGAAAGAAGACCGGCCAGGAGTAAACACGACGACAAAGCTCGCAAGTCAGTGCCATTCTCCAGTTGCCTTTCGCAGTTCACAGTTTACATTTTAGCTTAATTGTTCTAAAAATAGCCGCAAGCCAGTCAGGCAATTGAAATTGCATAATCAGTCAGTGAAATTTGCACGAGTCAATAATTGCACAGGCAAGAATTTCGCATGTTTGCGCTCTCTCTTACCTCGCGCTGCTCTTCATCTCGAATTGCAAATTCTTAATTGGGAATCGAGACGAGCTGACGCTGACGTGCGTTTCGAACTCTGAACTCTGAACAATGGAATAGAAATGAGACACTCCGCGTGAGTGATGGACAGGCAGATGAGAATGCACGAATGCGAATCGTTTGCGAATTTCATTCGATTATGATTAGAATCATTCCCACGTACCGAGAACACAAAAGAACTTGTTTACACAATTCTGCGAATTCGAGTTTGAGATCGCAACTCGCATCAATACGTCGAATTAAGCAGGCGATGAATTTTAATGAAGCGATGTCGAAGGGGACGTCGCATTTTCGCATTCGCCCGCGTCGTGATCTCTGCAACCTGCATTGTTGAGTTGCGTGTTGATCTGTGTCGCAGCCTGCGTTATCTGTGCCATTGCTGATTGCAGTGAAGGGTACAATTTGATGGCTCAGTCGAGGGAGCAGCTGACCATGGACATCAACTCCAAGTCGGACAACTCAATCTTCACCCGCCCCGCAGGGTGCTACGTCTCCCGGTCCAGGGCCTTCCTGCTCCTCGCTCTCTTCGTCGGCGTTGCCGTGGGAGTGGGTTTCCTGACCTACCACCTCACTGCGCCATGCGGCATCACACTCCCCTTCGGAGAAAATGGCCAAGACGCCGGCGACGGAAGCTCCGCCGGCCCCGGCGATGGATCTGCGTCCGAATCCCGCCCGAAGAAAGTCCGGGACGTGCGTCTGCCGCTGAGTCTGCGGCCCATCTCCTACAAGCTGGACCTCATCCCGTACATCGACCCCGCGCGCAACTTCACGCTGGAGGGCACAGTCGTCATCGACATTCTCTGCGTGGAGGCGACGAGTCTGATCACCCTCCACATCAAAAACGTAACCATCAACGAGGCGAGCGTTCGTCTCTCCGAGAAGTTCAACGAGACGGAGCCCGGGGCTGGCGTGGGCAACCGACAGGCGCTACGCCTCCTACGCCACGCCTATGACGCCGACCGGGAGTTCTATAACGTGAGTGTGGAGGGCAGCCTGCAGCCGGGGCACGTCTACTCTCTATACATCGAGTACACGGGCATCCTCTCTGATGAGCTGGCTGGTTTCTACCGGAGTTCTTACGTGGACAAGGCGACGAACGAGACGCGCTGGCTCGCAGTGACGCAGTTCCAGCCAACGGACGCCAGAAGTAAGCCAATCACCATCACTCGTTAATAATTAGCAATGTTGACCGTACGGATTTCTTGGGAATTTGCATCAGGAGCGTTTCCGTGCTTCGACGAGCCGCAATTCAAGGCAGAGTTTGAAGTTAGTCTGGCGCGTCCGGAGGGAATGAGTAGCATCTCCAACATGGACCTCCGAAGCACAGAACCCATGTAAGTCTCATCAAAGTCATCAAACTTTGTTTGTCCAACCCGACCGACTGTGAATTCGCTTCACGCATCCTCGCATTGCCAAATTAATTATGCAAATTCGGCTGCGAAAATATTGAGCATATGTCTGTAAAGAAATACGAGAGGAAGGTGAGTCACTTTCTTCGCAAACCAAAACTGGTCGTTGTTCAGTGGTGTCGCGTACGCACAGGAACGAGTTTTGGATCTTGACCTCCTTCAATACGATTCGAGTAATGCCAACTGCAATGGCAGCAGGAATTTTTTGACGAGGTTGTGGTTCAAGAAAACCCATCAACTGAAGGCCGCGTGTTTTGGTCGTCGCAATTGACCTGATTGATTGGGCCTCGAGAGGCCTGGCGAATTGCGAGTTTACATGTGGCTATTTGCAGATCGAGCATGCCCGGCTGGATGTGGGACCACTACAACCGGTCTGTACCCATGTCCACGTACCTCGTCGCCTTTGTCGTCTCGGACTTTGAGCGCCTCGTCTCCGACCCGGCCCTCAGCCGCCCCAAGTACCAGGTCTGGGCTCGAAGGGATGCCATCGACCAGGCAAAGTACGCTCGCGACATTGGTCCCCGGATCCTGTCCTACTACGAGCACTACTTCGGCATTGACTTCCCCCTCCCGAAGCAGGATATGATCGCCCTCCCTGACTTCGGCGCCGGAGCGATGGAGAACTGGGGCCTCGTCACCTACCGTGAGACGGCCATGCTCTTCGACCCGAGCGTGTCCTCCGACCAAAACAAACAGCGGGTGGCGGTCGTCATCGCGCACGAACTGGCCCACCAGTGGTTCGGAAACCTCGTCACGCCCGCCTGGTGGAACGGTCTCTGGCTCAACGAGGGCTTCGCTTCGTATGTGGAGTACATCGGAGTGGACCATGTCCACCCCGAGTGGAAGATCCTCGACCAGTTCGTCACGGACGAGGTGCAGGACGTCTTCGGGCTTGACGCTCTCGACTCCAGCCACCCGATCTCCGTCGACGTGGGCCATCCCGACGAGATCAACGAGATCTTCGACTCCATTTCGTATGCGAAGGGCGCTTCAATCCTGCGCATGATGAACCACTTCCTGACCCAAGCCACCTTCAACCGCGGCCTCACCAATTATCTCAACAAGTGGAAGTACGGCAACACGGAGCAGACAAACCTCTGGGAAGCACTCACCGAAGCGGCCCACGAAGACAGAACCCTCGACGTGCACATGCGAGTTGGCGAAGTGATGGACACGTGGACCCTGCAGAAGGGCTTCCCAGTCATCCACGTCGAGCGCCACTACCCACAGAAGAGCGCCACCTTCAGCCAGACAAAGTTCTCGCTGATCAAGAACGAGAACCTGACGGAGGAGTACCGCAAGTACAGCTGGTGGGTGCCCATCTCCTACGCCTCAGTCTCTTACAACTCAGACTTCTCCTCCACCGCCCCTGCGTTCTGGATCCCGAAGGGCAGCGCCAAGTACGACCACGACGTTTTTGTCAACAAGACCGAGTGGCTCGTCGTCAATGTTCAGGAGACGGGGTATTTCCGAGTCAACTATGACCGTAAAAATTGGGACCTGCTCACGACGCAGCTGATGCTGGATCCCACCGCCATCCACACGGTTAACAGGGCGCAGATTCTGGACGACGCACTCAACCTCGCTCGCGCCGCGCTCCTCCCGTACGACGTGGCGTTCAATGTGACGCAGTTCCTGAAGCGAGAAGATGAGTATCTGCCCTGGGAGGCCTTCCTCAACAATCTGCAGTACATCTACTCGATGCTCCTCCGAACACGCTCCTTCGGTACCTTCAAGCGCTACAACAGGGAACTCATCAGCGCCCAGTACGACAAGGTCGGCATCCAGGAAAGCAAAGACGACGCTCTCCTCCGGAAGTACCACCGAATAAACATCGTGCAGACCGCCTGCAGCGTCGGTCACCCGCCCTGCGTGGAGAACGCCAAGCAGCTGTTCGGGACGTGGGTGAACAAGTCGAGCCCCGACACGGACAACCCCATCCCCATGAACCTCAGACGCGCCATCTACTGCAACGGAATCAGATACGGCGGAGAGCGCGAGTGGGACTTCCTCTGGGCGCGATACCTCGCTGCAAACGTCGCCTCAGAAAAGTCGCTGATCCTCCAGTCCCTGGCCTGCTCTCGAGAGACCTGGATTCTAAACAGGTAGCTTATTAATAATTCAGTTTGAAGAAGTTGATGACTAAGTTCGGCATAAATTCAATAAATTGCAGATATCTGCAATGGTCCATT
Source organism: Mesaphorura yosii (assembly GCA_009869945.1). Classification (NCBI taxonomy): domain Eukaryota; kingdom Metazoa; phylum Arthropoda; class Collembola; order Poduromorpha; family Tullbergiidae; genus Mesaphorura; species Mesaphorura yosii. Next base: position 142,347 of record WIXG01000160.1, read on the forward strand.
ACGCCGGGTTCCGAGATCCGGAAGCAGGACAGTCGAATCGTGCTCTCGGCCGTGGCCAACAACGACATTGGTAACTTCCTGGCATTTAATTTCCTCCGGGACAAGTGGTCGACCATCCGCAAATATTTTGGAACGGGGTTCTCCATGGGCGGATTCGTGAAATCCATAGCGGGCAAATTCAACACTGAATTTGAACTCACAGAGGTAATTGTCAAGTGTTTGTGATTTGCGTGGCAGCTGATTAAGTACTCGTCGCTTCTTCCGCAGTTGAGGAACTTCAAGAAGACGAACGAGAACGATTTGGGCTCCTCCGCACGAGCCGTCGATCAGTCCATCGAACGAGTGCAGGCCAACATTGAGTGGATGAGCAACAACTTCCAGACCATCAGCGACTGGCTCGAATCTCAGATTTCGTAAATCACAAGATTCATTTTCCTACTTCGCTATTTCATAGATATAGCTCGCGCGCTTTCAAGCGGACAGTGCAGAATCTAGTCCAGAAATGATAAGACAAACTGCAATTATTAATAGGGATAAGAATTTGATGTGTGATTGAGTAGCCGCCCGCCAAATAGTGTGTACGTGTACCTGCAGCCAATAGACACAGATTCCGTTCAAGTCCGACAGCTACTAGTGATAAGAGTTAGTGATTAACACAGAGATTTTAGATTAGTTCGTACTTCAGCGCCCACAAAGTCCAAGACGCAGTTACTTTGAGCATGTGTGAATGGGAAACTTAGGTTTTAGAATATTAAGCACTGTAGTTCTTTATTAATGGAACATTTATTAATTTAATTGAGTTGCAAATCTCAAAAAGGACAATTTTAATTGGTTCTTTGATAATTGATGAATAAATGCCGACTTCTTTTTAGACAAACGTTGGATAACTGATCGACGATTAGTGTTCAGTGGTGGAAGAGACGGAGGTTTGTGTGGGCGAGTGCGATGTCGTGGTCGTTGCATGCCTCAATGACGACCTGGTCCATTGCGGAGCCCGAGGGACTCGCGATGAACTCCACGCCGCTCTGGAAAGCCCGATCGATGTTGTCTCTGAAGGGAAAAAATGCATCCGAGCTCAGTGCCACACCCTTCAGCTTCGCGATCCACTCCACGGTCTCCTTCGGCGTGAAAAACTCGGGCACCTTCTCGTAGTTGGCCCGCCAGGCGGACTCCTCCATGTCCTTGCCCACCGTGCCACCCACGAAGTTGTCGATGCAGTTGGCCACCTCCGCACGCTTCACACCCGCCTTGAACTGCATCCCCAGCACGCGCGGGTGGTGACGCATCCACCACAGGTTTGCCTTGTCGCCCGCGAGTCGAGTGCAGTGGATTCGCGACTGCTGCCCGGCCCCGATCCCAATCACCTGCCCATTCTTAGCGTAGCACACAGAGTTGGACTGCGTGTACTTCAGGGCGATGGTCGCGACGATGAGGTCGCGGATGGCCGACGCCGGAATGTCCTTCCGCTTGCTCACCACGTTGGCAAACACCTTGGCGTCGATGACGGTGTCGTTCCTCTTCTGCTCCAGACTAAGCCCGAAGATGGTCTTCGTCTCCAGATCGCGCGGGACGTAGTCTGGGTCCATCTGCAGCACGCAGTAGCCGCCGCCCTTCTTCTTTTTCAGCAGCTCCAGCGCCTCGGGCGTGTAACCAGGCGCGATTATGCCGTCAGACACCTCGCGCGAAATGATCTTGGCTGTCTGCGCATCACAAACGTCGCTCAGCGCCACAAAGTCCCCGAAGGAGCTCATGCGGTCCGCGCCTCGGGCTCTGGCGTACGCAATGGCCAAAGGAGTCAAGTCGGTCAAGTCCTCCACCTGGCAAAGCTTCTTCTCCTCGTCGGAGAGCGGAACACCGACCGCAGCACCCGCGGGGGAGACGTGCTTGAAGGACGTGGCGGCAGGGAGTCCGAGAGCGCTCTTGAGCTCCTTGACTAGCTGCCAACCGTTGAGGGCGTCGCAGAGGTTGATGAATCCCGGCGAACCGTTGACCACCTTCAAAGGCAGCTCCGCCAGCGTAGTATACAGCTGGGCAGGTTTCTGGTGCGGGTTCATCCCGTAGCGCAGAGGTAGGTGAGAGACATTGGCCGAGTACTGCTTACGAAAGTAATCCGAAATGGCGGCATCATACTCAGCAGTGTGCGTGAACGCCTTCAGCGCCAGAACTTGCCTATCATTTCGGGGTTAAATGAGACAAGAGTTCATTATCTGCCTCCAGCTCTGGTTATGTAATCCGTGTAGAAGAGTTCGAACCTTGTGTTTTCCGAGGTGTCATGTGCTGGGGAGTTTTCCATCTCTTTCGCAACCTTCTCGTAATCTTTTGGGTCACAGATCACAGTAACACGAGCATGGTTCTTGGCTGCTGCTCTCAACAACGTTACACCGCCTGGTTAAGTAAGATAAAGATTAAAGATAGTGAAACAAGTCCTAATTTTCTCTCCCGGCCGTTGCCTAATCCTATTACTCTGCACTCTGCGTCATTATAACCTCACCGATATCGATGTCCTCCACGGCCTGCGGAATGGTCACGCCCTCCTTCGCCACCGTCTTCACAAACGGGTACAGATTGCATACAACAATCTTCACATAATTGAATCCCTGCTTCTTCATGTCCGCCTGGTCGGTCTCGATCGTCCGAGCCAAAATTCCCCCGTGCACAGCCGGGTGCAGAGTCTTCACTCTGCCTCCGAGCATCTCAGGAGCGCCAGTGATGTCAGACACGTCTTTCACGGGGATCTTCGCATCCCGCAGCGCCTTTGCGGTGCCGCCAGAAGCGACCAGTTCCAGCCCAAACTTGTGCAGTTTAGCGGCGAGGTCCAAGAGGCCGGTCTTGTCCGACACGCTGAGCAGAGCTGGAAGAAGCAGATCCATTAAATGTGTAATCGTATAAGTGAATTAATGGACAAGCAGTTTATGTGTAATAGAAGACTAACCGTATGTTGGTGCCATTGTTGACGAATATTTGACAATACGGAAGGTAGAGAACGACTCACAGGGACAGAGGAAGATTGTCACAAGACTGAGGCGGAGAGTTGAATTGACTTTATAATTTATGAAAGCTCTTTTGAACTCTGAAGCCACTGAAGATGCTAGATGCTGTTATCTTTCTGTCGTAGCGTAGCCTAGTGTTACATAATGCAAAGGCGACTCTGTCCTCTGGTTTTATGCATGGAGGAGACAACAAAATATATATGAATTGGATGCGAAGAGATTAACTCGAGTTGTCGAGTTTATGTACATACGGAAGGGACGAACTGCAAAAGTGGTTGACCTTCACCCCGACCGACGACCGTTTGAGATTGAATTAAAGATTTGGATTTATTTCTCATTATGACAAACAACTTGAATTGTTTTCCCAGAATGTTAATGGTTTAATGCAGAGTAGTCTTATTCAACGTAATGCGAATCGTAGTTCACACATTTGGATCTTGGACAAGCGCTAGAATTTCCGGTTTCAGGAAGTTGACATCGGCTGGCAAAGACCCAGATTCAATTTTGAAATTGACGAGAGACGCCGGAGGGAGCTTCGCCTCAGCCAGGCTCTGCTCCAGATCAGATAATACTTCACCACCAGCCTTGCGCAGCGAGAATTCGGCGCCCTCGATGCTCAGGTTCTCCTGCACAAACACGTACAGATCGCCAACTTTCTCCCACGAACCGAAGGTGCCCTGGAGTGTGAAGCCATCGGGAAACTTCACTCGAAGACAAGCGTAGCGGTACAGTCTTTGCTCTCGCTGCTCGTCCCTGCAAACGAAACGAAATCAAATCAGGACGGTTGCAGAGTTAACTGGCGTTTGAGGGGATCGGGTCACCTCTCGCGTTGGGCTTTGGTCCGAAGTGTTAACTCCTTCTCAACCTGTTCACTCCTCCGCAGTTGCTCCCGCTTCAGCTCCTCACCGCTTAGTTCGTAAAATTCTGGAGGCAATTCCCTGCGCTGAGTGACTTGTGCGGGCATGAGAACCTGCAGATTGCGGTCCAGCTCCGGCTTGATTGGAGTTGTGGATTTCAGCGTGTCTCTCAATTCCGTCAACTTTGCGACGAAGGCCTCCTCTTTGCCCGCCGGACTAAACTCCCACACTTCCTCCTCCTGACCCTCCTCCGTCAACTGCTTGACCTTCTTGAATTCCGCAGCCTCCAGGAACTCGCTGCTGCCTTCGATCCCAGCGACTTTCTCCATGAATGCTTTGTTGTTGCAGCGAATTTTCTTAAACTTTGGTTCTGAGGGATCTTGAATGATGTTATCAACGTATTTGCACAGAGTCGTCACACAAGCCTGAATTTTTTCTTTGCTGCGATTGCAGGAGTGGATGAGGAGACACGAAGTCACGCCAAGCTCTTCTTTCGGCTGTGCATGAAGAAACTGTTTAATCAACTCTTGAATTTCTGCTTTAGTCAGCACTTCCGGGCCTAAGGAGAAGCGAAAGTTGAGTTAACTAAGCTCCAACAACTGAACTGAATGTAATTTACCGATCAATGGACACGTGTAAAATACACCCGAGACCGCGAACTGGGAAGGATCAACATTTCCCTTCATCGTATACGACACCTCAGAATCAGCGGGCTTGCTCCTGCCTTCCTCGACCTGAAGTTGTTTCAATTTGGTTTCCGCTTCAATCTCCTTGCGAGCTTGCTCTGCAAAGGACGACCAGAATTAGACATTTGCTTCCCTAACCATCTGCAAGCTAATGGTTAAAATTTATTTACCTCTGATATATGCAATCTGACGACTTGCCATCAGGGCTTCGGATGTGGCCGGTTTCGTCTTCTCTTGGCGAGCCACCGCCGCGGCCGCAGCAAGACGCTTTTCTTCTGACGTTTGTCCGCCCGAAGGCTTCCTCGTCGTGGGAGTGGCAGAAGGTTTCTTGCCACCAGATGAGCTCGGGGCTGGATCTGTCAGTCGGTGTCCAGGACCAGCCTTCTTAAAGTTGGAGTCAGCCTTCTTCTTTTGGATAAACTTCTTTAAAGCATCCATTTCGGCGACTACCTGAAGTAATTATCACTGAATAAGTAAAAACAATCTAGCAATGCTCTAGATTCTCGGGGAATGTTCTTTGGGTAATTTCAGCTCGGAGATCGAATTTTTCAGTTCCTCAATCAATAGTGCCGATGTCGAAGGTTGCATGAATTTTTCTATGATACGAGCGGAGTAATAGTGCCAAAATAGTCCGATCAATGCAAAGTTAATTAGTACGATGAACAAGAGGACTTTGAATATTTTCCACTGGAACTCGTCGAATATGTCGTAGTCGAAGAGGTGATATGAATCGAAGAAAGGTTGGATAAACAGCTGTGTCAATACTGTGGACACTGACGAATTTTGGAACAGGCTTGACAAGTCAAAATAGTCGAAGATGTCGTAATCAAACATTTAGTAGGCTTTTAGCAGAGTTGAATGCAGTTAACTAACCTGCAATAACACCTCTGAAACACTAGATAAATTTCAACACCCAATCTGACACTATCATTGTACAATTGATAATTGTTCGTGCGCCTTGCTTTGCGAGTGACTCAGCTAACTAATGTCTAAGGTTTTGAATTATCAATACGTAAATTAGAGCAACTGATATCGAATGCAATTAGAATGACGTGACGTTCTCACACTGAAATTGTGGTTCAGTTCAAACTAAACATGAGAACATTGTACAGTATTGCAGAAAGTGAATGAATAGAGCCCCTGACTACTTTACTTTGTTCTCAGTTTCAGCTTCACCCGACTTGCAACGCATTTGTTTCTTACCTCCTTCGGCAAAGAGGCAGCTGAAGCCTGCCGAATCTGATCCGTCGCCGCCGACCTGATGGGAATCGTCAACCTCTTGGGTTCAGGCTTTGGCTTGTTATCCTTCAATTTGGATTTGGCATTGCTCCTGTTCTGAGTTTTATCGATTATTTTCTGGCATTGATCGAGCCGATCATCTCAGCCCACTTGTCTTGAGCACAAGAGTCGGAGAAGCTTGACGATGGGCTGTCCGAAATCATGGACATTGGTAGTAATAAATCATAATAGCCAAAAACGAATTTCAGATTTGTACTTTTGTTCCGTGAAATTGTCCCGACTTAAAATTGGTCGGTGGTACTACGGCGACAACGGAAGTATCATTTAACTTGAACATTTTATTATTGTCATTTTATCCAAGCAACAACGGTAATAAACGTCAAGAGTTCCAACTAAATTAAAATTAATAAATTATTCTTATCCCCAGATGTAAGGTCGATCACAGGTGCAGCTGCCTCTCTCGGTGCTTGCAATTCGGAACCGACGAGCTCTGACCAGCCAACCGGATACAAGTCTGGAGACTCGGCGTGCATCCACTGATCGTCAGACTCGTCCGAGCCGTCGAAGTGAATTCTCACCAAATGCCCACACACGCGTACGACGGTGGCTGGTGCGATCATGTGTGGCTTCTCCAAGTTCACGGCCTCCAGCTTGAGTTTGGCCTGAAATCCGAGTGCGAGGGCAGATGGCCAATTCACTCCCTGAAGGAATCAAATTAAAGATCTACCTTACTTTGAAACATGCACCCTTGCCCCTCATTCCCTCTTCTTGGGACTGTGTTCCATACCTTCCTCGTTATGTTTAGCTGGCAAGTTTTCGTCTTTATCGTGTACAAATCCCAATTGGCTCCATGCGGGCCACGCCCGTTTGCTGTTTTGAAAGGTGACGGCAGGTCAAAGTCAATGCCATGCATCTTGCAGAAGCCGCAGGGGAGGACAGAGGGCGAGTCGATGTGAAAACAAACTCGTGATGATTCATCAAAGGCACTGGCGGACCCGTCAAGAATACACGCCATGAAGTATCCGTCCTTTAACACCTCAACTGTCGAAAGACAAGACAAGATTGTTAATGTTGCTCCGTTTGCCCGTTTCACTACGAAGTAGAGGCTAACCGATTTTGGCAGGTACGATTTTGTTCAGACGCAGTGGGTGGACACACTCAAATACCCTCCCATTCCAAAGCAAACTGGCTGTCTCATTGGTCGTATACGCTTCCGCAAACTCAATTGTGCATTTTGGAACGCGGGCTTGGTTTAGTTTTGTTTTCGACGTTTTCTTAAGCTTGTGTCCAATTTTGGAGCTCCAGCCTGATAAAGTGTCAAGCATTACAAGTTGTAATTTACTAAACTTTTGGACAAATACCCGGAACCTATTGCACCTTGATTGTGGAGTGTTGGACAAAATTCATGGCACCAGAAACCCGCTTTCCTGGAGCTCAGTGCCTTTATCAAAAGCCTTCGTCCATAAGTTTCGGCCACTCGCCCTACTTGCGCAAAGCGCAATTTTTGTTTGTCCCGCTCCAACTCCGTGAACTCGACAATTGATGAGGCACTGAGACCACGTCGGAGCCGCAAATCTTCTTCAATGATTGTGGTGAGGTGCTTGTGGAGAGAGATTCGCTGGGTCAAATGATTAGTGATGTAATCCACCCAGTATTCACGATCGTCGCCTCGCGGCAATCCTTTCAAGTCAAGAAAACAGTTTAACTGACCAACCGAAAGCCAAAATCCAAAATGGAGATGGAATACCAAGTGGAGCTGCCAACAAGTTCTTGGTTGCGTCGCAATAGCCAATGGGATGAAGAGCATTGATGTGGACCCACCAGTCCTTCGAAGCGTCGTCCTCCAACCCCTCGTACCTGATACGCGCCATGTATCCTTCAAACACAGAAGCCCAGACTTCATTTATTGAATCTTCATGCGATAATAGTCAGATATTGAGCAATCATATTTGTCACTGACCGCAAAACTCTATTACGGTCACTATCCAGTGTGCACCTGGAACCTTGCTCTCATTTTCCGGTAGCATTACCTCGGCCTTCAGCCCAATCGGGCAAATCTTTTCCCAAAACTTCGCGAGAGGCGCCTGAGAATGAAGACAGAATTAATCCTCGATAACAAGACAGACTACATAACATAGGGTGTGTCCGAACATGAGGGAAGCAGTAGACAGGAACCCCTCGAACGTCTGAATCTGGCTTCAGCACGTTGGTCCACGTGAATTTGGCTTTTTTGGGGCGTCTTCCTCCTCCGTGCGACCAAGCCCGAGTTTCCATTCCCAATGTTTGTCTTTGAAGATGTTCTGGTCAAGAAGCTACGTATTGTTCATGAGTAAATCATAAACCAAATCAGAATGGCCATCAATGTCACTGATTTACCTTAAGAAACTTTGGATATGTTTGAATTCGCTGGCAATGAAAGGGTTGTCACCAGTTTTTCTAAAGTCTCACAATCATTTCAATCTGATTGCACTAAATCTAATGAGGACTCAGGTTGGACTGCGCACTTCAGCTAGACCAAATCAAGGTAATAGATACTAATGTGTTTAAGATAAGATAAAAACAAGAATAAGAAACTACCGAAGTAAACAACGGCGTTAAACGAAATTCGCGATCGACCGAATCTCCTCATTGCGTCTGCTTCGTTAGAAGGCGCAACGCGTGCTCGTCGCAGGCTTCAAACTCGTTTCACGGCACTTTTATGCGCACACTTACGAAATCTTTATTTACATAAACAAAAAGTAAAAGTGCACTCGGGCAAAACAAAAACTGGAACTGTTTTGTGAGTACTTGCTTATTGTTTGCATTTAAATTGTAAACTATTAGCTGACTTGCTGGTTAGGTTTAGGCTTGGTGATTGAGCTGGTCAAAGTGAAGTCGGGACAAGGTCGCAAGATGATATCGAACAGTTGATGCGCCAAGTCTTGGATTTTGGATTATACGGTCTTGAATTTCTTAATCAATCAGCTCCTAAACTTGATTTCAAAGTCACTCAAGTCTCGAAGAAGGTAACCTTTCTAAGGCCATCGGTAGATAGGCTGATGGACTCTTTCTAATTGCAATTCATTGTGCTTCCGATCTTATCCAATTCGTATTTATGGCCTTGCAGCACTCTGTTGTTGACCATGAAAATAATGAAGATAACTTCATCTCCGGACATCTCATCGCTCGTAGGGAACCCGGACACAAACGACGAGAGTGTTCGGAATTTCGAACAGAATACAGACGTGGCGGCTCCAGATTTGTCAAGCTCACTCGAGTGCGAGGCCTGCGATGCTCCTGACTGCGCGGACCCGTACGTCTGCTCCAACGCTGTGATGGTGAGTGCTTTAGATAGATGCGGGCAGATTTAGTCTAGGATCTAAACCTAAACTTCTCCATGTCCTGTAGTGTTGGAAGTCTCGAAGTGTGGACAGTGTTGGCGTCGAGCGCATTTCCCGCGGATGTATTGAAAAGGCGGATAAGGTGTACTTAATGTGTAAAACGAAGACGCACGTGAAGCCCAACAAGCAGGCTCATAACGAGACGAAAGAGGACTACGAGCACCTGGCCCGATACCACATGCACTGTTGCTCCGACAAAAGCTTCTGCAACGAGGGCGACTTCCCAGAGTTGCCTGCCTTGCCGCACGTGCAGAACGAGCTTTATGAAGATCACGATGCGGCCACTGGACAAGGGACCACTCTCGTCATGACAAGCGTCGCACTGACCATCATCGTGCTTATCGTCGCTGTTGGAGTATTTATTGTGAAGCACCTCAGAAAAGTTCACAAGCGCAGAATGAACGAAATTAAGCAGGCCGAGAGACAGAAGTTCTACGAACCTGGAGACTCGGAGCTCCAGGCGAAGGCAGTGGGCGACTCGACGCTGAAGGAGTATTTAGGTACCGACGGCTGCATTTCGTCTGGAAGCGGATCTGGACTACCTCTGCTGATTCAGCGAACGTTGGCCAAAAACATTCAGCTGGTGGACTGCATTGGCAAGGGCAGATACGGCGAGGTGTGGCGCGGTGTCTGGAACTGCGAGAGCGTGGCCGTGAAGATATTCTCATCGCGGGACGAGGCGTCCTGGAACCGTGAGACTGAGATCTACTCCACCGTCCTTCTTCGACATGAAAACATTCTCGGCTTTTACGGGTCGGACATGATCTCTCGCAGTTCGACCACACAGCTGTGGCTCGTGACTCCGTACCACAGACACGGAAGTCTGTACGACTTCCTCAACAGGAAACCCATCAACAATGACCAGCTCCTGAAGTTTGCGTACTCCATTGTCAACGGACTCGCCTTTCTGCACCAGGAAGTTATCGGCACTGACAGCCGGCCAGGAATCGCACACCGCGACATCAAGTCCAAAAACATTTTGGTCAACAACTCGGAAATGTGCGTCATTGCCGACTTCGGATTGGCGGTCACCCACAAACGAGACACGGGCGAGCTGACCGTGGCGCCCAACCCGAAGGTCGGGACACGACGTTACATGGCTCCTGAAGTGTTGGACGACAGCATGAACATGAAGTCCTTCATCGCCTTCAAGCGTGTGGACATGTACGCACTTGGCCTCGTGCTGTGGGAACTCTGCAGGAGGAAATTCATCCCGGATGAGGAAGTGGAGGACTACCAGCCTCCCTTCTTCGACGTGGTTCCTTCGGACCCCTCCTTCGAAGAAATGAGAAAGGTCGTCTGCGTCGACGAATACAGACCTGAAATCCCAAACTTGTGGAGCGCCGATCCGGTGAGTTCGCAATTAAAAACTCTTCACTTAAAAATTAATCTTCAACGCAGTAATTCGTGCTTCGTGTAAATTGACTTTGCAGATTTTGGCGTGCTTTATTCGGTTGATGAGGGAGTGTTGGCACGCCAATCCGGAGGTTCGTTTGTCCGCGCTGCGAGTGAAGAAGACGATTGCTACCATCGACAGGGAGCACAACGGAGGTGTCCTCCACACAACCATGTTATAAAATTTCCGCCCATTGCTTCATTACTTGCTTTTATCAGTACTATGTAGTGTATATTTTCCAGCCCAATGAGATCTGCCCTCCACCGATGTAACGAAGTGCCGATTCGGCAAACTGCCATGTCAAGCCAAATGTCCAGCATGACCTTAACAGTAACAAACTAACGAATTCGCTTAAGGTTAAATCATTATTTACCATAGTTGAAACATTAACTATAGGTAATTTATGTAGAAAATATTTTATTGTAGAAATGAGTTTGTTAAATTAAGACTTCCTTTTAATTGCATGACAATTTATATTGTGTAGTGCTATTGCATGTTAACGAATGCACATAGACAATTTTATTGAGCTTTACTTATGAACCTATTTATGACAATTATTACAGCTTCTGTTAACAACATTGACTAGTTAGTTGAAATTGTGTTCCACTAATTGAGTCCACCCGACTCATGCCTAAATCATGCTAAATGAGACTGCTTGTCAATAAACGAATGACCTAACATCTGCCTTGTTTTATGAAAGTTAAAGCCCTGTCCTGCGCATTGTGCCAGGTGTCGGGCCAGGCAGGAAACGGGATGCAGTTAGCAATTACTCATTACTGCACCAAAGAGAGACTCAGCGCGGACTTGGGCCGTGGTGGAAAGGTAATGAAATTAGTGCTGCGGCATTGCAGAGAACAAAAGAAGAAACATCTCGCTTTGAGTTGAGTGCACGGGAGGCATGACTTGAATCAAAGCACCTGCACCTGTCCGCTCCACTGGCATCCAACTTGCAGCTCTTCTTGTTCGTATTCGTAACTCGTTCTCGCTGTGTTACATTAGATTGAGGCAGCCAGCCAGCAGCAGTTAGCATTGGTTTCGTGCTTTCATCTTAATGGCACGGCACTGTCAGCAAGCCTTCATTCAATTCAGCCACCTCAGCTTCAGTGCTAACTGCCAAATGCTAAGCTCAGCGAAACTTCCTTCCTCTCGTTAATAGCAAGGCACAACTTGAGTCGAGGTAGAGATCATGTACGTGTAATTTATTGTCAATTACCATACGCAATACAGTCATATACGCCTGCCTGCCTGCTGCATTCTACTTCTACCTGCGGTTAATCGTTCAGTTCCTTCCCCTGCCTGCCTCCCGACTCTGATAAATAAATCCTACTCCCCGCAACCGTTATCGGTTAATTCTGTCAGCTATCAAAGTGATCGAGTCTGTGTCATTCAGCCGGATATTGCCCAGCGAAGTGCATTCTGGTCTTATGAAACTTCGGCTTTGTCAAACTGCACCTGTCATCGTGACCCGAATTGGTTTGGCTTTGAATCCTCAACTTTAGTGTCAGGTATGTACCCGGCTATTTAATTGCGTGTGAATAAATTCGGTTATGCCGAATCTTCGCTAACTCCATGCATGTCCTGCTTTCCAGGGATTGAATCGAGAAGTTATTTCTACATGGATTGAAACCCTGAATACTGGAAACTTCCGAGTGCTAAATATCATTCCATTAATCACAATTCAACAGTGCCTTTCTGCATGTATTCGGACTTGCAACACTACTAACATCATATGCAATTAGAAGTGCTTCATTAGGCAAAGCTTAGACACCTTAGACTACTCCGTTCCGTCCATTTATATCAACCTCGGTCTCTAAAGGATTTTAAGGTAGCTTAGACTAGATACTTTTTGGGACGCAAGGGTAACTGCAAGAATTTCGGCCTGTAGCATTCCTTAATATCAACGATTAGTATTATCATTCCTCCTGCGTGAATGTGACAATTAAGTATTAACAACGTATCAGAACAAGTGATTCAATCTTTTGTTGTGTTCGAAACAAAACAAAGAACAAAATAGCATCATTCCATTTTGAGTATTGACCAGGAGAGCCTACACTTAGGAAGCAATAGTACTTGGATAGTTCAAGCGACCAGCTTGCGTCAAACTGCACAGTAGAAAACTAGAACAATAATCAGTAGGTGATATAAAAGTAGAGATCGAGCTAAGCATTAAATTACCAAAGATAGCAAAAGACAAGTAACACGAAGCACCCGCAAAAAGATGCCTTCACATTCGCCTTTGGCAAGTAGCAACAGTAACGAACCAGTGCCAGTGCCTGAAATCAGAGTCAAAACGGCCTACAATGGGTAAGCACAAAAAGAAAAGATTTTTTCGAATTGTTTCGATGGCTGAATGACTGTGTGATATTTGTGAATGCAGGGAAGTGATGATTACGTACATAAGCCCCAAGCTGACTCTGGAGCAGCTCTTTGACGAAATTCGTGATATCTGCAAATTCGCTCCGGACCAGCCATTCACAGTAAAATGGATCGACGAGGAAGGTCAGCAAATAGCCTCATTTTCTTAATATTTTCACGCAAATAACGCTCCTTGCCTAAACTTTGATGTTGGTTTGGCGGTGATTTTCAGGGGATCCATGTATAATCTCCGACCAGATCGAACTGGACGAGGCCATTCGTCTTTACGAAATAAACAAGGACTCGGAAATCGTTCTTCACGGTAAGCATAACCAAATTCAGCAACCTAACATCGATTAGAGAATAGTAATTTTGGATTTCGGACCGAATTTGAGATGGTTGAAGCGATGTTGCATTGCGTTTTGGGGAAAATCAACAAAAGACGACCGTCGATTTGTTATTGCACGTGAGTAGCTCTCCACATGATTCCTCTTCGAATGAGACCCGCATGCGCACCACCACGCAGTGTAGAGCGAGAAGAAAGTCGAGCGCTTTCACATTTCACTCGGCTGACTTTCTCTCTGGTTCGAATTGGCTTTCCTGTTTCCATCCAGACTTCGTTCCATCAGGACGGTTGAGAGTGAAAGTCTGCATATTTGCATCCGTATTCGCAAGGTTTTAGAAACAGCAGTGACAGTGGCCAGCAACCGATCTTAATAATTCAAATATACAATCCTGCAGTGCTACGCGATTTTCATCGATGTAGCTTGTGGGTTCGAGCACTGTGAAATTTGCATTGAGTCCCATTCGCACGAAGATACTTCTAATAATGGTCGCAATTCTCGCAATTTTAAATGTATACTACATTAACGTGAATGATAATTGATTAGTAGAACCGACGTAAAATTTCAGACACAATTTCGACAAGACTCATTTTCACACAACTGTGCTTGACTCGTATTCGAACGTCGAAACCAAGTCGCAGTACTGTGCAGAAGATTAAGAAGAAAAAGTCCCTGGGAAAACTCATTAATCTTTTTCATTCCGTACGTGACAAAAATTTGTGCCATTCTGAGAAAAAGTTTGTTGAAAAGTTTTTGCAATCACGACTTTCACGCGAAAAGGGAAGTGCTGAATCTCTGTTTGTGACCATCATGGCGTGGGGTTACTGGGCGTCCTCCACCACCGAGCTCGGAGCGCAGAAGCTTGAAGGTACACCTGTGCAATTAATTAGTAATTAATCAGGCGGCAATGGCATGCAGGAGAAATGTTTTGCAGTGCTGAACCGTGAATTTTAATGCTCAGTGGTTCTTGTCTCGGAATTCCATGCGCTTGGTGAGAGTGATATTGATTTTTACGCGAGGAGAGAAAAAAGTTGTCCGTGTTTTTTTGGCCGATGGATGGATGGATGGGAGTTTGATGTTATGTACTTGTTACTTGTTGTACTTGTCCTCCTACTTGTTGTGCATAAAACATGAAAGGAGAGCAGCGGTCTGGAAATGGAAACACGGCTCGTAAAGTCGTAAAACTAGGCGAGGAACGAGTTGAGAATTTTATTCCATTTCTCTTGGAGCGGGTTGCTGGAGCATGAGCGCATGCATGACTGACTGAAATTACAGAGAAAGAATGAAAAGTCAGAAGATGAAAGAAATCGAAGGTGAAAGCACGATCATGTCTAATTTATGGCGTGAGGCACTCCAGGGAACTCCAAATTACGAAATTACAACTCGTGTCGGTTGGCGTTGGAAGAGGAAGAATGCCGACCAGGGACTTTATCGCTCCGCGCACCACGGATGAGGAATTCGACTCATTTGGCTAATGGCCCTGTGTTCTTTTCTTTGGCAGTATTTCCCAATTTGCCAGTGCCTGGAATGCCCTGTCAAGGAGAAGACCGTAAGTCATTCCTCATCGATTCTTTTCGGAAAATTGATTCTATTTTTAAAACCCGGAGATGAAACCCATTCTTTCGTTCTTCGTATGCAGGGAGCATTTATCGACGTGGAGCGAGACGCTGGCGGAAGCTGTATCGAGTCAATGGCCATATTTTCCAGGCAAAGAGATTCAATCGGGTAAGACAAACGAATGCTTTTCAATTCTCATCTTCCAACTGTCTCTCAGATCAAAAATGAAGCATAGCCTAATGAGTCAACCGGAAATCGATTCAGCGTCAAAGACAAAGCCCAAAACAAGAGTGACTTTTCCTTTTGTCGTCTCATTTGTAAAGACGGGGATCAGACGACGGGTTTATGAACTCATTTCTGGCCGGGGTGCAGTGCATTGTTTACGTTGGGAAGATAAAGTCACAGTTGATGCGGAGTCTGGTCGTGGTGTTAAGTGAAATATCCAGGCCGTCTCCCCTTCCAAAAAGCATCGCCCTGCTCGCGCGATTCACGTCTCCGTGTACTCTGCGTTCTGATTTTTGTCTATAAATAGCTTTGTCGTTCAGCAAACTTGCTGAGAATGCACAAATGATTCAGTCAGCCTCTGAAATAATGTTATCTCAGCAGTCCCAGTGAATAGAAATTCAAACAAGCATCTTTTAATCCGGTGGCCGTGTGCCTTTTAAATACTTTTGTCCTTTGATTGCAGCGAGCGTTCTGCGCGTACTGCAACGACCGGATTTGGGGTCTTGGTCGGCAGGGCTTCAAGTGCACGCAGTGCAAGCTGCTCGTGCACAAAAAGTGCCACAAACTGGTGCGCATCTTCTGCTCGAACGATGCTTCGGCGACACTCTTGTCCACCTCCTCCGCCTCCTCACAGCACCACCCCCACTCGGCAGACTCCTCCATGTTCATCGACGACCACGTCGCGGCCGCCTGGACGCGCCACTCCAGGCACAACGGAGACAGCTCAGGCTCAGATAACAAAGGCAAGTGCAACTCTCGCGAAATTAACTTTACGACGTGACTTATGCGCTTAGCAACTGAGCACAGACTCTCTTCTGTGCTGTACTGAGAGCATTTAACCCTTCGTCGTGTTATGCAAGCAGAATGGAGAAGTTGCTCGAGTGTGTGTCCCGCTGGCAGGGTTCAGCTAGCCAATTTATTTATCGCAGTTATAATCAGGGCCAATTTAATCTGTGCTCTTTGTCTTTAATCGAGTGTCAGTTGAGTGCTATTCAACAAAAGGCCAACACCCAGTAAATATCTTGCCACTTTCATTCAGAATGGCCTTTTCAAAGTCCAGAATTCGAGACTTTCTGAAAAAGTTTTTTGCAGTGCAATTCATTGGAAAGAAGGCCCTCAAACTGCTGATAAAGACGAGTGCGCGTTTATTTATTCTCTTGCGATGGGACTCCTTTTCAGGCGTGAAGGGGAAGCGGAAGGGCTCTACCGAGTCGCCCGAGGGCCTCATGCCCGGCGTGGTGCGCTCGCTCTCGGGCACGTTCCCCGGGTCGGAGGACGGGGCCAAGGCGGACGAGAGTCTGGAACCTGGGCGTCAGCGTCAGTACTGCCTACAGGACTTTGAACTGATTCGCGTCATTGGTCGAGGGAGCTACGCCAAGGTGTTGATGGTCGAGCTGAAGAAGACGAATCGGATCTACGCGATGAAAGTGATCAAGAAGGCGCTGGTGACTGACGACGAGGACATTGACTGGGTGCAGACGGAGAAGCACGTCTTTGAGGTTAGAATCATTCATAATGAACACAGTTTTAATTTGTGAATTAATTTGCTAACGAGTTAATCTGTGCAAGGAAGACTGCCTCCAACCACCCATTCCTCGTCGGCCTCCACTCCTGCTTCCAAACACCCTCCAGACTCTTCTTCGTCATCGAGTTTGTGCGCGGGGGCGACCTAATGTTCCACATGCAGCGACAGCGACGACTTCCAGAAGAACACGCCCGCTTCTACGCAGCGGAAATCAGCATCGCACTCAACTTCCTCCATGTCAAAGGTCAGCCAAATAGACCAACCCCTGACTTTGTTCTTACGAGTTGATTTCAACTGGAATTTTGATGTGTTAGGCGTGATTTATCGAGACTTGAAACTGGACAATGTGTTGCTGGACCACGAAGGCCACATCAAGCTGACAGACTACGGCATGTGCAAGGAGGGCATTCGCCCGGGTGACACAACCTCTACCTTCTGCGGCACGCCGAACTACATCGCGCCAGAGATCCTGCGTGGGGAGGACTACTCCTTCTCGGTCGATTGGTGGGCCCTCGGAGTGCTGCTATACGAGATGCTGGCGGGCAGAAGCCCCTTTGACATTTTCGGAACGACCGACAACCCAGACCTCAACTCGGAGGACTACCTCTTCCAAGTCATTCTGGAGAAGACCATCCGAATCCCACGCTCGCTCTCTGTCAAGGCAGCTTCAGTCCTCAAGGGATTCCTCAACAAGAACCCCGCAGAGCGCCTCGCGTGTCACCCCGAGACGGGCTTCTCCGACATCCTCACGCACGGCTTCTTCAAGAGTATCGACTGGGACCTCGTAAGTCAACATTCAATTATTCTCGGCAGGCCATCCTCTGCGTGTTGTCTGAATAAACGTATGCCCTTTCTGTTTGCAGTTGGAGAAAAAGCAAATTACGCCTCCCTTCAAGCCTAAACTCGAGTCTGATCGTGACTTGGAGCACTTTGACCCGCAGTTTACTTCCGAACCCGTGCAGCTAACGCCAGACGATTCGTAAGACATTACACTATTAAGACATTGCAATAATTTGCGGGCACCCGCTGATAAAGAATTGTTTTCGTGTGCAGGCGTGTGATCGACAAGATTGACCAATCGGAGTTTGAGGGTTTCGAGTATGTGAATCCGTTGCTGATGTCTCTCGAGGATTGTGTTTAACCAACGGCCGGCCTTTTCCGTAGAATACTACGGGAAAAGTGCAAAAATTGAAATAAGAATTTGGTGTGTACTTAACTCGGTCATTCCTGCTGTAGTCGAGTCCATTCACGATGCAATAAGCAATCAGATATACGTAAAAGGAGCTAACTAACTAGCGTTAAGGTAGTTAAGGCCAAGGCAGAGTACCTTTTATACGACAATCACTAACCGACAACATAGGCCAAGGGCAGATTAGATTATCTTCCTCTTTTGTACACAATTTCAGACTCGTATCACAACCATCACTGTGCCAATTTTAACAATTTGCAAGCTTTTATCTCTCAACAGCCTTGAGCCCCAGTCGCGGCTGACGATGGGCGAGTTTCCATTCTTTTACAATTTGCGAACGTTGCCTCTCATATTTGCACAAGATAAGCCATCCTGCTTTTATCTTTACTCCATTTCGTTTGACTTGACTGGCAGCAAGAGCAACCAAGTGCTTATCAATTCAGTACAGCTTAAACTCCGTATTTATAACGAGTTTTGTTACATGCAGCCGTTTAAATTTAAATCCTGTACAATATCACTAATAATTAATTATACGTTAATATAACAAGATTCCTTGTTTATTTGAGAAGTTAATAAAAACTGCAAATTAAACAATCCTCGAACGTCGCCTCGCCGCAAGATGAGGCCCAACTAATTCGCCGACCCACGTGTCAGACCTCCGGCAGATGGAAGATGTTTGGATCCCAGCTGCGGACGTTCAAGCGTGGAATTTGGCGGTACAGAATTCTCCTGCTCAAGTTTTGTCTCTTCATTTTGTTCATCATTGTGTTTCTGGTCACGCTACTCCAAATTCTGAGACCTCCGAGTGAGATCAGGATCCTGGTGCTGGACACAAAGACAGACGTGCCTGGAACTTCGTGGATCGTGGCTGTGGAAGGCTACAAATACTACCACGATTTGGGCCACTTCGCCTCGGAGCACGAGCGCACGAGCGAATTCGATCTGAGAAACATCTTCAAACCCCGAAATGCTGCTGGCGAGGGACTGTGGCTCCAGTCTCAGGCGCAAGGCACCAACGTCATTCGCTTGACAGAATTTCAGTTTCCGGACATGCACGAGAAAGAAGTTTTGGTGGCCCTGCACGCATACGTGCATGGACGCGGTGCATACTTGCAAGTCAACCTATGCAACTCCGTCACAGGAGCCACCTCGAAGTTTGTGATAACGTCGGAGCTCTTTGAGAACGGATTCTGCAACAAAATCATTCCGTTGGAGTTCTCAGGCGGTGCAGACCAAGTAAGTCGGTTCCAAGTCGGACAGTTTAGCAAGTTTAACTGCTGGCGGCTCAAATCACAAAGGTTTTGATGTTGTAGATAGAGATTATCAGTTACGTGGATACGGATGATGGACACACGCGGTCGTTCGTCCTGATTGACAAGGTGCTGGTGGTCGTGGCGGCCGCAGGAACGAGTCGCAGCTTCATGCACTCTCTGATGCCCAGTCACTGGTGTGCTTGACTAATTGCCTTTGTTACAATTCATGTTGAGATCTTAATTCAAAATAAAGCATCCCATGTTATTAGAGACAAAAGAGAGAAGGACTGCGAATGGAGTGCCAAGAGTGAGTGAGGTGGTTTGTTGTTGGAAACGAGTGCTAGCAACGGAAGTTCGGTTACGGTTCAGCTTCTAAGAATGCAACGTGATAATAAGTCAAGTGACGTCAGCGAACCGGACAAAAGTGTTATTAGAGGAGCAAAGTCGCAAAGCGATTCATTTTACTTTTTTGGAGTTTCCAAACGCCTTCAGCCGTTCGCTGATCGTTCGCTGTACGATCTTGTGACAGAAAGCTGTTAGCTCTTCATCTTTACATCCAAATTATTACGAGAGTCACGATCTCCAGTATGAGCAAACGTAAAGACTGTTCTTTATGAAGAAGTTGCATAAGTACAAGTTCAAAGGCTATCAGTGCCCGTTGGACAGGTTGAAGTTATTTACAACACTACGAGTACAACAGTCGGCAGTCATCGTCACCAGCCATGTCATAAGATAATTCGTAAACTCAGTTCTTGGAATCCTCAACTACGACAACTCGTCTCCACCATCAACAGAATCTACGCTCTTCGAAGATTAGTCGGGTCGTCTTAATCATTATGCTTAGTAGTAAACTAAGCATTACTGCATAAAAACAAGTACGTTGTGGCTCTCCATTCAAGCACCAAAGGTCTGCATTGATCATTCTGACACTTGTTAAATTGAGTCAAGCACTGACTCATTGAGCTGCACGTCGGACGAGCAGGCATTTCTTATTTAAGTTGAGAGTTGGCAACCTTAAACCAATTGACATTTGTAAACAGGACGTTTCAATTGAGATAACTTAAATTACGATCATTCCAGAATACGTGAGGACTACAGTCGGGTCCAAGAATACGAGTGACTTACTTTCAGTCTGCTATTTCGCCTTCCCTTGCAATTGGACAAAATGAGCACTTGGACATCATTTGCGATTTTACTGTTCACATTCGGCTGCGCAGTGAACACCGCACTTGGAAACTTGGACGACCTGAATAGCCAAATTATTCCAAACTCCCAACTCACCGGTGTGGAGAACAATTCGAAGACACTCGGAAACGAGACAGAGAATGGAAATATAACTCGCGTAAGTCGAACTTTATAAGTCAGTGAGTAGACAACCCAAATGCCAGCCACTGAAACTGCGGTGGACTGTGGTTATTGTAAATTTCATAATTTCGTAGCCTAGGAAGATGAATGAGGGCGCCCTTATGAAGACCTTCTTCAGCTCCACTCTGGGTCAATTCAATGACTACGCGAAGGACGCCAAGCTAGCTGAGAAATTGGTTGCCGATCTGAAGAAAAACGGAACCGACGTCGACACGTTCTTCAACAACATGACCAACAACGCAACGTTCGAGGAGGAGTGGCGTCGCTCCCACCCGCAGTACTACTCCACACACCATCACTACTATGGAGGGGGCTACGGAGGGGGCTACGGTGGGTACGGCTACGGACACTCCTTCATCCCGATTCCACTCCTCTTCGGCGGGGGCTTCGGCCGATCCTCATTTGGGTTCGGGAGACCGTCGTACAAGTCCGCCATGATGATGGCCGCCCTGCCCATGGTGGCGCGGTCCCTGAGCAACCGCAACAACTACAAGGGGCAGTACAACGCAGGCTACCTGAGTCCCTTTGGAGGCACCAACAACTTCGGGAAGGGATTTGGTGGAGGCACCAACTTTGGAGCGACCCACAACCAAGGCCAAAATTATGGGCAGAATGTCAACTACGGGCGAAACTACGGAGGCAACGCATACCCCAGCAACACGTATGGAACCGGAACAGGCGGTGGAGCAAATTATGGCTGGGTCAATCCACAGTCCACGAACAATCTCAACACCGGAACTGGACAGCGGACGGGCATGGGCACAAACGTGGGGTGGAATATTCCCAACACGGGAGCCGGGGCGGGCAACAACCTGAATGCTGGAAGCGGCAGAGTGGGAACTGGCTCGACATCCAACGTCGGCTGGAACATTCCCAACACAAACACGCACAGTGCTGCAGGAGGGGCGACAAACTACGGCTGGACCGTGCCCAAGCCCGCGACCAACCACGGAACAAGCGGCGGGTCCGGAAGCAGTGGCAGCAACTACGGCTGGAACCTGGGCGGCAGCAACACCGCGTCGCGCCCACGCACCAGCAGTGGACGGAGCAGTGGCCGAAGCGGTGGTGGTCGTGTGGGCGGCCGAGGCAGAGGCTAAGCCAACATCAACCAAAGACGCTGCCTTCACTTTTGTTCCCTTGAATTTGTTAATTTACTTTATTACCTCGAAACCTGAATAAACTGTTGTTAAAGTGCAGTGTGCATTAGGCTCACGTGGAGATGCATTAATAAAGTCATCATATTTCATTTCATGTCACTGCTGTGGTCGTCCAACACGACAAGAAATGCACACGATGTTGGACAATGAGATGATGATGGGAGTGAAATGGATCGCGTCAATTACTGACGCATCCGCCCCTCGCTCACTGCGTCACTGCACTGATTGAATTCACGAATGAGCAATTTGTGCAGGTGACACTTGTTGCAGTCGCTTGCAGGGGAGCGAGATGCGAGAAGGGATGATGGAGATTTAATGGATAAGGCACGAAGGGAGGGAGGCAAACTCAGCATCCAGCAGTATCACAACAATGCAATGCAATGAAAGGATCCACAGTCCAATAAACACACAAGCAAACACTTTTTAAATGTGTGTAAGCGATACGCATCTCGCAGGCAGGCAGGCACGAACCGAGACTGATGCGAGGAGAGATGCGGACAGTTGCAAACCACATGTTGGCTTCCCAGGCCAGTGCTCTTGCCCGTGTCACTGATCCGTGCTGATAGCTGGCTCGTGCCTGCATTCTGCTGCAGAGCACTGCGATAAGCCTGCCAGTGTTGTGCCAAGCTTTCACGGACACGCGTCCTCACTTGACGTTTGACACCCCGACGCGTGTCGCCTGACCAGCCGAGTTCTGAGCGTCTTGACGCGAAATCAATTAACCACGTGCAAAGAAAGAAAACTGCGAAGGATAAATGAGAAATGGACAATCAGGAGGTTCAGAGATTCGGTGATTTTGTTTTATGCTCAAATGCAAAGTGCAAATATTTACATGAAAGCTAATGCTGAGATTTTAAAGCACTATGCCCGTTGAATCGGGTTGAGGGGATGAGAGGAGATTGATTTCATTGTCCCATTCATCTCTTTCTGCATACGAATGAATGAATCCACAATTCGGGTTTTTGGTCTTTCGGGTCGTCAGCTGCGAATTCTTCGGATTACGATTCCGAGTCGCGATGCGTATTAAATTGAAATTAAAATCCCGTTCTTCGTGGTTGCAACAGGTGACTCGACCGAGCAGAGCACCCAGACCACAGATCGGGTGCGGACTCGCCGCAGCTGACGCGCAGAGATGAAATGAAACCGAGACAAATCGACGCATCGAGCCCGGGACCTGATTTCCAATCTACCCGTCTTTTGTGTGGTGACTTTGCAGGGAGGAGCAACTCTCATTATAACGCGATTATTGTCAACATGAAGTCTCAACCAAACCAACCTGCGGCTGAGTTACCCCGGATCATGCACCAATTCAGTTATCAGCATGAACCGACTCCAGACACACGCACAAGTGCGCGTCGTCGCCGCCACAGAAATCCCAGCGGGCGCCCGCTCATCGCCATTCGTCCTCAACTCCAGCATTGTCACTGCGGGGCTCGGGGAACTCCGCAAGATCAAAGGTCAGATCACCGTCGGCCTAAGTGGCCTTACAGCCGAAATCAGCGTTTTGAGTCCGCTTCCAAGGTCCTGCTTCTGGCCCAGGCTGGTTCAGTTCGCCCCAGACTGCCACGTGCAGAACGTGCGACTCTGTCGCCTCCACCCGCAGCCAGACTCCGTTGTCGTTCTGCAGGCCATCAGGAAGGTCGAGGCTAGGGAGTCTCTTCGGCTGTGGTTCGGCGAGGACCTGCTCGTCAGCGCCCTGATTCCTCCATACCTGAGTCCCATCAATATCAAAGGTAAACACAAGTTCACCAACCTGCCATGCTGCTTGCTTGTGGGGTTGGGGCATTGTGAGACAAGTGGCATTTTCTAAGGTTCGATTTGTTTCACAGGCGGAAAAAGTTACGTGTGTGACAAGTGCGGTCTCGCCTGTGAAGCCCCGAACGAGCTGAAGCTCCACCTCGCCCTCAACTGCGGCCGCTTCTCCATCGACACAATTTGGACCCGGCTGGCCTCTTCGGTGCCGGGTTCAGAGCCTGAGTCCGACCTCCGTCCGCCGAAATCCCTGGCAGCTCGAAGCTCACTCCAACCACAACTCACGCTTCCAGTCGACTTCTCCAACCGCGTCATCCGAGCCCCGTTCTTCGTCCCTCCGCTGGGCGGTGGCCACCACTTCGTCATCCGCCAGGATCCTGACTCGACATCCACGACTACTGAGCCAGCGCCGGCACCCACCAGACGCGGTGAAAGCGGGGCGTCTGAGCGCCGCGGTCTTGCCATCGCGCAGGCGCAGCACCGAGTGCTGGCGGAGCAGCACGCGCACCTCGAGTCGCTGGTGAGCAACATGGGGAAGGGGAAGAACGGACACGTGTGCCTCTACTGCGGGAAGCTCTACTCCCGCAAGTACGGCCTCAAGATCCACATCCGGACACACACGGGCTACAAACCCCTCGCCTGCAAAATCTGCCACCGTCCCTTCGGAGACCCGAGCAACCTCAACAAACACGTGAGACTTCACTCAGACGGGGCCACGCCGTACAAGTGTGATGCCTGCGGTAAGGTCCTCGTGCGACGGAGGGACCTAGAAAGGCATGTGCAGTCAAGGCACGCGGATCTCATCCGGGACTCCATCAGGAGCTCAGAGTAATCCGATTTTCTGTGCCAGCCGCATCTACGCAGTCACTAGTCAGTTACTGGTCACTGATAACACATGGCTTGTGCTATAATAATTTTACCTGAGCTCTTTGCGCTCAGAATTCTCTTCTGATCAACTTTCGCCCCAATTCTAGACCAAAGTGTGACAAAATTTTACTGTATAATTGAATAAACACGACCTGTACAGGTTCCATCACAATCCAACAGCACAATGTGCACTTTTCCCGTTTCTCATAATTTGTTATAATTTCCGTTTGTAATTTCTACCTTAACTTTTATTTAAATTTACGGAGAAAGAAGCCTTGGACTCAACTTGTGCACTGCCTTCGTCAAACCTATCAAATGAGGCCTCATCTCATGCTGGTCGAAGGATCGAATCAAGGGTTTTATTTTTGTTCACCTGTACATTGAATAGAGACAGTCTATTTTATTCTAGGCGAGGTATTCAGCTCCACCACGACAGAAGTCCAAGTCCTGGTTCATTAATTGTGCCCTGCAACAAAGTAAAGCTTGAATTTTGCCGTGGCCGGTGAAGTAGAAAGTGAAAGTCTCTCGTAAATGGTGCCTACCAAAAGGCTGTATGGCGCCTTTGAAATTGGTTCTGGCTCCTCCTTCGCCCCGCCGGTAGATGGAGCAATGCCAGATGCCGTGATCGGACTCTGGCTTCTCGCCGGCCCGGAAGGAAGACCGCCGGACCCAACCTGTGCGCTGCTGGTCGGGATTGTAGCGGCTGTGGCGGGAATCGGGGCAGGCGCCCCGGCCACGGGGAAGGGAGAAGGAGTTGTGTCGAAGAACTGCTCACTCGTTACGCGGAAGCGAATTGTCTCGCCCTTGTCCATGTACATTTCGTGGACGTCACCGTCCTCCTCCGCCTTGTACTCCCAAATCCAAATCTGTTCCCGTTTGTCGAACCTCGAAGGATACTGCAACCCCTCCGCAGGAATGAAAATGTCATCAAAAAACTGTAGGGTCACTGCGGCAAAAGAATGAAAGATTGCATATGATTGATTGATTTGATTTTCATGGACTCTTTTGAGGAGTTCACTACCTTGGATTCCATCCGGTGTGGAGTTTTTGATCTTGCCCTCAATGATTTCATCTTGGAATGGCCTGAACACGATATACCGGAAGATGACTTTGGAGTGCACTCCACCATCGCCCTGATAAATGTGGCCCGTGCCGATGGACACAATCTCCCAGAGCACCATGCACAGCCCCACGTTCAGCATCACCCGGTTGGAAAAGCGCTTGTTGATCTCGTCCCGAATGACCTCCCCCCGATCCAACCCAAAGTATAGCGGATCGATGCGCACCTCCCGCTCCATTTCGTACAGCGCAAACATCTCACTGCTACCTGCAGGTGAATTAATCACTAATCAGTTAGTATGTAGCCTTGTCGAAGCACCATCGTCCTCCGTGCTGTCGCGTAGTCCAGACAAGGCAAAGATTCAAAATCTCACTTTCAAGGATCATGTCAACTGTTTCATTCTGAAATACGAAAGAAATATTTGGCGGTTAGAAAGTTCATTGCATCTCTTCTGCACCAGCGAAAGATAACCCATCTTTTACGACCGCAGATTGCCGATCGATTGATTGTCTGGCCTACCTCATGTCGTGGCTTCGTGTAAATTGGAAAGATTCGCAATAGTTGTAAATACATTAGTTAATTCTCTACAGACCGAGCTTCGAATTGTCAGTCGTGCCAAGCGCGCTGGCGTTGAACAAATTGACATTGACTGCACTCAAATATTGCAGTGCGGCAAATAATTGCCAATTAAACCAAGTATGGGTTCCATTGCTGAGTCCCCCAGTGTAGGCTCCTGCTCCACTGCTCAGTACTTGAAGCAAACCAGTGCTATTATCGACAGCACCGTTCAGAAGAATGTCAACAGGCAAGGTGTGGCTTTGAAGGCACAGGAAGATCGAAGCCTCCAACAAATCAAAGGTGAGTGCGGAATTACCGCAGTCATTAAATTCGGCGAATTAGTCGAATTCGCTGCATTTTGCTGATTAAAATTGCCTTTTCCAGGTCGTCAAGCCGAGTTGCGCAGGCGGACTGAGGAGGCTGAGGCGCTGAAACAAAAACTTCTGCACAAGAAACAGGTTCAAATAGAAAAATTGAACGAATTTGACGAGGAAGACGAGAAGCTGGCTCCGGTCTTGGATGCAAAGATCAAAGAGGAGAAAAATCGGTATGAATCGCTGAAAGCAAGCGGATGCTCAGACTTCGAGTACGTATCATGTTTCGGAAGTTTCGTCACACAATCCTTCAAGCTCGATTGGAAGACAGATTTGGGCAAGGTCAAATGTCCAGGCAAGTCTTTAGTTGGCTCAGGAGCCAATAAGCCAGCGTAGAAGTAGACTGTTACTTGATGGTGGATAATCGTTGTCATTTCAGAGGGCAAGACGATCGTCTCCGATTCAAAGGCGGACAAAGAAGAGTGCGACTTTTGGAATTGCCCTGCCCTTCAACCTATACCCGATTCCCAGTTGACTCCGACCGATGACCAAGCAACATAACGGCACTTCGATGCAGAGCCAAAAATAATGTACAAACGACAGAACGTTAACCTTATACCAATGACCAGTATCTTGGGATCCATTCACAACGCTCGGGACCAGTTAACTTAACTTGATATAACTGTAAACCTAAATAAGCTAAGTTAATGATAAGTAAGGACCTTGGCCACCTCGGTCTTGTAGTTAGATATAAAAAGGGTGGCTTTATTTTAGAATTAAGCAGCTGACGTCTCGTTTGATTGAGACGCTTTGATTGAATTAATTAAATAAAACTGAATTTGGATCCTCATCGTCCATCTGCTTGACATGTCGAAGAACATCTTTCTTTGTTATGATCCCCAAAAGTCTCCTGCGCAGCACAGAAAAACATAGTCCATTATTTGTTGTCCCCTGACTCTGAAATAAATGGTGCTTACCCGTTGTGAGTGACAAGCGTTTGGCGGAGTCCCAGTTTGCGAAACATGTCTACGACGGTCTCCATCGGAGTTTGGTCGGTGACTGTGATCGGAGCCATGTCCAACACTTTCTTCAGTTTCAACGATGTCGAACTTGGCTAAATTAATCATTCCAAAACTTAAACCTCCTTCACTTCAACACATTTGGTGGCATTCTGTGCTTTTTCTTACCCTTCTGGTTCTGGACTGTTGTGTCGGGTAGTTGTTGGTGAAGAGACAGAGCGAGTTGCTGTCCACGCCCTCGATGGTGCGCCGGGCGTTGGAGATGGCCAGGTTGAGATCCCTGCGGAGGACGAAGCCGACGAGGAAGGGCGACTCGTGAGAGATAACGACGGGGAATCCGTTGTGCTCCGTCTCCTTGAGCAAGTTCTCAATATCCTCCACCGTCATCGAGTCCTGAGTCACGTAGCACAGCGGCTCGCCGTGGCGAGGCTGCATGACGTCGCAACTGAGCGTCGTGTGCCCAAACTCCTCCTTCGAGTCCAGGAACGGGTAGCCATTGAGATTGATGTGAGCGTCGTAGATTCCCTGCCTCCCGAGTGCGTCACCGACCCACTTCGATGCCATCGCAGCACACATCAGCGGTACGATGTAGCGCACTCCGCCAGTCAGCTCGAACATGATCACAACGAGGGACACCGTCATCCTCGTCACTCCACCCAGGGTGGCGGCGGCTCCAACCATTGCGTAGAGACCGGGAGTGATGCAGTCCTCCCCGACCGAACATTCACCCGTGAAAACCCCCGGGTAGTGGTACGCCAACTGCTCCACGCCGATCCCCACAATGCGACCCACGATCGCGCCGAAGCAGAGTGACGGGATGAACAGCCCGGCCGGCACCTTGATCCCGAACGTGAAGATGGTCACAACGAACTTGAAGATGAGGGCGAGGAAGAGGTACCACATCGCCGTGTGCACACCGCCTCCCGCTGCCGCCGCCTCAATCGCCGAGTTGACGTTCGTCAGATTGCGGTGGTAGTCACTGAAATGACGAACAAATGCATTTACAGTTATTTTTTTTTTTTTGGGGGGGGGGGGGAA
>WIXG01000161.1:0-168736 GCA_009869945.1 Mesaphorura yosii
TATCCGACCCCCTAATGTTAAGGGCTAGTCGGATAATTATCGATTGATAATTATCATTGATAACTATCCGATAATTATCGGATTTTTTCGAAAAAATCATGATTTTTTCACACCCTGATATTGGCCTCATCCCAAAGAAATTGCATATTTATTTCTTACTACTATCGTTCCAAGTATTTAAATTCTGTAATTGTTGCTTTGTAAATGATCTTAAATCGGAATACGCTACATAAAGGTGGTTCAGTAGTAGAAAATTCTACATAGATAGCCCCGTTTTATTGATTTAGATAAAAACTTGATATCACAACACATAAACTACGCTGTACAAACTTATGCATCGAAAGGGACAAAGGGAATCAATTAGGCATAATTGTGTACAGCCTACTCCATAATAAAAATGAATACAGTACAATGAATAAAATGAATAGAAACTCAAACACAGTTTTAGCAAGTCAAAGCATTGCCTCCACCGTTGGAGGGGTTATTGAAACTTCTGACAGTATTTCTATCAGGATGTTAGCTCCTGCAGCCGTAGAGGATCTCCTTTGCGACACTCTAAAATGGGCCCATTGGAGTGTTAAAGTTCTGGGCTACAGCGTACTGAGTGTTTCCACCAACGGTCGCCAAGGGAGGACGCTGGTCCTCGAACACTGGCGCAGCTTCTCGCGTTGGTACCCAATTCTGCATCTTGTCGTATTTCTTTTGGTAACCATTGACTACTTCCTGTTGGACGATGTCTTACAATACGTCCCATCAAGTGGATCCACCGAACACTATATCTACGTGATTAACGGTACTCTCATCGTTTACTCAAGCGTAGTTTACAAAGTTCTTGCGAATATTTTTGCCCGACCTGCACTTCAGTTCTGGAAGAGTACTGTTGCGTTACTTGATCACATGGCTCGACACGGGGTTGATGTTCACCAGCACGTCGAATTGTTTCAAGGCTTCAAGAAATGGTCAAGGAATCGATTATGTTTGTACGGATGCGCTGCTTTGTCTAGCACATGTTTCCTGGTTATTGTCTACCCAGTGTTGACATACTCATTGGGATTGAAAATTTTTGGGGCGCAAAATTATATGTCGCCCTCGGCCATTGCGAACTTTGGTTACTCGTGTCTCTTCACAATGATGAGCATATGTCAAACCATCTGGCTGACCAGTTTCTTGGCAATCTACCGGATTTGTGTCGAGATTCTCCGCAAGGACCTGGCACAACTGGTTCGTTCCGAAGAGCTATCATTAAACCCACTAAACCGTAGCCTGAGGCAGCGGAGCTCTGATGAGACTTCGTATACTTTCCAAAGATCAAAATACGAACGAAAGATAATGAGTACTCTGATCATATATTACAAAATTGAGTCTCAGGTTCATTTGTACAACGAATTCTTCGGGCTCCGGGTTGCGTTTGAAGTTCTGATCCAATCGAGCTATATTCTAATGTTTGTTTTTCTGGTCTTAATCTCTCTTGGTTCAAATTCAGCCGAACCAATTGTGCTGTTTTCATCCACAGTGTCCATTTTACTGTTCGTTGCATCTTTGTACGATTTAAGCAACTCTTCAACCATGTTGGCAAAAGAAATTGATAGCTTCACATCTACACTGGAGCTGCTGCTAATGGAAAGTGATGACAAGCACGGCTGCAGTGAGTTCTTGCGGCAAAAAATAATGACATTAATCCTTAAGGTCACTGCCAAGCCGTTGGAGCCAGCGCCGGGACATTTCTTTAAATTGAATCGTGGAACTCTGACATCGGTAACCAATTCAAGCATCATTTCTAAGAGAAATTAAGACAATGTCTTCAGAAAATTGTTCCAAGCTAATTGTTTCTGGAGAAATTGTCCCAAGTGAATTGTTCCTATACAATTCCTCGTAATTGAAGCTTTTTGCTTACATACAGATTGGATCGGCGATAACAACCTACTTAATCGTGCTTGTTCAGTTCCGGTCAGCTGATCATGGGCTGGGAAGGTCCCCCTACGTCGACGCGTCGGTAAAATAAGTTGATCTGTAAACTTTAAACTATACTTAGTGCCGTTATTGCATGTACTTATCTAAATAGAAATCAAATCAATCACATTAATATTTGAGTAAACTCACACCATTTGAAATGTTCAGCGACATGTTTCATATACAATCATGATTACTTGAGTTGTTGCTCTGTTGTGGTTGTTAGTCACTCTTTATCTTACAAATGGAAGAGCCCGACAATCGTTCATTGTAATACTCCTTTGTATAGCCAGCGAAGACATCGACGCAGTGTTTCACAAAAATGGTCTCACAAAAGAGACACGCTGAAGATTTCCTCTACGACACCCAAAAATGGGAGTTTTGGTCTGCCAAAGTGATCGGATTCCATGTCCTGAGCTTCGGTGACCATAAAATGCACGTGAAAAGCTGGCGACATTTTTCCCGTTGGTATCCACTCCTGAATGTGGCACTCTTGCTTCTGTCAACTGCATACTACAACTACTACTACGAGTCTTATTACAAAAAATTCTTTCCGCCAGACGGTTCGACGGAGTCCATCATCTTCACACTGAATGGAAATCTGTCTTGTTGGATCGGAATAGTGTACAAAATGACTGCAAACTGGGTTGCTCGTCGTATCTGTGAGTTTTGGTCCAGAACGGCTTCACTTCTTAACTACATCTCGGACGCCGGAGTTGACCTTCGCGGTCACGATGATCTGTTCAAGAAATTCAAACTGGACATGCGAAAGACTTGCATCCTGTTTGCATTTATCATAATCAGTGCGCACGTCACCTTCTCTTGCATTTACCCACTTCTGGCGTATTTGTATGGTTGGAAGTACTTCTCCGCGTACGGCATACCAGATTTCATATTTCTCCTTCAGTTCTCATTTTGGGGACTCAACCAAATCGTCCGCCTTCTTCAAACGATCTGGATCTCCAGCTTCTTGGGCATTTATCAATGTTGCCTTCAAATACTGCGAAGGGAACTGACAAAATGTAGGCCCATACGTGAACATGAATTCAGAATCCTGACTTGCCTTCGAATCTACCACCGAATCGAAGGCGAGCTGCAGGCATTCAACGATTTCTTCGGATGGCGGATCATTGTCGAAGTTTTGCTACATTCGAGTTATATTTTAATGCTTCTCTTCATAGCGATGCTGGGATGGAATTCGGAAAACAAGAACCCAGCAACTGTGCTAAGTACATTTCCGCCTCTCTTACTCACGGTGATTTCATTCTACAAATTCGGCAGTGCGAGCACGGAATTAGCTGAAGAAGCCAGACATTTTAGTTCGCAGTTGGAGACCGTTCTCCTTGAAACGGACGCCAATCAGTTTAGCCTCAGACAGAAGATTCAAAGTGTTTGCAGTGGAATTTCGTCGCGCCCGCTGCAAGCGGAGCCTGGAAACTTCTTCGTCCTCAATCGAAGTTTAGTCGCATCTGTAAGTGCCCTTTATAAATAACTAATTTCAATTAGCGATTTGTATTACGACTGAAATTCGCAGGTTACCACTGGGATAACGACGTATTTAATCGTTTTAGTCCAGTTTCGATCCGCTGACAAAGGCATTGGAATGACAATTGAACCGAATCTTGCAATGACTTAGCACTCAGTTGAGCAAATAGGAAATTACTGAGCAGTAGAAATCGATAGTAATTTCCTTCCGAAGTCTCACACGCTACATCCCATTAACTAAATTAATTCCAAACAATCAATAATGTGTAAAGTTT
The DNA here is from genome assembly GCA_009869945.1 of Mesaphorura yosii. Taxonomy (NCBI): domain Eukaryota; kingdom Metazoa; phylum Arthropoda; class Collembola; order Poduromorpha; family Tullbergiidae; genus Mesaphorura; species Mesaphorura yosii. Next base: position 3,711 of record WIXG01000161.1, read on the forward strand.
ATAGTAATTGCATTGGCCAATTAACGAGACCTTCGGCCAGTCTCCTTTATAGATAAACCAGGATTGGAACGAGCAAATCTTTAGAACCATGGGGCATTCGACTCTCTCGCATGAGCATCTTCTCTGCGATGCTCTGAAATGGGCGCATTGGAGTGTCAAATTCCTGGGGTACAGCGTGTTGAGTGTTTCTCAAGTTCGACGAGGGCACCAAGAGCGGACGTTTGTGCTGGCGAACTGGAGCAGTTCTGCTCGTTGGTACCCAATCATGCACCTTGCGGTCTTACTGGCATTGATGGTTTACTACCGTGTCAATCATGACGAACTACAGCAGTTTACACCGTCAAACGGTTCTACCGAGTACGTCGTCTTCACCTTGATCATCGCTTTGTCATCGTACGCCGGCACTGTTTATAGGATACTTGCAAATATACATGCCCAGTCCATGTTGAATTTCTGGAAGAGCACAGTGGCACTCTTTGACTTTATGGCAACACGTGGAATTGATTTTCAGCCGTATTCCCCTGAGTTTCAGGAGTACAAGCGGTGGTCCAGGAACAGGTTCATGCTATATGTATCCTGCGGCATGGGAAGTGCTGCCTTGATCGGTTGCGTGCATCCTGCAGTGGCATACTTTGCCGGTTGGAAGTACTTCAAGTCCTCAACACCGCCTCCATTTTTAATGTGCATGTACCTTTCGTATTCTGCAATGTTGGGAGGAGCTAGTTTGGCCCAAGTCATCTGGATCACCAGCTTCTTACACCTTTACCGAATCTGCACCAAGATTCTGCGAAAAGATCTGCATCACAATGCCGATCGTAGAATTCTGGACAGCCTGGCAGTCTACTACAAGATCGAATCTCACGTTGAAGCGTTCACCGAATTCTTTGGATGGAGAATTACGATCGAAGTGTTGATTCAAGCGACCAAAATTGTGATGTCCGTGTTTATATTAATAATTTCGCTGACGCCAGAGCCCCAACGCATCTTTCTGAGTTCGTTCATCGTCATCTTGACTTTACTGCTCGGACTATCATTTTATGACCTGAGCAATTCCTCTACCCTGCTTGTGGAGGAGGCCCATCGCTTGTCGACGGTTTTGGAAGCATTGACCTTGGAGACGAAGAAGGAGGAGGAGAGTCTGAGGCAAAAGATGCAGGCGATGATTGCGAAGATTATTGGCAAACCACCACAGCCGGCGCCCGGGCATTTCTTTACTCTTAATCGTGGAATCCTGATACCGGTGCGAATGCGAATGCTGATTAGATCGCGTGTCAAGATTGTGAAATATTTCATCGAATTTTTTTGTTTTTACATGCAGCTCGGATTTGCCATTACAACCTATTTGATTGTGTTGGTTCAGTTTCGGTCAGCTGACTACAAACCGGAGACAATTCCATTTGCGCGTGGAATCGTGGATAATTATGCGAGCACTTAAAACAGGAATATTTCGAAAAAGTTCAGGTCCACAGTAGCAAATTATGCGAATATCAATAAACCCGCCTACCGTAGTGAATTTGATCGTCTCGTGACTTTTTAGCTCATTAGCGAAATTAATTGCAAACAAAGATCTGCCCAATCGTATCAGGTTCACAGAAACCTAAATGGGTCTAATCCGTGAAGCATCGTAAAGGACAGTCAGAATTTGTGTGAGTCATGGCCTCCATATGCGGCTACGTGTCCTTTGAAGATCTGCTCGCCGACATCCAGAAATGGCAACACTGGAGCATGAAGCTCCTTGGTTACAGCGTGCTTAGCTTCTCAGGCTCCGAGACAGGAAAAGGTCGCAAGGTGACACTGAAAAACTGGCTCAGTTTTTCGCGTTGGTATCCAGTTCTACATGTGGTCTTTCTGTTCTACATGGCATCCAACTACATATTTGAACTCGAGGAAATGATGAAGGTGTTACTCTCACCCGGGTCCACAACGGAGTTTTACATCTACGTGGTGAACGGAGGTCTGTCAGCGTTCGTTGGCGGATTTTACAGGGTACTTGCTAATGTCAAAGCCACGTCCATGCTACATTTTTGGAGCCGTACTCCTACACTGCTTGAGTTCATGGCCCAGCATGGTATCAATTTTGAAGAACACATGCACCTGTTTCAAGCCTTCAAGCGATCATCGAGGAAGAAACTGGTCTTAACCAGCCTGAGCGCGCTTTTGGGTGTAACCTTAATCTCATTTCTTTATCCAATGTTGTCGTTTCTGTTCGGCTGGGGCTTCTTAGCCTCACAAAAGCCGCCGCCCATCCCGATGGCAATGATGTTCGCATACTTTGGCATTACAACTAGTCTGAGTGTTTGCCAAATGCTTTGGTTCTCAAGCTTCTTGGGAATTTATCGGCTTTGCGTCAAGATTCTTCGAGAAGACTTGGCTCAACTGGTTCAAAGCACTCATCAGTCTAATTCTCTTGCAAAGGGCGTTTTAAAAGTCGCCACGATTGCACCGAGCATCATGAAACCCATCGACTTCTCCGACGGGCCGAAGTATGAGCAAAAAATATTGAACAGTTTGGCCATTTACTACAAGATCGAGTCTCATGTTCGTGTCTACAACAAATTCTTTGGCCCGAGAATTGCCTGGGAGGTTTTGCTGTACGCCTCCTACGTTTTGATGTACACTTTCATATTTCTCGTGTCAATCAATTCAGACGCGAAGGAGCAACTCATTTTGAGTACTGGCATTTTTACCGCGACGTTGTTTAGCATGTGTGTCTACGATTTGAGCAGCGCTTCGACGATGCTGCTCCGGGAAACGAACGGCCTGCTCTCGACCCTAGAAGAGCTGCTGTTGGAGAGCCGAGTGGAGGACACGTACTTGAGACAAAAGCTGCTGACGGTGATTCTGAAAATCATTGGAAAGCCTCTGGAACCGGCGCCTGGGCACTTCTTCACCCTGAACCGTGGCATCATAACTTCGGTAAGAAATTATTATTGCCACCGCGCAGAGGACGCGTTAGTCAAGTAAAGTACATATTATTATCTAGATTGGGTCAGCAATAGTAACCTACTTGGTTGTGTTGGTTCAATTTCGATCGGACGACAAGATGAAAAGCGAAATACCTCCCTTGACCATAAACAGCACCTGTAAATGCCCAGTGTAAATTACAATCAGTACAAAAGTAGTTTAATACGCGCCAGGTGAGTTTCGTATCGCTGGTTTCTTATCCTATCACTCTTTGGTTGATTAATCAATCAATTACTCGCGAACTCAATTAGTAGACAAATTAGTTTATGCGCTTTCTGAGAAAGACTTACTCTTTGATTCTGAAAATTATTGTTAGTTTTCATTGTTGCAAGAGTACAGTTTAATTATTACCTATGATTTTGCTATTAAAGCGTTGTACAACTGTACAAGTTTTAAAGTTTGTAATTCCACTTGGTCATGGTTCGGATTTGTCTGGAACCAAAGCATGTGGAGATTTTCGCTGGTGAAAATGCTCAACAGGTACGCACCATTATTGTTCACAACGCTTATGCTGCATGAGTCCTGCAGTCTTGTTGAACGCAATTCTTGAAGCAGTTTTCCACGATATATGATAACATGCTTCCAATTTCACGTTCGTGGAGGATCTATCTTATTTTTGACTCTGGATTCTGAGAAAAACTGCATTAATGTCAACGACATTTGGCGTTCTGTCGAAACAAATGAGGTGTTTATGTTAACGAACAATACTCTAGCTTAGCCAGTGCAATTCATTTTTATTGAAGATGTATACCACAATTATGTCAGTCAACCAAATGAGACCATCTTGTTGAAGCTGCCGGTAGTGCTTAATTCATGCTATCATGGCGATTCGCTATGAAAAGAATGCAAGAGGAGGAACCTGAGACAGCAGAGTACTGTCCGGCTGTTTATTGGCAAAAGTTTTGTGCAGGACACGAAGAGATGCAGGAAGAATAAGTGGACAGTGATTATGATTTATGAATGTTGAGTGAGTGCTTTAGGCAGCAACGTAGTAAGTCCAGGGCCAAGAGGAGGCGTACGTGTTCCAGCCGTTCCACGTTGGGACTGAGGCGGTGTTCCAGCTCCAGCTGCTTGAGGGAGACCACGCGCTGCGGGCCACTGGCACAGTGTTCCAGTTGTTGCTGGTTGTCCAGGTGTGAGATGGTGTGCCGGAAGACCATGAGCCACTGCGAGCTACTGGAACGGCAGTGTTCCAGTTGTTGCCGTTCCAAGTATGCGACTGTGATGGCTCCACGTTTGAGGACCACAGAGGCAGAGCGCGGGCGTTAGCGCCAGATTGACCTGACTGTGTGTTCCAGTTGGAATTCCAGTTGTGAGAGGGTTGCTGTGTGTTCCATGCGCTCTTGGTGACCGGAACAGTGTTCCACTGCTGTTGCTGCTCATCCCACTGAGTCCATTGATGGCCGTTCCATTGCACGGGAGCACCGGTGGCATACGTCGTGGTGTAGGCGACTGGAGAAGACCCAACGACGTGAGTCGGCTTCTGCTGGTGTTCTGGTTTGACCGCAGTGGAGGGAGGGTTCCACTGAGTATCGGCGGTGGCGACCGCGAACAACACGACGAGAACGACAATCTGAAATCAAAATCAGTAAATCAAAATTAGGGTTTGCTCTACCAAAGTGATTTCGAATTATAACTCACTGTATTCATTGTGAAGATGAGGCAGGCAATTTGTACTTTGACAATCAAAGACTGGACTGATAAACCGGCGTCGGTCTGCTCCCGCTTTTATAGCCGGTGGTACGCACAGCTTTTTTGCCGTCATCGCGTCGCATCGGAGTCGTGTTAATTGCTTTTTACAAGGTCCAGGCATTGGCCGCCGGCAAGGTCGGTCGAAGTTGAAAATTCAAGACGATTCTTGCACGCTGAGTTCATGGATCCTCCAGCACCTGATTGACGATTGACGTTAATGAGGACAAAGGTCCCCTGGACAATTCCTTCTCCTCATCTCGCCACAGTCTACCAGCATATCGGCGTACGAGACGAGATGGTTTCTGATGTCAACTGACAAGATTTACTACTTGATTTAACAAGTTGAATTGAATTAACACGTCAAAAGCTGGAGAAGAAACCGGTCGCATCCTCGTCCAGAGATTTATTGCCTTGTGCCTGCCGTAAACACAAACTACTCCACCACTGTAGTATTTGTTGCCAAATTCAAACCTCAATGGCCTGCGTGTTAATTAATTGCACGCTTACGAGCCAGTTATTAACGATTCTTCGAGAATTTCAACCCTTGCTTATTAGCAAGGTCCATGCCTATATGTAGACGCAGTGCTCCATGAAAAGGGCAAGAGCAGTCAACAACCACAACCACACCCAGGGCAAGGCCAAAGCAAAGGTTGATTTTTACAATTTGCACGTACAAAAAATTGGGGATTACGTAACGTAAGTTATAAACCCACAAAAATGCGACAAATGCCATTAGCAGTATAGCCAATAGCTGAGAATTTGGTGGCCCACCTGCAAAGTGTCGTCGATTTTTACTGAGCAAGACAAAACCATCGTCTCTCTATTTTGAACTTTTGCCTACTTTAAAACTCGTTTGCTAAGTTCAGTTGTGTCTGGTTCATCAGGACAGTACAGTCTCCACAAATATGATAAAAAGTCCAAGATAAAAGTGTAGTTTAGAATAAATTGTATGTGGAAGAATAGCTGGCATACAGCAATGGATTTGCTGCATATTAATAATTTGAATGATCTTCCTCGTCTTAATGCAATTATTAGAAGATGAAAACGCGCATGCAAACTAACTCCGTACATACACAATTTGGATTCTGCAAACGGTACAGATTTGATTGACGTGTTATTACAACCGCGGTTAAGGAAAGGCCTTGATCAAGGGCGTGGTGTGCATTTCAGCAGCAGCATTAATTATGAATCGTATTGATGCTGATTTGGCCTGGCAAACGCTTAATTGATGAGCGTACACTTTTTGCACGCGATGCCCCTTCCATGCGTCTCCGTCTCATTGTCCTCTTCTCGCATCTCATCGCATTTGTATTCAGACGAGAAGAGAACGCAGAACAGAACGAGGATGCTGCACAATGAACTTCTTCGAATTTGCCTTTGCCTTTCGCTTGAATTCAAATAACTTTTGGATCCAGTACAAAAAGCATGCGAAAAAATTAATGACATCTTTTTATTAATGTCTTCCTATAATAACCATTGGCCATTTATAATGGACCATTAACATCGCGTGGCGCTGTGTTACCTTTTGTGGTCATAAATTCACAATTGACGAGCTGGCCGACGCTGGTCGCTGGCTGGCTCATACAAAAAATGAATGACGCCTTACAATGTGGTAGTCTAATCAGCGCTTAATTTTTCAGGCTTCGATCGAGCCAAGTCGATTTGGGGATTGGCTTTGGCTTGGCCACTTGCGACTGGCTTAAGGATAATTCGTAAAAATTCCTGCTGGATTTTTTCTAGGATGTAAATGTGAAATCAATACTTGCGTTTTATTGCTGGGCTTTGCACAGGGTATAAAAGACTTGAAGGTTGCCAAATATCAGCTCAGTTTCTAATTTTACAATTCCTGATTGCAGACGCGTGATTCGTGCCCTTTGCATCATGAATTCCTTGGTACGTGCTCCGTGCTTGCGACAAGCCTAACATTTTACCGGATTTGACTCACTTGTGATTCACAGGTCTTGCTGCCATTTTTGGCCGCTGCCTGCTTGGCAGCACCCGCTGGAATCCACCACACCTTTCCTGCAGGCACGGCTCCAGTGCTCGCCGCCGCCCCTGTCGCGGTGGCTCCAGCGCCAGCCCTCACTTACACCGCCCACGTTCCAGTGACCAAGACCGTGCACTACGATGTGAAGAACGTTGTTACTGGATACACCTCCCAAATCATCAAGCCCGCTATTGCCGCCTACACAATCCCAGCCCTCACTGTCCCTGCCGCTGTTGCCGCTCCAGCTCCAGCCGCTCCCGTTGTAGTCGCAGGTGATGTAGTTAGACAGGAAACCCAACCTCCACCTCCTTCTCCTCCCTCCACTCCTTGCTTTCCTCAGGTACCTGGGTTCCCTCTGCCACCAGGCACAAACGCATGCGAGCCAGGTCAAAGTCCACAGTTCCCTCAGGTTCCTCCCGCACAACCCTCTGATCCTGAACCCGTCCAGCCTGAACCTCAACCTCAGCCCCAGCCGCCTCCACCACCTTCTGGTGGCGAAGGCGAAGTAGTGTCCCCACCAGACCCAAGCCAACCTCCCCAAGATCCTGAGAATGAGAACCCTTCCTCAGGCCCCTCCTTCCCAGCTTTCCCGGGTGGCCTTCCCGCTTTTCCTTCTTTCCCTTCACATCAGTTTGTTCAAGGTGTTACTCTAATTCCAGAACAACAGCCCGTGGTTGTTGAACAACCTGCCCCACAACCAGCCCCGGTCCCAATCGCACCAGCTCCCGCCCCAGCGGCTCCAGCCCCTCCCCCGGCTGGTGTCTCCAGCGATGACACAGTGCTCGTAGAGAACCCAGAATTCAGAAGCGCGGCCCCTGCTCCGGCACCAGTAGACACTTACACTGCTGCTGTAGCCGCCCCTGCGGTTCAAACTTACGCTGCCGCAATTCCGGCAGTCGCACCAGCTCCAGTCGTTTTAAGAGCCGCAGCTCCACCATTCGAACACCTCGTAACCAAGGAAAGGGTAAGGAAATTTAGGTCTCTGTTTCGATGGCATATTTAACTTGTAATCTGTCCCAGGTTCTGGCTCCAGTCCGCACCCACACCCAAATCACACCTCAACTGACTCAAGTCCAGCCTGAAGTTCACGTCCGCAGGGTTATCCAGGATGTTGCCGTCGATCAGCCCGTGTATCACACTCCAGTCGTGCACGAAACGAAAGTGGCACCTCCGCAGGTGTACCACCATACCACTTACGCTGCAGCTCCACCAACGGTCGTCCATCACCACACGAACAGCTACTCGGCTGTGGCCCCAGCATTGCACTATGCCGCTGCTCCAGCTCCAGCCTTGCTTAAAGCCCACTAATAAATTTATTGACCAGCCAATGTTTCCCACGAAAATTGATCCAATAAACCTGAAGCGAATTTTTTAAATCAAAGTATGTACCTGCCGATCACTGATCTGAGCTGATCGAGGTGGACGAGATCCTTTGTGTTTGTTCCAATAATCGTGGCTTCAATAACGTCAATGCAATTCTACCGTCGCTGTGGGCGTGCATTATCGATCAAACAAGTTACAAAACCACTGCACAGTCAAAGGCCTTTTCAAACAAACAGCACAAATCAAATTTCGTTCTGTTAAGCAAAACTTGAGTGGGCAATATTGTAGGATTTGCCTTTCGCAAGTTCAATCTTCATTACCTCCTCAGTTAAAATGAGCAAAAAGGAAGATTTCTATTGTTAGTTTTCAAATTGACTACGTCCGGTGCGTGATTTGCTTGGTGCTGCTTGGTTTAATTAGAAACCGAAGACTAATTCAAAATGGAGTGCGCCTGGTTTCCCAATAATGGCCCAATGATGACATCGGAGCCTCACAGGATTCCAGGTAAAACACCCACATCTTTATACCGTATCTGCTCTGAGGATCGTGCTTACTGAGGCTGAACCATTTGTTCCAAGGCTACATGGGCTGCGTTCCACAATACAAGTACAACTTCGGAAATACCTTCGGAATTCAAACTAATCGCCTGTTCCTGGACCCGTGCGTTCAAATGAGGCCGAGATCAAATCCCATCGGAAGCAGCTACGTAACAGCCTGCCCATTCCGCTGTAATCTAGTCTACCGCGTTTGCGAACCTGTCATTTCCACGTACGATGGTAAGCTATGTCGTGAACTTGAACCGAGTCTACCAATGCGGTTTTACGAAGCCATCACGTAATACTTCTTTCTTTTATTCTGCTCAAGGTCATGTTCCAGGCGAACAATTCATTCCAGGACAGCGTCGTGGTGTGTCAACTCGAAACGCGCTCAAGTACATGACATACAGAGTTTGAGTTGTGCCCTGCAGTCACGCGCCGCCAAGACTTCCATTAAGAAATTAACTCACTCATTATAACACCTTCATTACAAAATTATCTGATAGATTCTCATTGCCTTATTCCTAATGCCAAATTCATGTCTGTCAATAATTGCTGTACAAAATTGCTTCATTAAATGATCCATATTGCAATGAATCATCTTATCCATGTCAATATTTGAGTGTTGTGACTCACTTGACAAATTGCATCTAATGCTTAATGAGATTAGTTTAGTCTGCTGTACACGATAGAGAAAAATGGCTGACTCCAAATTCTTCGAACATTTTCTTTACGACATTCAATTTTGGGCTGTCTGGAATGTGAAGGTGTTTGGCTATCTGACCTTGAGCTCATGGCGTGGGAAAACGCTGACAATTTCAACGGTCTGGAGCTGGTCGAGATGGTACCCCGTCCTCCTCACAGCTCTTACTTTCCTCGTGACAACATTTTATTCTCTTGGTTTGCTGAACGAACACAGCCAAGGTTGGTACATTACAGCCATCGGATCAACGGAACTCTTTGCCTTCACCATCGCCGGGTCGCTGGCTTGTTTCGTCGCGATTGCGTACCGAATTCACGCTAATTTCGAGGCTTCCGCTGCTCTTGCGTTCTGGCACAGAACACATGCTCTGTTGGAATTAATTTCCCAAAATGTAGCCAGTTTCGAGAAATATGCTGCACTGTTCTATAAATGTCGGGCGACCAACCGTCGTAATTTCATTTTGGCCCAGGGCTCGGCGGTTGCTGCCATCATTGGCCTGAACATAGTTTACCCTCTGCTGGTAGACAAGTTTTGGTGGAAGTTCTTGAGTGGGAGGTTCCCAAGTAATTTCGAAATCGTTTGCAATTTGTTCTGGGGATATACACTCATGGCTCACGTTGCGTACGGAGTTTGGGTGACGAGTTTCCTGCAGGTTTACCGATGTTCTATCCGAATTGTGGGTGAGGAACTTAAAACATGTCTTTTGGGCACTGCGGTCGGCAAGAACTCAAGCAACAGCATTGCAATTACATCCTGGAACAAAAACTTGGAGTTCAGCAACGAGTATACCACGACGATTAAAAAAGAGTGCAAACTGAGGAGCTCGGCAATGTCCGCTAGCATGAACGCAATTGTCCAAGTTCACGTTTCTGATCTGGCTGTTCGCCAATTTCCAGCACCACAGCTGCTGGTTGACTCCAAAGTCACAAACTGCATAAAAATCTACTACCAAATTGAAGAGGAAATCCAGGCGTTCACAAAGTTCTTCGGAAACAAGCTGATTGTGGAAATTTTGCTTCATACGGCCTACATTCTTCTTTATCTCTTCATCGGCCTGGCGCACATCGGCACCCGAGACGGCGATCTGTCGATTCAGATTGGGTTGGGCGCACCTCTGATTGCGTACTTGGTTTCGTTGTACAATCTTGGAACCAGCTCGTCAAGACTGGTGCAAGAAAGCGATGGAGTTCTGTCAACCCTTGAGGAGCTGACACTGCAGAAAAATGTCCATTTCGAGTTGAGACAAAAGGTGAGCTTGAAATTTTGAGGATAAATGAATACTCATTTTCACATAACTGAGAACGGACTTCTCGTAGATTCAAACCCTGATGATTAGAATATCTGCTAAACCACCGGAGCCCGATCCAGGAATGTATTTCAAGCTGAACCGGAGCCTCATAACAGCTGTAAGTGCCTCATTAGAGCTTTTGTGAGTGCGATATTCTTGATGCTGAAAGTCTGGAATGGTTTTAGATTGCTTCAGCCATTACCACGTATCTGGTAGTTCTTCTACAGTTTCGTGCTGCCGACAACTCCGATTCAACAACCACGCTCACCTTTCTAGCTCGACAAAATTTCACGAATGAAATTCCTGTATTAGAAACAGATGGTTAAATAGAACTAGTAAATGAATAATGAATTCTTCTTCTGGTCCCCTTAATATAAAGTATTTTGAAAGTTTTATTGAAGCAAAAACAAGATTGAATTACAAGATGGCAATTCCACATTGAACAATTCGTGTTAGGTTAGCTTTCTTTATAAAAGAGTCTTGTGTTACTGCCCAATGCGCACATCGTCATGATTTCGCGTTGAAATCGTGAAAATGCACTGTAAACTTCGTTACGTCGTCTTCTGGCCTGAAGTCATATAGAAAGCGTACGTGAAATTGCTGAACTTCAAATCACCGTACCAATAACTTGCAAATTCTGTATTGCGTTGTATCATACCTGAAATATTTCTCGTTTCTACATACGGAAATTGTGCTTGTAACTTCGCATTGCATTTCCTCTTAACGTAACCACGCGTATTCAGTGTGTATTATCTCGTTACGAAACGACGCTTACAGAGTCAATGCTGTTAATGCACTGTTTTGATTATATTTCGTAATAGACATAAATATTGACAATATTGTAATTGTGGAGAAACGTCGTTGAAGATTTCATACTGGCCATCTTGAGCATGTATGAGTCTCATCAGGCTAGCACTTTGATTTCCTTCTCAGTGTACGCTTGTTCCTAGTCCAGTATACACGTTCCGAATTAGTCAAGTTTTATCAATTTAAAAATGAGTGCAAACACAAAAGAGAAGCCACTGAAATTGTTTTCAGTTGTCTATTTTCAATTTGAACGTCGATACGCGGTGGTTCCATCAAATTGGCTGGATAATGGAAAAGAAGTCTGTTTTTGGCCTGGGCCGAAAACCAGAAATCCGACTCAGCTGGTAAAGAATCCATTTTCGCAACCAAACAAGAGCTTCACGAAGTTTAATGTTCAGTTCGTAAAATCGTACGGTAAGAAGATAGAAAAGTTGACCTCGCGATAATGTACTGGATACTTATGACCTTGTACTTCACCAAGCTACATTTCTACAGATTCATTCGACAAGGCTGAACAGAAATCAGCATCACTGAAGCAGTCAAATTTGATGGACATCGACTCAAGCGAATGCGAGCCGCCCAATCCACTACATGTGAAATTAGAAGAGCAAGATCAGCTGGTGGCTCCAGCATCATTTCTGTGTAAGAAATTCATTGTTACTTGTTCATTTCCGCCCTATGTAAAGTTACTTAGACTCATTTCATGTTCACGTTTTTTACTTCCAGACCAAGAACAGAACAATCGACACGATTTGATCCACGAAGTGGATGAGCCACCACCACACACATATCAGCCGGTTCCGCTAGATCATTCCTCCGATAGCATTCAGGTTGTGTATCAAGATGAAACTGAGGTTGAAAAATTAAGGAAGCAATTTGAAGGTGAGCAGAAGCATGTTATGCTTCCTTTTATAATAGACTAAGTCACTTTTTGTCTCTTTAGTTTTTGCAGGGGCATCCTTCACCAAATATGAGCAAATACTGGGAGAGCTGCGCGATCTGAAGAAATTACTTCGACAAGTTTTGGCTCAGCAAGTGAAAGCAGCGGCGAACCAGTTAGTGCACAGATACCCAACTCTGCCACTAAAGAGCACGACTGAGTTGAACGAGACGGAGATCTGCATTCAGGATCCTGAACAATTTAAATTTCTGGTAAGGCTTCCATGCAATTTCCAGGAAATGCACCGTTAATAAAATCACTCATTCTAAATTATCCCAAAATGTATTTAAGGTTGCAGAACTCAAACGTGTTGGTGGTCATAACGTTAGCAAGACAGTATACAACTGCCTACGTCGGATGTTCGTAAAATCACTTGCCAAAAAGATTCGTCTTACTGCTTCATCTGGTAAACTTGCTTTTGGTGGGTTACGATTGGCCGATGCTCTTCGTGGTGAGTATAGATATAAATTATAAGAATTAAACTGCAACCTTACTAAAAGTTGTTTTGTCTAACTCAATTTAATAGAAGCTGTAAGGTCAATATGGGATGAGAAATCGGCCAGCGAATCTATTGTCAACGACTACATGGGAAAGTACTTCCGGAACACCATTGAGAGAAAGAAAGACAATGGAGACTCCACGACGGAGGATACAGAAAGCGGTGACGAGCGTCATGGCACAGATAACGTTGCAACCAACGCCGTCGTCGGCCAACACTGACAAAAATTAGCAAAATGCCTCGACTTCTGCCACCCCATCTGTTCTCCGTTCTCAGTGTTTGTTCAGTGAAGAAGAAAGCGAGTGCATTGGTACCGTTGAACCTGTTACCTGCTTAAATAACGTTAGTCTGCCAAAGCAAAACACTATTTCATGTAACTCTGGAGCTACGTTAGGAAGTAATAAACGTTATTGGTCACTCAGAAATAATATTCCAACTCCTCATTATCAGAATTGCTAAAAATAATTCAAAAATAGCACCCATCAGGTGCCCTTCCCATTGATACTAAGACATTACTCAAAACCGAACGTTGTAGTCCCGTCAACTAAAATAGCAGCCGGTGAATACTATTACTTCGGAATAGCACAAAAACTTGTACGCATTATTAAACAGGGTGTGCAAGTCAGTGATCGGCCCAAGTTAGAGCAACATTCGGGTTTAAATTTGATAACGCTAAAAATAGGAATTGATGGTCTGCCGGTTAGCAAAAGTTCGAACATACAAGTCTGGCCCATTCTCGTAATAGTTGATCTGGATAGCGATAGACAGCCCTTAATAGCTGGCATTTTTTGTGGGAACCAAAAGCCTCGGTGTGTGTCAGAATACTTAAGTCACTTAGTACAGGAAGTTACCGACCTTTTGGGGCCCACTCCGAGTAGACTGAAAAGTTGTATATTTCCTTCCTTGAAAGCGGGGTACATGAGCACCGCTCATGGCGGACATCCTCGCTTCCCGGTTCCATCCTAACACGTTTTCCTAATGATTCCTCTGCGCCTTCCGTACCGCTAACTACTTGAGCATTAGGAAGAATTTGAATAAAATTAAATTGGTGTGTCATTTGTCGTTGCAGTTTCTAACCTCACTCTCAGTTACAATGCCCAGACATCTGAACTGTGCCACTTGCAACGCAAGGTTTGCTCTTCAAGCGAAGAAATATAAACTCACCTACGACTCTAACCTGCGTCGATCAATTAAAGCACACCGACAAGACCCATTCTACAACAGCGACCGCGACCTCATCTTGTTCATTTGCAACAAGTGTTACGCGTACTTTCAGCGGCGTTTGAGCCATGACTCTGAGCGGCATTAAGAGTTTCTGCGCTCTTCATCTGAGAATGAAAATCATGATTCGTCTGACACTTCAGATATCACCGACTCAACAAAGCACGTCCCTCCGGAATCAAACGGCAGCTTCATCATTGTGTCTGTACGGATCTCTGAAAGGAAATGTTTTCACTGCTCATCCACTGCAGATCGGCAGTAACATGACCGCCTTTTGCTTGAGAAAACACTAAAAGTTGTGAACCCATTCCTTGACAGATTCCACTTGCTTGCTCGGATGAGACTTCTCCAGTGCCTCTGCCCAAAATTCGGAATCCTCTATTGAACTTATCCGCCGAGACCATGGATGCCAGAATCATGGCCGATGTGTAAGGCGGTTCATTTGGATTCGTTCCTGGACGGTATTTTTCGTGTCTTAAGAAGTGATTAAGATATTCAAACACCAGGTCACAATAGGGATTGGCATAGAACACCTTCGTGGACTCCGACATTTGCGTAGTTGATACTTGCGTTAGTTATTGGTCTGAATTTTTCTAATAATATCTTGCCTTCACATCTTGAATGTCGAGTTCGACGTTTCCTTTGTGAAGTGCTTGTTTTTTTTCAATTCACCAGTGTCCGTTTGCTCCAAGGTCACCTTCGTGAAAGAATTTCTTTTAATCTGTGCCCAGAAAATTTTGCATTAGCTTACATTTCACCTAACAAACCCGCGAGGTTTCTAAAACTTATCACAATCTAAGAATCCTCAATGGAGCTAACAGGCTAAGAAGTTCTATTTCAGTGTTGATGACTTTATCTAGAGAATTATTCGATCGTTCACCTCACCGGTTTATCGTTGAAGGCGAAGCAAAAATCGCTGAATGTTTTCAATTTACAACCAGCAAGCTTCTGTCTCTGGAGTCCAGTACATGTGTAGACAGGCGAGAAGCGGTGAAATGAGTCTTCGTTGTTTGAGCACTTGATTAACATTACAGACAGTTGATATTTATTTTCAAAACCAAGGAAGTCAGTTTACATTTAAAATCTATAATTGCATTTATGACTACAAGAGCCGGAAATTCACATCAGCTTATCAAAGTTAATTATTTTTTAAGTGAATGTTTTTCGTATGGCTCCACAAGTTTTCATGGGAAGAAAACCGTGCTGGACAATGTGGGCATTGAATCGGTTGTTCTCCGGTGTGGGTTCGAATATGCTCTATCAACCGAACCCGGACTCTGAACGTCTTCGAACAGTAGTGGCAGGCAAAAGGCTTCTCATCCGCATGAGTTCGGATATGGTCCTTCAGTTTGTGACCGTAGCGGAATGCTTTTGAAGTACTACATTTGAACGGTTTGGATTCTGAATTTGGGGTTGATTTTTGTCCTTGTTCGAAGCTTGCTGCCTGTTCACATTCTCTGCTAAAAAATGACCGCTTAGTATACCGGCAAGAAGTGGATTGGATTCCGCCATGAAGGAAATCACTCCATCTCCGGTTTCCAGATTTACTGTCGACTGAATAATAAATTCGGAGAGAGATCTTGTTCTGTGTTGAATTCTGGGGTGATTCTTTACATGTCGAATGAACTGATTTAAATATCCAAACTTATGCTGACAATATTTACAGAAGTAAAAGATAGGCACTCTTTGACCTGACGATGGTTCTGATTTCGCTTTTGATTGGAGTCCTAAACTACTGCCCGCTGTAGAATTGTCAGTACTTAGTCCAGCTAAGTCGTCGGCACAACTGTTAAATGCGCTAGACAGCGACGACCACTGCATCTATAGAATACGTGCGTAATTGTTAATTATGTCTGGAAAATTTCTGGAAATTATTTCATAACGTACAGAGCGATCTTACCACGGGTATTTTCGCATTCTGTTCCTTGTCCTTCGTCTCTAAGTTAGCCAAATCTGATTCGATTCGCTTCATGGATGAACGTTGGACAACACCCTCTCAAAGGTTCGATATTGAGTCCGCAGCTTCGGGGAGAAGATGGAAGGAATGCAAAATAGTTAAACCAACAATTCTCCACTGCATTATCCCAACTATTCCGCGGTCAAGAAGACGAGATCAAATGGACAAGGCAAAGGATAAGGACAACGAGAGCTGAACTAACACGAGACACGAAAAGCACAAAACTTTGGCATTTCAGTGCTTTCTTCGTTTACAAAAGTACGGCTGTGAGGAGAGTAAGTACGCGGTCATGGCCATGGACTGCTACTCATCACTTTTCTCTGCAATGAGAGCAAAAATTGAACTCCCACGAGGCTCCCGTGACAGTCGTGACACGAAGTAATTAATTCGGATCGGATATATGTGATGCTGGAGAAACATAATTTATGTGTGATGACAGAGGAGGGAAGTGCGGCGCTCCATCGAGTTTTATATGTTGTACTACTGTATTTTTGAGATCTAAACAGAGCCTAGAGGCAAACGATGCCCATTCGGTTTCATTCCAAACAGTTTGGAATGTCTATTCTCAAAGGTTGTCATTCGAAAATTCGACCTGGTAGGAACGCCGATGCCGGTATAGCTTCCACGATGAACTCGAAGGCTGTTGGTTATGGACGTATACACCCGTAGCCGTCGTCGTGGGTTTGGTCGCCATCGTTCTTGTGTCACAGCACAAAATACCTGCCATTTATTTACATATGGTTAGATTGAGTTAATGCTCGTGCCACTCGGATGAGTCACTTATTACTCTCACCTTGCAAGCACGGGAACTTAACTTTGAGTCTCTCCAGCACCTTCCGGTGCAAGATCACAAGCAGAAAGAACGCAATGTCCGGCACCATGAAGAGCAGTTCGATGAGCGTGCCGTACCAGGTCAAGTACGAGCCATTGATTTGGAGGACAAGCAGCACAATACGAAGAATCCAGATTGGACCAGTCATGAGGAATAATTTGGTGAAAAGCTTGAACCTGCAATATATCGAAACATGATCATGAGCAAGTGACACGTGGAGCCGCAGGGAGACAAGACGAAGATCAAAATTCGAAACATGAAAGCGAAAGCATGGAACATGTTGTTCAGGAAAATTATAAATTGGATCTCATCAAACAACTTTCTCCTTTCAAATCTGCCCGGCGTACTAAATTGCTACTTATTAAGCATTTTGGGCCTTGGCTTTGTAGTCTGTAAGTGTAAACGCGAGTTGTTTGTGACAGAGATGATGAAATGAACCTCCGGGGAGTCGTTCGCAACATCGCTCTAGAGTCGCAACGTTTCATTTTATTTTGCTTTTCTGCATATTCCAGGAGCCATGAACCGTAAGCTTATGTCTATTGTCGGAAACGAAGTTTTAAAATGAAAAATGAATTTTTCACCTAAAATAAGTCGACTAAAACCTGGATGGCGAATCATATTACTAGCGAAATGCATTGTTAAATGGGACCTGCTTGATCCTAGTAATTCACCACACAGAAAAGCCATCCGCGGAATGCCGGGTCACGTATCACATTTTCGTCTCTGAGTTTTTAATCCATGCCCATTACGTAAGCCCCAAAATAACTGGATTCGCGGATTTATGCAAAGCATAAAATCTATGACGTGATTTGGATTTTTGTCTAATGCAAGAGTTATGCGCATTACGTAGGCATGCGGCATTAGTTTAATGACACTTACGATTCTCTCTCCACATGGCTTCGCTGAAGGATACGAAGCGATGCATTTCGGAGCCCACGAATGATTATCACCGTCCGAGTAAAGAGGAGCAGATTTACTCCGATGAGGACCACAACGGGCCCCGACATGTAGAAGATGGTGCTGTAGTCGTAAATTATGCAATGATGAAGTGGGATGGGCGACCTGCGAACAGGTACATCAAAGATGCAATAAGAAAGAGTTCAGACTTCAAAGGAAATCAAAGATTTGCGTGTGATAGCTCACTTATTGTTGAGGTTGCCCATAAACCACCCGCAGAATATGATGAGTACTGGCACGGACCACGAAAAGAGAATATAGAATGGGAATCGTTTTGCACTACTTTGCAGATTTGGCTCCAGCTTCCTATTAAATAGACTGGAATTATTAACATGACGAAGAAGTGAACATGAAAGAAAAGAAAGAGAACACAACTGTTAAAGTCGAGCACTTGTGAACTAAGAACATCCGCGTATGTTTGTTTACGAACCGAAACGCATAAAACAGGTCGAAATTGATGGAGGTCATCCAGCACAGGGTGGACAGATACAAGAACTTTTGCACAAAGTCGAAGAAATTGCAGCCGACCTTGCCCGGGTCATCATTAACGATCAGAATGAAGACGCCAGCCACAACGTTGAGGAGTGCCGATGTGATGAGGTACGAGAAGAAGACCCAGCCGTGTATATTCTTCTGAATTATTGTGACGTTCACGACGGCGGCCACGGCGAGGAAGCCAGAAATGGCCCACCAACTCACGCCCATGAGAGTTGCGTATGAATCTGCGTCCTGCTTAATAGTTCATTCATTTGCACCTCTGTATTCAGAATTGATCAGTTATCCAGTACTTACCTCGATGTCGTCACCAATATAAAAGACAATCACTATATCGTCGTTAGCTGACGCGCCAAACTCTCCGTACGGTTGGTCACGCTTGTGGTTCAGGTCCAGATTTGCGTTTCTCAGTTCTCTAGAGCAGATACCACCAAAATTGTAGACGTGTTCGATGCAAAATTCCGTGGCTGGTATCGATTTCCAGGTGCCTCGCAAAAATACGCCTTCGTTGGACTCATAATTAAGGACCAGTGACGGTTTCATGGAAGCGTGAGTAGAAACATGAAACCTGTAAGAAATATGTCAAGATTGATTTTCAAACTTTTGAGATGGATTTAATGTGTGAAACATATTTCATAATTTCAAACGGCTCGTCATGCATATTTTGTTCTCACCTCGTCGCGTACTGAAACCAACAAGACTGACTCGTGAAGTTCTTGATCGCCAAATTTCGGTCACTTCTGTTCCTGATTATCTCATACAGCCAGTTGTCGGCTAGGCGGTAAGAAGTATTAGCTTCCATATACTGTCTCCATGGAGACGCCCACGAAAGAATTGCCTCTGCTGGCGCGGCGCTGTGCATTTGCGTATGTGTATGCTCGCGTGATCCCCTTGCCAGGAAGCGATTCCTTTTCGCCCAGTTCCTGCTCCTTGTTCGGCTTTTTACATAATTTTCACGAATCCGTACGCATTGATTGTAATTGATATCAAACGCATACTCAAGTCCACAACATTTGTTTAGTGTCGGGATTCTGACAAGGACAAGAATCTCCACGTCCGATGACTGAATTTCCTGTGACCCGATTCTATCCACACAGAAATCTGTTGTCGGGTATAAATCGTGTGATCCGAGTCGCAGGAATCCCGTGTTGGCTGACAGATTCGAGTGAAGCTCTTGTAATGAGATTGTCACTCGGTTCATTGCGTGTTGACATGCATCAGCAGCGTCAGCGCTTGGCGTGTCAAGTGGATGCGGCGAAGCGGATGGCAGAAGAATTTCATTTAGCCTGCAATATTTCATTTCCATTTCATCCACCACGGTGACACCACGGTGACAATAACAATGAATATTAAATCGCATATTCACACGCTCCAGTTTGAGAATGACATACAAAATTGAAGAACTAATGTACGACGTACCTGAATCGGTTATAAAGCAGTTCTGGAAATTCTTGCATTTGACGGTCTTCATTAACGAGAAAGACAGGATTTTTGCAATGGGCACAATCTTCAGAAGTGAGGTACGCCTGCCCTTGATATTCGCAGCATTTTCTCAATGAAGCCTGGCTCAAGCCATTGAATTCACCAGAAACAAAACGGACAAGGCACAAGAAAAATGTTCCTATGACTAGGAACGTTAAGGTTTTGGACAAATATCGCATTTTAACCAGCCACAAGTTGCATTTTACAATGCACTACAGCAATACACTGATTAAAGCCATTCACGCTGCAGATTAAGCCAATTTACTGCTCACATCCATAGACTCGCAGAATTGCCCTTTATGAACTGATTCAATTAAAATGAGAATGGTGCTGTTAATGAGAAAAGTTCTGCTCCAACCACAAACACTCAGGCTGAACAAGTTAAGCAGAAGTGATTCACAAACGCCGGTTTCATATTTCGAGAGTCGCAATTGCAACTGAACTTAACGCGATGGGATGCAACTAGAGAATGAGTCCATATGAAAGCATCCACCGTTCTTGGGAATTTCCAACGGAAGGATTTCCAGCGAAAGAGAAGGGGACGCGACGCAGTAAAATGAAGAAATGGTTCCGCAGCGCTCGCAGGCCAGAGCCATACTCTACTCCACGGTCCCTGTTTCCCGTTTCGCCTTTTCCAGAAACCGGAGTCCGAAAGAACATCTTGGAAAAGTAATTCTTCCCTTTCCTGTTGAGCTGCTCTCATTCATGCAGGGCCTTGTTTACGTCAACAAGTTGCTTTCTTTTCTTCATCCGCTTCCGAGTGACGCATTTTCACTCTAGAGTTTACGTTCCCAGACAGACGCAAATGCCATGCAATTGCGATTTGATTCTCAAAACAGATAAGAGCCGGCTTTCGTTGTGCCCACGCTGTGAATTCACCTGCAAAAAACCGACGGCATTAACCCGAATTTTCCAAATTAGGAAGTGCTTACGAATGCTGAAGACCGGTGCTATATGCAATAGAGCCTACAATCGAGCGTGCACTAACATACCAAGAATGTGTACATTCAACTCTGAATACCTTCACAAATGAAATGAGTCAAGATCAAGACTGTTTAATTCGCTGCAGATTGCGTAGAAATGCTTTTACAATTGTAATTAGCATCTTGTGAGCAGATCGCGGAGACTAAGATTTCTCATCAAAGGCCATTTCACTTTCACTCACTTTCTTCCAGCTTCTATTCCATTCCCACGATAAACATTTCCGCAATCTGCCTCTAGTTTTCTGCTATATACTAAGTTAGACATTTTGATTCTCACACCCATTACTCATCAGCTCATCGTGACTATTTTTTATATAATGTTGCGAATTAAATGCAGAATCTGGCAGCTCGTGATAATCCGAAACCACCCATTCTGGGCGCGTCTGTGACGTGAATGGATGCATGCACTGTAACCCTACGCCCGTAAACATGGCCGCGTAGCCTAGTTTTGCCTTCGACGAAATTTGCATACTATTCTCTAAATATCACACGTCAAATTAACCGAATCGTTCTTATTAAGACTGATGAAACTGACGGGTGGGAGTTTCAAAGCCCAATTTGTGCTGCTGCATGCTGCTTGTAAAAGCCCAGCGTACAAGAAAAATAGGCTCAATTTACATGATTTTGTGACCTTTAACGATTCTTTATTGTGTTAAGCTACGAATTGGCTTAGACTCGCAAGCTGTGCTGTACGCATCCAGGTTGTGTTTCGTATGGTTTGGTGCGATATCTTCAATTAATCAGTCATGTGCTAAATAGGGTCAGAATACGATCGCAAGAATATTGTACTGCAATCGAAGAACTGTACAAGACCTATGATACATTGAGAGATTTCTTGAGCTTCTTACGGCTTTCTGGCATGCTAGAAAAACGTCTCAACAGGAATTGTAAAATGCCATACTACAAGCTTTCAATGGGCGTGTTTCGCTTCGCATTTAGAAATTTAGCACTTACCTGGCGCAACAAAAGCGAAAAAGCGAAAATATTCTTCAAGAAACTGGAACTTAAGGAGCAAAAGCGAAGACGTGCGATCAGAATTGCAAATCGCTCATTAGCCGATTGCAAAATGGTTAAATGCTCTAAACACGGAGCACGAGTAATTAGAAGATTACCTTTACGGCTTTCCTGCCGACGACTTCAGTTAGAGCCTGGCTGGTTCTTGTTGATACCAGTTAACAGAATGCAAAGTATGGTCATTATGCAAGAGAGGATGAATACGAATGAAGTGTAATTCCTCCTGATGTCTCAACATTTCTTAACTTGGCTGCAGCATGTAGCTGCCAAGTATTTCAGTGGAACGGTAAATTACGCTTGGCGAACGAATTTACTGAGTGTTCATGATTTGAATCTGTGAGCCCCACCCCGTGCCACCTGGACGCAATGATTAACCGAGTGCCCTCTTATCTGGCGCTGGTGCTGCTGATCCAAATCTGGAGCTGTGGAGCAGACGATTTCCCGAAAGGATTCCTCGAATCCGTCGTGCAAAGCGTAAGCCGTTTGAAAATGCTGTAGACCATCTTCACATAGGGATTGTCTAGAAGTTTTCGTTTCGGGATCATGTTTAGGATGTGGTGAAGGATAGGCTCAACAGCCGCTGGAAGTGGGAAGTTTGGGATGTGGTTCCCGGGACTCACGTCTACAATATTTACGTGTTCAACCTGACGAATCCGACAGAGTTTGAGAATGGGGCGAAACCAGTTTTGGCGCAGATGGGGCCATACTCGTACATGTAAGCCACAATCTGGCTCATGTGATGTATGTAATTGAATTACATATCCATTGATTGTACTGATTGTATTTCATTGGCCGTGTCAAGTGAGCATCGTACGAAATTTGACGAAAGTGTAAATCTGGACTTGACTGTCAACTACGAGCGGAACTTCACATATACCTTTGATCCGAAAAAGTCGAAGGGAAACGAGGATGATTTAGTCACGGTTATCAATGTGCCCTTTGTGGTAATGCCGCCATTGCAGTACGCTTTTTTAAAGTGTCTTCAATAAGGCATCTAATCTCAATTATTCACAGATTTTCAGTGAACTCGCGGCTGGCCATGGGAGGGATGGACTCATGGCCATCAACAGGCTTGCGCAAGCTGGCGAACGACTAACCAAGTCGAGCATCAAAGTAGGAGATTTGATCTTCAACGGAATGGACGTGAGAATGTACGAGCCGTACTTAAATTTAATGGGAGACCAAAATTCATGGTTGGTGCAGGAGTTCGCTACTGGAAGCTATGGAGTGCTGAAAGTCGTAAGATGCAAAATCTACCCCATTGTTTTCTTCAATTTGACTTATCTAATGCGTAACGCACTATCAGAAACGCGGAGCTAACGAAGGCCCCTACACAGTCGACGGAGGGTTGACGGACCAGTCGCGGTCCGGAATGATTATAAGGTGGAACAAAAGCCACGTTCTGCCCTGGTGGTCGGGCCCAACCTGTAATGCAATAAACGGGACGGACGGAACTGTATATCCGCCATTTGTGAGCAAGAACGATATCCTCAACATATTTGACGTTGACTTATGCCGGTCCATCCAATTTGACTACGTGAGCGAAGATACGTTCCGAGGCACTGTAGACGAGTACAGGTTTAAATTGCTTGACGATTTGCTGGAGGATCCTCGCATTGCGAAGAAAAACCTCTGTTTCTGTAACTTGACTTTGCCGGGAGGAGGCGGAGGAAAAGTACCGGAAGACTGCTTGAAGACTGGAGTGCTTGACGTGTCCGCCTGTCAAATGGGTAACATTCACTCAAGAAAACTGTGACTGTATTCTTTGTCGATGCTGATTTGACTGTATTTCAGGCGCCCCGTACGTTATTTCATTTCCACATTTTACAAGAGCGAGTCCTGAGTACCTCAATTCAGTGGTTGGACTGAAGCCTGATCCAAAACTCTATGGGACGTTTTTGGAAATTCAGCCGGTATGTGTTGCTGCCCACAGCTTTCCAAAAGGTATGTCTTTCTCAACTTGTAGACTACAATCACGTTTTATCTTTAGAGACTTGGTGTAATCATTTCTTATTCCAAAAAACTTCAATGGAATCTTCACCTAAAACCTATCGCGAACGTGCCCGTGTTGAGTAACATCAAACCGATGGTTATGCCTGTTTTATGGAATGACGATGTAAGAATTACACATGCGACCAATTAGTCTGCAGAATCCCTACCAGTGAAATTACATGCTCCTATGTTCACAATTTAGGAATTTCAGTTGGATCCTGACAAGGCAGATTTGTTGGTTGCTGAAATTGCGAACGAGGAAGGTGGTCCTGGTTCTGGAGTATCGTTGGTCCTCTGTTATGGAGTCGTGCAGCTATTTTTAGTTTTTATTGCCTTGCTAAATGTTTATTAGCCCGTGGTGCTATGCTGTCATGAAAGTAGTTGTGATTCTTCTTTGTCTTCCTTATCTCCTCCAGTTGGTTTACTTTAATGGTAATTAAATCCTGTTCCGCCAACGCAAGCCTCCAGCAGTCTGCTCCGTCTTCATCTTCTTTAATTGGTCTGCCAAATTGCGGAACCTTGAAACCTGTGCCTGTGATGGATATCCAATAAAAACTTAATTATTCGTGTTTACACGCATTCCAATCTAATTTGGGTCTTTGCCTGAGTTTTTCACACGTCAAATGAAAATGAATTGCTAGCCATCAGCCTCCCAATTTGATCATCTGCTGTGTTGTGTTATGACATTTGCAGCGACGCCCATTGAATCATCGTCACGCCAAGGAATCACTCTCACGTTAAATACGACGCACCACATCGTGGCTCGCAAGCGTAAGCCGTCAATTATGGCCGATTCCTTTTCCGTCTTTGCCTGGGGTCCATAAAAAGCCAATAAAGTTCAAAATACGTCGAGTGTAAATATAAATTACTTGCTTGATTGAGATGCTGAAGCCCGAATACGCGAGTTAAGTCAGAGCAATCAGACGGCCAGACAGGGAGCTTCAACGCTTATGATCTTCATCTTCCTACATCATCTTCATTCACGAGCCCGTCTTGTCGGTCTTGTGTCATCTCAAAGCGAAAGATACACTTGCACTTTTTTCTTTGCCCAAGGCCAATTCGCCAATTCCATGTTTAATCCACCATCCACCTTATAAGCACTTGCTTGCCGTGAGACAGTGAGATTATGGTCTTGCGTTCTTTGCGTCTCAAGTCTCGTCTTGGGATGAGATTAAGGATTTTGCAGAAAAACCGACGATAAAATAATAAGTTGGAGACACGAGTCTTTCGCTAACCTTACTGGGCGAGGGTGAAGAAGAATTGAAGAATGAGGGTCCATTAATTGTTTGTGAGCCATTCAAGCAGAAGTGAAGCACTTTTAAACTTCACCTGCGACTGTGAGGTTCAACCGAGCAGTGCCTTCTGTTAAGAAGAGGACGCCTTTCAAAATGGGAAAAATCAGCAGGACAACAGCAGTAAGTAAATTCAGGCGTTAAGCAACACATTATTGGTTCGGTCGCTCAGTGAAAAGTCTCGATGCACTTTATTCTTCAGATCTGCGCAGTTCAATTGCTCCTAATCACCTCCTCCCTCGGAGCTCCGCAGTCGAAACCGAAATCACAGCCCCAGCCCCAGCCGAAGCAGCCAGTTCGGACACACCGATCACTGCCTTCCGTATCCAACGATCATTACCAGGAACTGGCTTCTGATGGAACTTACAGGTAAGGCTTTTGAAATTTTTGAAATTCGTACATTTCAGCTAAATATCATCGTCATCACAGGGTAGTGTCAGAGTCAATGCCATTCACATGCATATCACATTTCATTTCGCAATTCGCATGTCACTCTGCGTCGCGTGAACACGAAGGAAATGTAAATTTTTCTTGTAACTCTTTTCTCTACGCGCATCAACACAACAATAGCAAAGCAATTCGCGTTCGTTCAACTCCATTGCGCTACGCTGCAGTGATAATTTTTCAGCGTAAACTTTTCAGACTCAAAGAATGCACGATTAGCGTGATGATGATTTGCATGATTACCATTCTTGCGAGAACGATGCAATGGGCAGCATCACTTGTCTTGCATTCGGACTACAATGTTCAAAAATTAAGACACTCACTTCCGCTTGGGCTTGTTTCAGATACGCCTACACTGGAGTAAACACCTACCACGCAGAAAAACGCCTGGCTGATGGGACGGTGGAAGGCGAGACGCTTGTCGTGCGTCCGGACGGTGTTCCAGTAAAAGTTCATTATTTCGCCGATAATTTCGGCTACAGACCACAAACAGAAGTTTTGTACTCGGAAAGAATTATTTCTGAACCACAACGCAAATCAAGAGTCCTCGCCCCCGATGTTGTGTACAACGTTGATCATGACACGGCTGTGGTGCATCGAGCTGAACCGACTGTGTTGTTGGGTACGTTCTTCTTAATTACGTTAATGCCTATGGCTGCTCACTATTCATATTATGATCGATCTAATGCAGCTCCACCACCTCCTGGACCACCACCATCTCATCCAGTAGTCCACACAAAAGAAGTGCATCACGTGCCCGTACCCGTCCACGACCCGACAAGAGGAGACGGATCCATCAACGTAAGACTTGATGGAAGCCACATTTCAATTGGTGACAACGGTCGCAGTGGGTTAGGCGGTTCTGGTCATGTTGCAGCAGCGTCGCCTTCCATAACAGCCATTGTTGGCCCAGGTGGTCACGCAGAACTTCGCCCAGAAACCATTGCCCGATCCGGGCATGGCGGTACGGCTTTGTCCAACCCAACGGTTAACGCAATCGTCGGCGCAGGCGGGTCCGCCGTAGTTGCACCATCGTCACGAGCGTACAACGACGACGACGGATTACGAGTGCTCGTCCCACCACCACCTCCTCCGCCACAGGTTGTTGCAACCAGAACGTCACGATTGTATGATCCTCCGCCACCACCGCCTCCAGTACAAACTGTCGTCCATCATCACAGCGCACCGCCACCGCAAGAGGTTCACGTTATCCACCCCGCGCGAGCTCCTCCAGCACCTGCCGTCGTTGGGCCGGCCACAGTTCGAGGAGTTCCACCGGTCGTGGTTGTGCCACCGAGTTCCAAGTACTCGTACACGTACTCATACAGCGCCCCTGACGGGAAGCATCCACATCGAGATAATTCCGCCTTCGTTGCAGTGAATGTCAATCATTAATCACCGTGCAATTAATTACGTAATAATCCACAGGCATTAAAATGTGGCTGGTGTAACCAAATCTTTGCCTACTTGCAGGTTTATTCGCAGAGTCTCATCTTTGCAGAGTAAAATTAAATCTTGAGTCTTTGACATGCCGCTAAATTTATTCTAAACTCAATTTCAAATGACAGCTTTTCTAAAGTTGCTGCGTCATGATGGACAAGGTTACGGTGTTAGCAAAAGTCTTCCTATCGTGGTCGCGGTCAGGAACACAAATACCGTGTGAGCACAAGCATTCGTCGCATCTACACTGGACGTTGTGGCGGCCGCCGTGGTCGTTGTCACAGTCGTGGTTGTATAAGTAGAGGTCGTCATCGGATTCGTTGTCGTAGTTGGCGGTGCAAGGAAGTCGTACACCGTAACTCCTAGATTCGGTGTGTCACGGAAGACAATTACCTCAGATGGTGTGTACTGCTCGAAGATTGTAATCTGGAGTAGGAAATAAGAGCTTGAGATCGAGAAAAAATTGGCTCATGCGCAATTTCTGAACTTGAGCCCGTACCGTGTTGGTTCCTCTTTTGAGAAACGGTGCTGCCACGTACGTCGTAGTCGCTGGTCCACCCTTGAAATATCTGCCCATGTTGAAGCCATTGATGAATACCACTCCTTTATGCCAATGCGACATGTCCAGGAAGGTATCCTGTGGATCTCCATCAATTTCGAAGGTGGTCTGAGTCAATATTGGGCCAGTCGGAAGATTTGGACGAGTGAAGGGTTTCCATCCCGTTAAACTGTTTGTGAAATACCCCGTACAAATATAGTTTTATGTTTACAGTTTGGTGATTGTACCTGTTAATCCAACTTTTCTTAAATTCCATCGGTATTATCTCAAATTCCGATATCCGACGGCCATCGATTTCCACTGTGCCCTCGTGAAGTCCCTTCTGATAAAGAAAATCGCCCGGACCACCGAAGTTCACTCGTCCCATGTTTTCAACCAGTAAGTCAATTGTGCGAACTTGTGTGGACGGCAGAGACAATGTGAGTATCTGGCTCCTGTTTGAGAATATCTTCTTCTTTGCCGAATATTAACTTCAGATTGGTGAAGTCTGTTACCTTTTGACCCAGTAGCCAAAATCCTGCAGGATATTCCCAATACTTTCTAACGGTTTGCTCTGCACAACTCCGTCGACCAGAAGAGTCGCCATGTCGCGCACTTTGCCAATCTTTAAAATAAAATCTCTCCATTAAAAACTTGTTAAGTTAATATCATTTCAGACAGTCTTACCTTCACAGTTGATCCACTTCCAATTGACTGTCCATGGATTCTATATAAAATGTACCCGAAGCTTTGGCCACTGCAGTTGTTGATTTGAAGCATTTCCATTGACGTAGGCTCATCGGACTTGACCTTCAGATCTGTTGGAATTAGGTCCAGCAAATCTTCCAGGGTTAGGTAGGTTTGTGTTTCAAGATATGGGTACACAATTTTTTTATTTTCCTGTGGAAGCTCTGGTCTGCTCAGTTTTACGGGGGCGAATTCTTCAGTAATATTGTACACGACAAAGTACTTGTCAGTGTAGTCGCCAGCTTCAGATAAGGGAGCATTGTAGTCATAACTACTGATATCCGGCGCATAATATGGCAGAAGGGGTTCCAAGCCTGTCGCGGCAGGTATTGAATTCGCGCCTGCCAAGAACCCATAACTTGTGCCCCCATGAAACATGTAGAAATTAATGGACCCGTCGTATTCCTCGAGAACAGTTCGCATCACGTTCGTAAACACTAAAACAATAGCATTTTTCTTCATTAAGCCCCACCAAGGGAATCTTATCTTGGGGGTATAATTTTACTTGAAAGGCTCGTTGACCAATGAAATGGGTCCAGGACATGATCGAACCACCCCGCCCAATATTCTGCAATGAAGATTGGCTTGTCTGGCTGGTATATGAGGAGCTGATCCAACTGATTTTTGGCTCTTGTGAAGAAATTCGCTGCTTGAAGTACTCCCGGAATCGCCCCTTTGTCACCGCCAGCAATTGGCGAATCACAGGTGAAGAACAATTCACGCAGTCCATTTTCCTCAAAGGTGTCTTTGATGAATTTTAGATGTGAAGTGTCCTGACTTCCAAAAGCGCCGTATTCATTTTCAATCTGCAGAGAAATTACAAGTGAACATTGGTTCAGGTCAGCATTGCAGAGTTCGGAATTGTGTTTGGGTTTCACTGTGTAATTTAAGACAAAAGCACTGGAATGTACCTGGATCATAATGACTGGCCCACCGTTACTCCATTGCAAGTCGACAAATTGAGGAATTAGATGATCCAGATAAATTTTCACACGGGTTTGGTACGCAAAATTTGAAACACGCATCGCGATGTCGGGTTCACGTAAAAGCCAGCTGGAAATGATAAAACGTGAGGAAGAATGAATATATCAACTACAGATGGTCAAAGATTCCCCCGCCGGAGTGTACCTTGGAAGTCCTCCAAAGTCCCACTCAGCACAAATATACGGGCCTGGTCGCAGTATGACAAGCAAGTCCTCTTCCTTCGCCATCTCAATGTATGCACGAAGATCGAGAAACATCGACATGTCATGGTCACCCGCTCCAAAATCGTACACGCCTCTTTGTGGTTCGTGGAGATTCCATGGGATGTACGTGTCTAATGCGATTATTCCGGCAGCACGGGCTCTCCGCATGCGATCACGCCAGTATTCCGGATGGACACGAAAATAGTGGATAGAAGCGCTGAAGATCCGAATCGGTTTGCCATTGAGTCTATGAAACAGCAAATAAAAGCACGGACTCGAATAAACAATTTCAGCACGAATTAATTTGTAAAATGAACCGGAATCCCTCTGCGATGCTGTTAGCCGTGAGCCCGGACTTGATTCCGCCTTCAGTGTAGTATTCGTACACGGTTTGAAGTTCTTGGGGACTGGATGGCGACGAGCAGAGAATGACCAGAAGACCAAGCTGAATGAAGCGAAGCATCATTTCGGCTCAGTCAATGTGCAGATCTTAACAATTCTAAACTCGAAATCGAACGGCTGACGAATGAGTCGGATGGAACACTGTACGGCTTACTGATGGCGGTGTCGAACATCCTTATCACCAAAACCTGATCTTGATCATGCCCAGCCTTTAACCCAATTCAATCGCTGACACTCAAGTTGACAAAATTTCGAAATCAAACTGAATAGACACCCATAGCACACATCAATGTCAAGAGACAACTTGATAAAATGGCACTTCAAATTTGCGAAATTATCAAATTTGTCATTAAGGATTTGCATGTAGATATTTACTATGTGACCTCTTTGGAGACTGCTTCATAAATTCCGATTAGAATGTTGGTTGTTGAGCGTATTGTCTTGCGAAACAATGGAGCGATGGACGCGGTAGTACAGCAGCAAGTAAACACAAAATGTTGGATGTAATCATGTTATAATGGTGAAACCTTGGCTTCCATCTCGGAAGCGCCAATTTACAGGCGGCAGCGGAGGAAGCCAATGCATCTTACATTTTCTTGACACTGTACAGAAGAATGTGTATGATCACGCTTCACTACTTCAATATTTTGAGGTGGCAGCGGAAGAAGCAAGCTGGGGTTGACACTTGAGAATTGACCCTTAATTTTATTCCTTTTCAAGGGGCAATTTTGTCGTGTAACCATTAACTACAAATTTGCTTCTATCAGCAAAACATAGTGAAGCAGATTTAAACTTGTGATCGAAGACCCAGATTGAAAAGAGGTGAGACGGACACAGGACGATATTTGCCGAGGAAGCAAATGACAAATACAAGTGTGTTAGAACGATTATAAGTCTAACAACTAGTTGTTGGATCTAGTGTCCAACGCCACCATACAGGATTATTATTTCGGCCCATGGTATGATCGATTCTGTAAAATTCACATTGATCGTGAGGCTTTGTAATCTACGTGTTTAGGTGGGGAAAGCGACAGGTAGAACAACGAATGATCTTACAAGTTCTCATCGGGCCGATTTTTATAATTCAATTGCGTTCAATTCTACTGTTGTAAGATGTGCTCATTTTGCTCATTGTTTACCATGATTATTTCATGTATCAAATACGCACGTAAAATAGTAGTTTAGTTAGTTAAGTAATCATTGAAGCCATCAGGTCAATTTCTCCAATTATCATCCTGGTCTGCGTGACTTCTGCGTGGCGGATAGAAGGGACCCCGTCCACGTAGCTGACCGTGGCCTTCCCCGTGGTCACGAATTCTCCATGAATTGCCACCAGCGCCTCTCCCACGCATCATGGAAACCCGCTGCGTTCTCTCCAAAGCGTTTCTCACATCTTCCCGCATGCTTTGCAGTATCTCATCCGAGTTGCTCTGCTCCAACGCAACCATGGCCTCTATCTCTTCGTAAATTAAGTGAACATTAAGTTTATCCCTCGGCCATTGGTATCTCTGGCAGCGGAAGTGGACACTCTAAAGTACGATTAATGATATCAATCATCATGCTCCTTAAGGTGCTCACGCTTTATGATTAATTGCACTTACACCAGGCGACCAGCATCCCGAATCTTGCCACAATTTAATCCCGTCTGTGTATTGCCCAGTCATGAACAACAATGTGCCCTTGTATTCTTTCAGCATCGACTTTTGTTTTTCGGTCCAAAGATTGTTCTCCAAGCTTTCATTAATCAAACTCATGATTTCTGTCTTATTATCCTCCGGGCGAGACATTAAAGTCATGATGAGGTCGACCAATGCCGAATAAAAATGTGGCCACTCTCTCAACGAATCACGGAAGTACTCAATGGCCCTGCCAATGTTACCATCCTGCAACATTGACAATTTCATTCAATCACAATCGCCTCAATCCCAATCAATTTGATGTTTGTGGATCTTGGTGCTTACGATGATCAAAGTGTAGAGGCCACGTTTGTGGAGCACCCGGCCAGAATTGGGGCACTTCATGAACGCTTCATCCAAAAGCCTCTTCGCGAGCTCAACTTCTTCTGATGTGACTGTCATGTTGACACCAGAATTGGAGCGTATGCAAATGCTCATAGCAATGCTCAGCATAACTTGAACGCTTGAGTTGGCCACAAGAATTTTGCTAAAAGCCAATGCAAAAAAGTTGCTTATTGAATGCCAACTCGTATGTTCATTGCTAATTATTGCCTGACTCACTTAATCTTATTCATGACGGCTCGCTTCAGCTCGTCGCGGCTTGAGAACACTTCTCCAGCACATTCCACATGCCACCCTCCTCGTTCGTCTGGCCGTTTGCCGAGTTCTCGAAGACACTCAATGTTGTGCATGAGCACCCGCGGATTGTCACCATCAATCAACATCGCCTTCAAGATGGCATTTTTCATTTGTTCGAGCAGTAGCGTTCGATCGTGAAAATTATCCCTACTTGAGTCACGGTATTTATGCCATAGTTGTTTGTAGACACGAAGATACCACTCTGGATTGTCTGGATCCAGTGTAATCATTTGGTTCGGCTCGTTGTTTCGTTTCTTCCAAAACGACCCGGGAAGTCGCTCGAAAAAGTAATCTTTTGCGGCGATGATTGCCGCCTCAGACTTGGCCCCGAGCCTATTGTAGTCTGACTCATCTTCTTCGCGATCCATTTCGTCGTCATTAATGTATTTGCTCAGCACTCCAAGCACAAAACTAATGCCATCCAAGTACGCAATGTCAATAATGGAGTTTGAGCTTGCCTTTTCCACCAGCCTCTCCGCTGTCCTGAGATCAGAAACTGCCTGCTCCTGATTCCGGTTGACCTTTTGCAAGAAGGCACTTGTGCACATGTCGGAGAGATACTCGATTCCATGGAAGTCAATCGCCAACAGCATTTCACTCTCATCCTCTGTCGCCTCTTGATAGTCAATGTTGATTGACCTGATGATAGAATCGCATATGTCCGGCGTCAATTCACTGGCATCTACCCAATCACCGTGGAAGTGGCCCGGACCCTGCAGCAAAAGACAAAAAGCAGTTTGACAAAAAGCAGTTTGACAAAAAGCAGCGCTTTACTGCTATGCTGTGAGGTGTATCTTTACCCTATTGTTCAGGTCCAGATTGCCGAATTGAATGTCCAAGTCCAGTGCACCCATAGCCATTCTAATTCTTGAATAGCAGCATATGCTTCAGAATTCTGATGAAATCGCAAAAGCAATGCCGAACGCGAACCAAAACTTGTGTGTTTGTAGCAATTGAGTGAATGCAAATTGCAAACGCGAATTAACTATGACTCATCAGAGATTGAGCTTTTGGGGATGATTGTTTGTCTTTATCTGCAGGCTCTCTGCTTCAACTCTTATCTTGTCAGAGGACGTCAAAATGTTCCGAAATGGATCAGCGAGTGAAGCATAATGGACACAGGACACAGTAGATGAAGCAGAACTTTCTATGCAGTCTGCAGTAAATATTGCGATTGAGCCTTAAGTGTACTAATGCAATCATGCGCAATAAATGTGATGTCCCTGCTTCCTACTTGTCGTTTGTACATGTTTATATTTTGCACTCATCGTCAAACTCTCAAATTACAAATTATTTTATGACTTCTCTCAACTTTTATCCACGCATATTTTGTTTTCGCTTATTACTTCTACAGTGTCCAGTTCGTAAAAGCTTACTTACTGATTTTCGATTTATTAATTTAGTTTAGTTTCCATTTTTACTATTTCCTATTTTACACTTGCTTTACCTATTTTCATTTGATATTTTAGAGATTGAAAGTATGAAGTACGTCTAGATCATTTGACAATTTCTGAGAACATTTTTGTACACGATTCAATAAACAATTTCCACCTATTTGAAGCTACACAAATTCGTAACCTTCTAGCTTATTGACAATTCAGATTCATATAAACTCTGAACAAAAGTTAGTTGTACAGTGAAAAGGCTTGCTATAAAACCAAATCAGTTGTGCGGTCTTTGTTTCAGTTTCTCCAGTCGTGGTCTTGGTCAGCAATACCACGATCTGGAAATGGTTGCCAGCCACCTCGGTGTGGTAATGACCGTGACCTCTGCCTCTGAAACCTGCGCCATTGACGTTCGCATTGCCCCGACCTCGGTCGCCAGCGCAAGACTAAGTTCTCTGACGATCAGATACAGATTAATTCATTCTTGTGGCCACTGGTGCCGGTCGTAATTGAATCGTAAATTCTGCAAGGCATATTTTTTCTGAGGATGGATTCTACAACACGCTGACAAGTAATTAAGTGCGCCCAATGAAGTAGTCCTTCATGGCTAGAATCGCCGCATAAGTTCGACGGCCCAACCGACCGTAAGCGGCGTCAGCAGTCGCGTTGTCCAGCGGCTCGCCATCGATGTATCTTTGCAAGACATCCAAAATAAAGCATATTCCGTCCAGATGTGCTTGATGAACAAGTTCATTCGTTCGGGCCGTCCTCTTCAAATCTCGAGCAGTTTCGATATCCGCTCTTGCATCTGCCGCGTTTCCATTGATCATGTTTAGGAAGGCACAAGCTGCCATATCTGACAGGAATTTGATGCCAATGTAGCGAAACGTGAGCAAAGTCTCGTTCTCATTCCGAACAGTTTCCTAATAGTCCAGTTCTATTTCGGTGACCACACCGATCGCGATCGCAGGCGTCAAATCAGGCAACGAGCCTTGAATCCAATGCGCGTGAAAGTATTGCTGGAATGCGAATCGCGAATCAATTGGTGAACTACAGAATATCGTCACACTGTTATCAACTGGTGGTTACTTACCTTGTCATCCAGTTGCAGATTGTTGAGGTGATTTTCCAAGCCGTTCCCAGGTGCAGCGTTGGCCATTATGAGTCGCAAAATATTGTGCGCTGGCGACAACAAGAATTGGGTGAGTTGGCGTCAACTCGCCTGTCAGCTATTTCTCGGGTCACCAGATAAATACGATTTTCTTGTTGTATCAGACCAAAAGCTTTTAGACAAACACACTATACTTTTTAGATAGGATGAACAATTGCGGCAATTGAAGTTGGAACTGAATTGGAGTTGAAACCAAACTAATCAGGGCAAAAATCATAAAGAAATGAACCAAAGTTAGTAAAGCAAACCAAATCATCATCACATCCGTAATATCAAAGGCTGCGTGCCGAAGCTTCTCAGAAGCACAACGAAAACGGTTACTTTGCTGCTGCCGTTGGTGAGTCAGACTGGTGTGATATTTGATATCTCGAAATCCATAATTTATAAAATTGTCGTTTTTATTTTATTTTATTAAATCTAGCATGTCTGGAATCAGTTCATTTGTGCCATGCCTTTGTGTTTAAGTATTATACTCGAAAACTAGATATGGACTATGTGGACTAGATTGGAACCTAGTGCAGGGTTTCACAAAAATGTTCTTATGTTTGGATTCTTTGGCAATGAAACGTTATGCTCGAATTTTTGCGACTCATCAAAATTTTCTGTCAATTTATCAATTTCATAAATCAATGTATAATCGTGTACCGAGCCTGGAGCTCGATTCCAACGCAATTGTGTAAACAATCACGCGAGTAGGTACAACAAGTGGTGCTGAGGCTAAAAGTCTCAACTCAGCACTAATTTTGTTCTGCTAACGGCTATCATTGTGTAAACTCTAGATTACGATTGCAGCCAAGCCAAAGTCAGAGCACAATAATATTTCCACTTACGCATACAAAATACATAGAAAAAAAAATGAGTAAAGAGTAGTCAAAGGGTTGGATACTTTTCTCTGTCGTACCGATAAGAGACAAGGCTAAAATATTCACGCTTCTTCTATAATTCCACAAGCCGTGTTGTTCTTGTGCTGGTGAAGCGGTGTAATTCATGCTCATTGTCGACACTTCATCATCGGCCTCATTCTCGCTGTCGGTCACCATTTGCTGATTTATTTGTGTACGTCACGGTTAGGGAGTGCGTAGTGCGAAAATTTGCCATTGAAACCGAAACTTACACTTAACAGTCTTCAGTCAACTTTTTGACCAAGCGCATTTAAAGCGATTTCATGTCAATATTTATTGGCATAAAACTTAACTGCTTTGCAAGAAAGATGGATTTCTACTCTCAGAACGAGAAACCTACCGATTCGTCGTCTGGTACCAACCGTTGCTAAATTTTCGCTTTCTCAAGATGGTCATTGATCGCATGTTTTGCCAGTTTCAGAGCAACATCCTGACTCCAAGTCTGGCATCGAAAAAAGAAAGTCGGTGATCAAAAAAGTTAGCAGGAAGTCAGTGACGGGCTCCGCGGACAACTCAAATTCCATTACAAAAATTAAAAGAAAGAAATTATCTGAATCTTCATCTTCAGGTGTTTTTAACTTGTCCTCCCTAAATGACAAAAGAGGTATACGTAAAATTTTGTTCGAATGCAGATGACGGGCAACCAGAATCCAAGAGAACAAAAAATGGACATCCTCTTGGTCTTGGATTTTACTCATCTGGCACAGTCTCAACTGAAGGTTCATTTTTATATGAATGTCAACGCTTCCGCTTTCTTCCAGCTCTCGGTGTTAATTTTACAAAAAGAGGCTTTTGATTTAGGCACGCCACAGTCCACAACAGCTGCAACTTCTATCCGGAAGAGAAAGCAAGACCTCGAGGATGTCCGGCAGCCGAAGCATGCGAAGGACAATCTTGATCAACAAAATGTACCCACATCGATGATATCGATCCCGAACGCGGAGCGAATGATGCAGCGGATGGGTTACAAACCTGGAGCCGGGTTGGGCAGGCACGGCGAAGGCATCAAAGAGCCGATTGAACCCAAATCACTCGCTGCCAGGTATGTCGTAGAAAGGAACATCCGAGTACTGCAACATTATTTTGACGATGTTATCTCTTATTTGTCAGGAGTGGACTTGGGTTTTCTATTCCTGGTCTTGAGCTTGGCAAACAAGACTGGAATTTTGAAGCCGAGGTAAGTTG
This sequence comes from Mesaphorura yosii, assembly GCA_009869945.1. Lineage (NCBI taxonomy): Eukaryota > Metazoa > Arthropoda > Collembola > Poduromorpha > Tullbergiidae > Mesaphorura > Mesaphorura yosii. The sequence continues at coordinate 40,391 of WIXG01000161.1, forward strand.
GCTTCGAACAATTTCACTGAACTTCCAATACGCGAAAGACTTTTAACTTCGCAGGAGATTGTAATTGAGGAGAAAGTTCAGTGGCTTCCTCCGCCAACAGAGCAGCCGAAATGGACTCTGGCAGAACTCTTGTCCTGGCGATTGATTGATAAAGAAAGTCTGGACATCAGCCAGGCTACCGACTTTTGTGATAAGGATGTGCTACAAAAAATCCTTAAATCGAAGGTCTGCTCAAACGAATGCTCTTCATTAGATGAATCTCAACCCGTCGTCGCTTTTTAGGACACTCTTGATTCAATGGACAACCGCAAGTTTGGCGACGCACGCTTCCGGTCAAATCCCTTTGAAAAGATTGGGAAAGCAATCTACATGAACCGTGCTGCTGTCAAAATGGCAAATCTGGATGCAATTCTGAATTTTGAACTGACCATGAGCAATCCCACCTCTAGTTTGATATCAACTTCTGCACCGGATTTGTTCTACTTTGCAGGTTTGCACTTTATAATTGGCCTAATAGCCCTTCAATGTATAAATAGCTGGACTTGATTTTAATTTGGGTTTCAGACGTTTGTGCTGGTCCAGGAGGATTCAGTGAGTAAGTGCAAAAGAGGATTTTCCCTTACTATTAAGTGCACTTTTCATGCTCTGTGTCTTGAGAAAACTTTCCCTTCACTCTTTCCATTTTCACTTGTCCTCAGGTACGTGCTTTGGAAGAGAGGCTGGCAAGCGAAAGGGTTCGGTTTCACCCTCAAGGGTGACTGTGATTTTAAATTGGGCGACTTCATTGCTGGCACGCCGGAAACTTTCGAACCTCATTACGGTATGTTTCTCTGTCCATGTTATGCACCAGTTAAGTTAACTCATGATACATTTGCATTTGACGCAGGCGTAAATGATGACGGCAATATTTTTGATACTCGTAACATTGAGAGCTTTATCGCGTACGTGAAATCTGCAACTGATGGGAAAGGAGTTCACTTAATGATGGCTGATGGTGTAAGTAAATTATTTAGTCGAATCTCGGTTGGGTTCGGACTCAATTCTGGCATCGCACTATGGGACAGGGTTGGGTAAAAAATGGATAAAAGGGGGTATCGTATACCAAGATTTGAGTTATACTAGCCGAATCCATTTATAAAAAAAGCGTCGATCGTGAAAATTTCATTCAAATCTGTTCATACCTCGCCCAGTAATGACAATATGATTCAAGCACTTTCAAAAGAAATGCATCGGCACGGGCTTCGTTTGCTTTTTTGTGCTATTTTGTAGCTTCCAAAGACAGACAGAGACACATGTCTGATGTGTTAGTCATTCTCTAGCAAAATCCTTCCCACGCCTTCCCCCTCTCATTTTGCTCTTAAAATATATAAGCTCAAAGTCCTGCAATCGAGATCGTCTTTGTTTCAAATTCAGTTATGAATAAACAACCCAAGGAGGTTATAAGGAGCTTAAAAGGCGCAATTTCGAAATTTTTTATACTCCGAAACGACTTTTGCTGAAATACTTTACTGCTCTACATTCAGTAAGTGACTAGCTCCAGTTCAGAGTTCAGATTCGTTTAGCAGCTTTGCAGATATTGATGCATCGAAAGGATATTTTACTGAACAGTGTCTTACCAGTCAGAATGTTGCGCGAGGAAGCATCCGAAGCTCAAAATAAATACTAACGAAAATTTCGTCTTGAACATGCTCGAAAAACAAGTCGTGAAGACAATCTGAAGGATATTTTCTTTTGAGTGTTTGACGCTTCAGACTCTGTAATATCTAATATTGGCATGGAGGGCAGAATGGCTAAACGTAAGCGGTTATCACTTCCACACTAGGTGCAAGATTTGTTCTTAACGCTTGATGTGCCTCAGTCACTACAATGTACTTCGGATGACGATGAGGAGCCAGACACTCCGGATTCCAAGAAATATTACTTCATTTGGAGAAAATTGAATTAACAGACGAAATGAACGAAGTTGAGTTGACTTAATTAACCTTATATTGTAACTACGTTTATACTTAATAGTTATTTTGTCAGTTCACGACACATTTCAAGCCTTTTCAACTCATTTACATAAAATACTGAACGTCTTTCACTGCTGCAATAAAGATTTTTGAGTTTAGTTTTGAATTCAAAGTTCACCCGGCCGGGAAAATCAATATTTTGGAGGAGAATATTCACAAAATTTTAGAAATGGTCATTTTTACCCCTTTTTGCACCATTTTGACTTTATTTCACTTTTTACCCTACCCTGTCCCATAGTGATCGAGTTGGTCACCGTTTCAAATAAAATATACTCGATTTCGTATACAGACGTGATTATTAGGTGTGTCAGGTGGGGTATAAGTTATAACCCAATTGGTTATAATTTTCAGGGATTCTCGGTGGATGGACGCGAAAACATTCAAGAGATTCTAAGCAAGCAACTTTACTTGTCCCAAATTGTTGTAGCACTCGCAATTCTCAGAGAAGGTAAGAATTTATGACTCTGGTTAGTTGAACTGTCATACGCCACTGCAAAATAAGATTTTATGCATGATTTTCAGGCGGGAACTTCATATGTAAACTTTTTGACATCTTCACCTCGTTCAGTGTGGGCTTAATTTACCTTTTACGAGCATGCTTCGACGGTATTGCCATTCACAAGCCCAACACGAGTCGGCCAGCCAATTCGGAGCGTTACGTGCTGTGCAAAGGAAGGAAGTCCACAGAATTAATTGAGCCCACGTTAAAATATTTACTGGATACCCACGAACTCATGTGGCAATTATCACGGGACAAGGACAACACCCCGAAGAAGGATGTGATGGAACTCGTCCCGTTAAACATTCTGCTGAACGACGATGAGTTTCACAATTACATTTACAATTCCAACAATCAGTAAGAGCGAAATCAAATCAGTAATAAGCTTGTGCACGTAAAAATTGGCGACTAAACGCGTATTTTGCACACGTTTGAGTTCAGTCTTGGTGAACGTCAGATACAGAATTTGGAGAAAATTGTCGCATTTTACCGAGATATTAGTCTTGTTGAGAAACGGCAACACGAGACAAAGCTGCAGTGTCTAAAGTTTTGGAAGGTGCCAATCGAGAGAAGGAGAGCGTTTCCTAAAGGAGCCGCGCCTGAACCACCACAAACAAAATTTTACGATTTACTCAAATCAGGTACGATACAAACTGCTGGGGACAGCACATCAGAACACTGCCGGACATCTTTGGATAATTTGGTAATTTATGTCGTGAATCGAAACTTATAAACGGTTCTCATGTTGCAGATGACGCATCCTTCATACGAAACGACGAGACTGCACTCACAACGTCAAGCATGAAATCCACGTTCCGGTCGCCCTGTGATTGGGCAGCGGTGGCCATCTGTGGTGACAGAAACCGATCCAAGCGAGGGTTGTATTTGGGTACGTATATCCCAAGATTTTGCACAAATTATGAAGGAATCTGTGACTCCTAATTAACCAATTCAACTGCTAACTGACCAGAGAAAATTGACTTGTGTTAGTGTTTGTTTTCGTAAGTATCGCTCCGCTTTCGTCGACTTACAAAAGCTTTGCGTGCAGAATCTTCATGGGCTTCGAGGCACTGTAATTGAACTCGCCAGATCCACCGATTAGGCTCGCCCACAATGCCGCAAATCCTTTCACTAACCCAATAGTGGGCTCTGGGATTGCATTTTATTAGCATACTAAGAGAATGGCCGAAGTCAAAGAGGTCCGCTCCTATTTCATTCAAACCATCAAGTGTCGATTTTATTCAACAAGCATGTATTTATAAGCGATGTGTGAACAGAAGCAAACTTACGATCTAATAATTACACTACTTAACGCAATTTTGAGGTTTATGCCAAGCTCTACAACGATGAGTGGTCCTATCCTGTAGCTGAGTTCATACATTCGATTTGGAAACTTTGTCGGAGTTTTTTCTGAAGTCGCAATCCTGTTAAAACGCGAAAACATGAAAAATAGAATCTATGAAGGTCATAAAATGGTTACGGTAATAAAGTAATGACAGATTGAACATCTACCTCTTGACTCGTTCTCGCTTTGACTCAAGAACATCCCCTTCACGGCTTCTTGTATGCTAGCAGCAAGTTCGGAATTGCACACTATGTGCAGTCTGGTTACATACGTTGCACGAAATGCCAGTTAATTATAATAGGAAGGAATGCTTGAGTAAACAGCAAACCCGCACAAAAATCAGACATGATTCCTGACAATTTATTGCACAAGACTTTTAGGTTTCTGCCATTACAGGTTTGGGAGGCACAAAAGTATTCCGACTCAATGGGGCCAGGTGGGACCCCGTTGACATTAAGATGGAACTGTACAGGGACACTCTCGTTTATGGAGAGATCGTCGACGAAGTGCGCGATGTCACAAGGCCGTCGGCAAGCAGGCGTGTCGCATTCCACATTATAGACGGGATGGTCCTAGGTGGTGAAGACGTTCGCGGTCGAGATTTTTGGGAACGCCAAAGAATGTGTGAAAGATTCGCAAAAGCCTTGAACAAACCGACTGTAGTAACACTCGTTGCAGTTCGAGCGAAGCAGGTGATTCCTATGGAGCGAATTGGCCAGGATTTGTTGCATGGGTTGAGTAGAAACCCGCCCGGTTCCAAAATCTACTTACCAATTGATCTCGGCAGTGAACAAACCAGCAAAATATTGGTTGGTGGATTGCTGTTTCTGAAACTCTCAAGCGGTACGTCAGTTTGCTTCTGTGAGTGGAAGGTGACGGCTTCTTGACCGGAAAGAATTTAAGATGTAAATGTTCTCACTCTCAGACCCTTGGATGATTGTTCGCAGCAAGAGAGAGCAAAAGCTGTATTACTACAATACGCAAACGCGTTACTCGTCCTTCGAGACGATCTCCGATGCGTCCGCTGATTTTAAGTGAGTAACGCCATAAATTACACCAATTCATCTTGTGAAATTAATCATGCTTCTGAATCGAACCACTCTTGTCGACAGATACACAATGTCAAAGCGTGTCGTGTGGTGGTGGGATAACCAGACAAATTTTGGAGTCGATGATGCAACAATAGATTCCTCATCTCTTGAGCCTACTCCTGGAGAACGAGTTCATGTTACCCCTTTTCTCCGGTTCATGCAAAGCATTCCATCATAACTTCATTCTAGCACTCCTCCACGCTGTCACTGCACACCACCCTTACTTGCATAAAACTCTTTGTTCACTGTTTCAGCAAATAAACAACGGCTTTATTGAATTTCTATAGACAATTTCTATGATATTTCTCCAACTGACTTTCATCTTTTATTTCATAAATTGAGCAGTTTCACTCCGACAATCATATCTCGCGCAGTGAGCATCCCGGACGGTCCCGTTGTGAAGGAAATCGGGTCCTAAAAAACAGATTAAGTCCCCATTGAACCCGCTCCAGGACATTAAACACACCTTACCTTTGTTTCCTGCACAGGAAAGAACTCAAACTTCGGGAGCAAGTGCACCAGACAATGCTTCAAGACTATCATTGAAAATTTTTGTGCAAAGCATCCACGAGGTCCTTGACCAAAGGAGAGGAAAAGGAATGGGTCGCGGCCGTCTGCTCTGTCCGAGGCAAAGCGACTGGGATCATATTTCAGTGGATTCGGATAAAGCATCGGGTCTCTTTGAATCATAAAAATTGGGCACTCGATGGCAGTTCCCTTCGGGATGAGAATGTTGCTGTATTGCTTGTCCCTTGTGCACATGCGATAGGTCCTGGAAGCCAGAGTGTTTGTGGTCTTCATTAAAAGGCCACTGAATTCAACGTTGCATAGTTGAACTTACATTGAAGTCGTAGGATACAGACGAAGTGCTTCGCGGATGCATTGTTCGATGTACGGTAAGCCAGTTAGCAAAGCAAAAGAAATTTCGCCATCCTGAGGTAAAATATTTATAACCAGTCATTTCTAGTTACTTCCTACACGAAAGCCTCTTCACAGCTAATGTGGCTTTTAATATACGTACGCATTTGTCTAGACTATCTTGAATATCCTGTCGGCATTTCGCCTGCTCCTCCGAGTGAACTGCCAAGCAGTGCAGCACTCGAGTCAGAACTGTTCCCAAATCATAACCCGTGAGAATTGTGGAGGTGATTTGTGCAGTTGCAACTACTTCGTCAATGTACTGATGTCCCTTGCTATCATTTCCATTCACACAGTCCAGGAGTCGGTCCACAAGATCGGGCTCAAGTGTAATGTGGTGAAGTGCCTGGAAATGTAACTTGTTAATGCAAATGATAAGATAAGCCTCGAAAGTGATGGGAAAAATTTTTCATTTTTCCGTGACGAACCTTCTCTGCAGTGCGTTCGGACCTTTCCTTCAGAATTCTTTTGGACAAATCTACAAAGTACTCGTTCCCGGTGTCAATAACGGGGCAAAACCACTGAAGAAGTTTCGGGTAAAGTTCTAAACAGAACAAGAATTTGAAGTTGAGTGGGTTCAGAGGATCTTTGGCATATTTACTGACGCGTCACAGTTCCAATGAAGCTCCTTTCGCCTGCCTCCATCGTCTTCCTGGCGTTCAGCACGAACGGGTGCTTTGGGTTTCCTACGGTCCCGAGTTTCATCCCGACAGAGTAATTCAACATTATCTCCTCACAAATGATCTCCGATTCACTGCAATGAGGCCAATATCATAATAGCTAAGCTCTCTGGAACAAATCCTTAATCAGACGACTTACACTCGGAGGTCCATTTTTCCCACGCGACTTGTAATTGACTTCCACTCCTCCACAAATTCCAGAAGGGACTCGTTGGCATAATCGACCCTTTGTCTGATCACCGGTGGGGAAAACGATGCAATGGCGAGATTCCGAAGCACTTTCCACTGTTCACCATGCAGCATGGAGACTGTCTTGTTCACGAACTCATTTTCACCCGTCACTGGTCTCCTATTTCGTTGAGAAAAGTGCTCAAACGAATCTTTGATGTAGATTGACCGGAGGAGGTCAATATCGTGGATATGGAGTACTGGCGTGCGCCCGCGGAACGTGCAATAAATTTTGCCGAACTCCTCATAATTCTGCAGGGCAATTTCATGTGGATTCTGTTCCCAACTCCGCCACCAGGTACCAAACACTGGAATTGGTTTGGGACCAGGAATGCCTTGTTTACGAAAAACATTGAAGTTTCCACAGAAGTACATGTAAATCCAGTACGACATGAACGCGAAGAGGACAGAGAGCTCGAGCGCCGTGGAGAATTCCATGATTGAGCAAGGAGAAGACACTGACCCGAAACCCTGAGCTGCAAATACCAGACTAAATGCACCTGAACGCGAAACCCGAATTAAATAGGGATGACGCAAGGTCTGATGCAAAAATAGTTATGGACTATCATAAAACACTTGCATGGCTTGGTTTACCTCATCCCAAATCCAGTTCCAGACGTTTCAGCTTAGCCACGCCGTGCACTAAGTCAACTAATCCGCACTTCTTTTGTAAACACTTTTATTATCGACGCGCCGTTTATTAACAGCGCGGCCTTCCGTACCATACTTGGATGCTGCAAAAGCTGGCGCACTACAAAAAAATGCACAACGTGGTTTTTTATTGCCCCTCGTAAACTCGTATGTTAATTGGGCCTCAACTCAAATAAGAGCAAGGTTTATGCAGCGTCGTGATTGGATCATAGATCTGACATGGGATTGAGAGTTGGACTTTGGACTGGACTGGTGCTGGACTTTAGAATCACAGATCTGTTAATCTTTTCGAGACAAATGTTGAGACACTATCACATTACGAACGCAGTCGGTCAGCAGACTCACGGCACATTTTGATAATGTTGTAAGACTGACGAGATTGGATTTGACTCAAGTATATGTTAAACAATTATAACAAGTATTAGGTCACCACAAGATCATCGCACGCTCGCTTCTAGATCTTGAACGAGGTATGAATCTTAAGACAACCACCTAAGTCAGACCTGCTAATTCAATTGACATCACTAAGTGTTGTTCGCTCTGAGTTTGCAATGCAAAACACACTTTTTAACCACAAGCACGAATCTTTGCTGTTCTTTTCCAAGTAAGACCGTTTACTTATTGTAATTCTTATCATACGATAAATGAAATCCTAAGATGTACAAGACATGCAATATTTACTAGTTAGGCGTATTAACTCATTTTTCTTTGTCTATCGTCGATTTTGATAAGTGCTGCTTTCATTTCAAAAATTTTTATTCCCTACCGTACGCGTACATAAAATTATTGCGAGAAGGGACAAATCAGCGTTAAACTCCCGGAATGAGCTGGTGCCCGTCTGCATATTCTTAGGCGAGTTTCAATCCCACGAACATATTTCGTGCCGTCAGCATACGAGGCGGTCCCGTGGTGGTGGTGGTAAAGGAAATTGGATCCAGAAATTGCACGCCTCATTCAACTGACGCGGTCTCTAATGCTATTGCTGTTACTCGTTCTGCGATCGTTGAGTTGCTGCGGGGGAGAGTTCAAACGTTGATACGAGGTGAGTTAGGCAGTGTTTATTCTGATGATTTGGTTGGTTACTTATTAAAGTCCCGATTAAACTCCCCTCATTCGACCTCCAAAGTCAGCGTCTCAAAGTTCTCAATGTATGGTTTTATTGTCAATGGCTGCGTAAGAGTAATTATCGTAGTTGAATATCACTTGGCCCCATGCAAGATTCATCGCGAAGAGCACAGCGAGGCATGTAAAATTTAAGAAGACACCCGCTTTGACCATGTCTACAGTTCGCATATTACCGGCTGTGAATACAATGGCGTTTGTAGGGTTTGCCACAGGTAAGCAGAAGGAAAACTGGCTGGCAATTGCTCCGGGCAGAGACAAATACAGCGGGTGAAGATCGAGCTCCTTAGACTGAAACAAGATACGAATCGATTGACTTAAATACAATCAGGAAACGTAAACGTTAATTAGTTGCACTCCAGTCAGCTTACGAATGCTATCAGAATTGGGAGTATGACGCTGACGCACACACTATTCGACAATACCTCTGTGAGACAAGAGATAAGGAGCAGTGATATCAACAGGGTGACAGGGCTGGAAAGGCTCTCCAGTCCACTCAACTGTTCACCGATCCAATTTGAAAGCCCGGATTTCTGTACCTGTTTGGTGAAGAAAAATTAAGTGAACACGAACAATTACGTGATTGCAACAATGAGTGGGATGGCAAAGAGAATCGTACGCCATCTGAGATAGCAAATCCGCCGCCGACCAGTAGCACGACATTCCATGGAAGCTTTTGCTGGAGAAATGTCCAGTTCAACAGTGTTCCTTTCTTTGGCAAACCAAATTCTTTCGGTATGATGAACATTAACAGCACAATTGCAAGAGCAATGGTCGAATCTCCTATTTTGACGAAACTCTCGTCGAAAATCGAGGACCAGCCCGTAAATATTTGTGGATCATTTGTGAACCAGATGACCATTACGAAGATGTACAGCACTAGCACGCAGGTTTCGTGAAATGACATCGGACCCAACTGGGCCAATTTGACTCGAAGCATACTTTCCGTGCTCTCCTCCGAATCTTCCGTTGTATTTTCAGTTACTTCTTCAAGGGACTGCAGCGACGGATTTCGCCGACGGCACCAATTTGGCAAGCCAAGAAAGACAACGCCAAGGTAAACGAACGAAATGGCCAAATTCAGGATTGCGATTGGCATTCCGTACGCGATCCAAGTTGCATAGTTGATGTCCGTGTATTTTCCATTCTGCCCAATGTTTTCACTTCGTTTATGAGACATAGGTTAGAAGTAGGATATCGCATTATGCTCTAAAGCATCAAGTGAGAACTTACGCGCTGAGTAGTCCTTTCGCAACCAAGTTCGGATTTGACCCAATTATGACCGCCGTGCCGCCAATATTAGAAGCGTAGCCGACCGCCAGAAAGAATAGTGTTGTCGTCTTTTTCTTATTGAGTCCATCCTTGAGCGAGGCCTGTGTCGTCTCCGGCAAATCGTCCAGCAAACTGTTTACGATCGGTACCAACATCGCTACGACTCCCGAGTTGATGATGATCCAGCAAGACAAGAAGAAGGAAGTGATCATCAGCCCCAAGAGGAGTCTCCACAGACTTGTGCCCACCAGGATCATTATTCTCAGTGCAATCCGTTTGTGGAGGCCAGAGCACTCGATAGCATTCGCCAGGCAAATGCCGGCGAAGAACATCATCACTGATTCTTTCATGTAGTTTTGACAAACGGCATCTGTGCTCTGTATGTTAAAAAGTGGGAAGAGGACGACGGGTATCAGAGCGGTTACCGCCAGGGGAAGGGCTTCAGTCATCCAATATACGGCCAAGAGCAGGATCACGTAGGCGCACTTGAACTTCTAAAATTGAATACGGCAAAGCCTATGAAACGTGAATATACGTGAGGAAATCATATTATATGGTACAGGGCACGGCTCACCTTTAGGTCGTCTTCGGCAGGCAAGAAGAAAATTGGAAGAAAGAGACATGGAGTGATTACGATCACAAACAGTTGCCAATACTGAAGCCAGGCGGTGGTTCGGAATCCAGCCATTCTTACCCGGTGTATTGCCGTTCTATGTGCAGTTGAGATTACGAAAGGCTGATCCAGCATCAGCGGATCTGGTCACCAGCAAATTTAGAAACTGACACTACATCAAACTCGTATTACATAATGGAATATGTTTCGGCAGATAACATCACTGAATTCGACAGGGTCACGTACACAAAGCACAATAATAAAGAACTGATAAGCATTTCACAAAATACGATTGGACACAAAGCATAAGTCACGGCTAATTAATTCTACGCATACTCGTAGTCACTATATTTAAAAATTAATTGACCCCATGACAGGTTCATCGCGAAAAGCACAGCCAAGCAGGCAAAGTTGAGAAATACGCCGGCCTTGACCATGTCCGTAGTTGTCATTTTTCCTGCGGTGAATACGATGGCATTAGGTGGATTGCTGACTGGAAGTGCAAATGCGTACTGGCATGCGATGGCTCCAGGTAGCGACAGGTAAAGAGGATGGAGCTTGAGCTTCTTCGACTGGAATTCACAAATAAATGGCACATATCGGCACTATTTGACTTGATTTGGATGAGCGATATGCGCTTCTTACCAATGTGATGAGAATCGGAAGCAGTAAATTCGTGCAAGCTGCGTTGGACACGACCTCAGTCAGACACGAGATTACGAGGAGAAAGATAATCAGGATCGCAGGACCTGGGAGCGCCTCGAGCCCACCCAACTGGTCCCCAACCCACGTCGAGAGGCCTGACTTACTCGCGCCGTCTGAAAGCGCGAATCCGCCTCCAACCAGCAGAATCACATTCCAGGGAAGATTCTTTTGAACGAACTGCCAATTTAGCAGAGTGTCATATCCCGAGAGCTGAGACACTGGCTTGATTTCTTTTGGAATTGTGAACATGATCAGCACAATCGCGAGTGCCACACTTGAATCCCCAATCTTTACGTAAGACGTTGGAAAGAGTGAAGCCCAACCAGGAAAGATGCGTGGATCTCGAGTAAACCAGAGCAAAATGACAATCGCAAAAAGCACCAGGACACATGATTCATGGAATGTTATGTGACCGAGCTCTGCAAGTCTTGTACGAAGCATTTGATCAATGTTTGTTGTGGAACTTGACACTGAATTCACTGTCATCACCGTATCTTTATGATCATAATTTGACTCGATCTGAGAATTGGCAGTGGCTCGGAGTCCCAAGTTGAGTGGCTGAGTAGCTTTCCTCCCGCCGCGGGGTAGTCCCAAATATATAAATCCTAGGTACAGCCAGGTGATGAATAGTGCAATGGCTGCAGTTGGAAAATTAAATGCGATCCACGTTGCAAATGTGATATCCGTGTATTTACCGCCTTGGCCAATGTTTTCTCTGTGAGATAGACTTTACTTTAGGACTAATCTCGTAGTTGACCATTTACTAAGTGAGACATCACAAAGACTACTCACGCTGTCAGAAGCTCCCGTGCTATTAAGTTCGGGTTCGATCCGATTATTACAGCTGTCCCACCAATATTGGCCGAATATCCGACGGCCAGAAAGAACAATTTCCTGAGACTGGTATCACTGAGCTTCGGATTCGGGCTGTCATCCTGCGACGCGTCGTTGGCAAGACTCTCAAGGAGTCCATTCACGATGGGCACCATCATGGCTGCAACGGCCGTGTTGATGACGATCCAACAAGACAGAAACATCGTAGTGATCATGAGCCCCAGGAGCAGGCGCCAGGGGCTGGTCCCGACTAAGATCATCGTCCGAAGTGCGATTCGTTTGTGGAGACCGGAGTACTCGATGGCCAAAGCAAGGCTGATTCCTCCCATGAACATCATTACCGACTCGCGCATGTAATTCTGGCACACTTGTCCTGCAACATACGAAATGGAGGTGTGGTTCCGTTAGAAGAAGGTGCATTCTTTCTTCAAATTCGAACCGTTTCTAAAAGTCTAGACATTTTCGGCAAAAGTTACCTGTACTGAGAATGTTGAATGCTGGGAAGAGCACAACTGGTATCAGTGCTGTGATTGCAAGCGGTAATGCTTCGGAGGTCCAAAGGACGGCCATAATGAGAATCACGTAGGCACATTTGAATTTCTAAAATGTCAGCACTTAGAAGTAATCCAAGTCAAATTCTTTCGGTTTTGTCTCACTTACCAGTGGACTCTCGTCTTTGGATTCTACGAAGTAAACAGGTAGTAGAACGAGCGGGGTGATCACAATTACGATGAAGCGCCAATAATATCGGAACAATTCCAAAGTCCCAACCATCACAAGTCTGAAGCGGAGAAACTGCTCAAAACCACTAAATACGAAGCGATTACAAATCGATGACAGCCCAGAATGTAAGCGATCAGACCCGCTCCATACAATTCATACACCAGCGAAAATTAACGTTGTGTAAGACGAGTTTATTCAATTGGGATAATTTGACGGTCAGAGTCTTCTCACACGTCAGTCAACACAAAAATTATTCATAACTCGACGTTGAGCATAGATTTATCGTATTATCACATGCGTACAACATAATCAAGTTGAGACGGCACGGATGAGTGCTCTTCTTTACATTGTTCGTGTTCGAATCAAATCTGATTCTGAGCAGCCTACCTTTATTAATCAGTTTCAAGGCCATGAGCACGAACCGTACTAAAATGAGTGCGAAAGTCAAAATGAGCCAATGTGATTCCTACTGGACATTGTCTGCGGCCGCATCCGCAGTTGTAACACATGCTTTCAATGCACCAAATTCCAAAATTTATTGTCAAAAACATTGAACATGAACAATTTGTAAAAAAAAAACAAAGCACCTGAATTGTGCACCATAAAACCACAATATGTTACAATCAAACCTAGCCTCCAACAAAATGAATAAATTACTCATAATAAAAATAAAAACTCCGAAAACCATATCCCAGAATAAAAGGTCATTTTTCAATTGAATGAACACAATACTGGTTTAATGAGTCAGAGCCGGCAACCTTCACCCTCCGTCGGGATCTCCAATTAGTAGATGAACGTCGGGTGGTACCCGTAGTAAGGCAGCCTGATGTATGGAATCTGGTAGAGACCACCTCCATTCAAAACGTGTGCCGGAGTCTTTGCAATGACACCAGAAACGCTCCCGACACCGCTGGACGCTGACGAAGTGTGGTGAAATGCGACCTGAGGCGCGGATCCGACCGGTGCATTCGGCAGCTGGTAATCCTTTCCGATCTCAACGTAGACCGGACGTGTTGGAACGTTGGCTCGTACACCATGTGGACCGTACCTCGGAATTTGAGCATCGTGCACAGCGTCGGCGGGCATGGCACCAAGTTGAGAAGCACGGACGGAGACAGCAATGTTTGTGTTCCGGACTGGCGGTGCAGTAATGTAGTACGGCATGCCTCCGACTCCAACGTAGTAGAAATATGCTGAAGGAACAGAAAATTTGTGGTTATTCAATAAATTCATGCGCACAACAGTGACTCAAGAGAAATAGGAATTGCAACTTACATGGGCTTTTCGCTGGGTTGTTGTTGTTGTATGCGGTATTGGTGTACTGGTGAACTTGCTGCTGAAGACCGTAGCCGCCGAGGGCGCCGTAGCGATTGCTGTCGAATCCGGCGACTGAATACCCGTCAGTGCCCGTGCTTGTGAGCCGCGCTGGCGTTGGTGGAACCGCAGTTCCAGAGCCGCTGCCTCCTCCGGCCGTTGTGGTCACCACGTGCGAATGAGTCGCAGTTGAAGGTGACGAATGCGAGGTTGTGCTCGTCACCGAATGCTCAACATTGATCGGAATGGTGCCGCCGGTCGCTGCTGCATTGACGCGTGCCAATTCCCTGGCATACGTCTCGAAGAAGCGTTGTCTCGCCGCCACCACGGCTGGCGTGTCTTGCACGACGGCGTGGTGCTGCTGCTGAATCTGCTCAGCGTTTGCATTCGCATTGGTTGCCGGCAAATCATCTCCAATTGCATTGAATCCATTCAGAGCATCAGCAGTATACTGGACATGTACGAGTTTCCCGTCCGGGTTCGTGTACGAGTATTTACCTCGCACGGAGCCGTCGTAGTGTCGAGTCTCCTCGCGAGACGAATCGAGGCCAGCGTAACCAAAACTGCAAGCAGTATTCATTTAATTAACACACTCATCATAAATGCAAATCTCGTCGGTCTCAAGATTAGGAATCAGGATGCACAAGGCTTGTGAATGGCCTGAAGGCAAGGTCTACCTATTCCCATGTTAATTGCAAGGTGAGTTCAGGTTTGCAGAACCACGAGTACGAATCTTTATAACTGTAAAAATGTCTACCCGTCTTCAGCGTCAATTTCAGCCTTCTACTCGACTTAATTTACTTAATTATGAGATGCAGACAAGACATGCAAATGCAAAGGTTACGTACCTGTACTGACCGTCGTGATTCATTGCCATGTACTGCATGCTGGCTGGTCCCAAGTAATTGCCACTGAGCGCAGCCTGCTGCTGCTGGAACTGAGTCTGATGATAACGAGCTCCATCGCTGACCACAGTCGACGTGACCGATCCGGATTCAGCAGCTGCAGCAGCGTCCGCCGCGTGCCACAGCGCGAACCCCAATACGAACACGAAGCACCAAGCCCGCACCTGGCGGATCACAATCACAAGGAAACCAGCACCTTCAGTATGGGAACGAACATAGTTCGGAAGAGTGACGGCCTCTCCGGCTCGTTATTATTCTCCGCAGCTATCGTGTCGTCGTCGAGATCGTCAAAAAGGCCGGGTTCGCCGCCGTAATACCCGAGTACAAACACGAATATGGCCCAGATCCAGGACAGGACCCCGATGCAATGGCGGAAGAGGGAATACAGGAATTGGAGCTCTTCGGTTAGAGAAAACGCCATGATTCTCACGCGACGAGTTAAACTGCCTGCCAGTTGTGACTTTGACTTGTGAGAGGTTTAAAATGCGGAAATCGACTGGCTGCACGAAAGAAAAGGAAGATTTAAGAATCAAACCAGTCAAGTCAACAGTTGCATGACCGATTTCGCCTGAAGAAATATACAATAGGAAATACAATAGGCTTAACGAGAAGACCAACTTACGAAAAGCATTACACGTATTGACTACTTTGAGCTTTGAGGTTGAGGGTTAGTGGACCATTTGTCCCAGTCTCAACTTGTGCTATGCATTCATGCCTCGGCGTAACTTTCGAAGGTGTTCTCCTTCACAGAGTAGCAGCTAAGAACACTCGCGCGCCATTATCAGGCTGCGCATTCACTGCAATCGTTCATGTTTAATGTTTACTGTTTACTTGGCCTTTACGAATGAGAATGCAAATAGTAAACACCTAATTATTGATTCGCCCGAGACCGAGTCAAGTGTGGGAAAAATACACAATCTCGAGTTCATCATAGTATTTACACGCATGTACGCTGGGAACACATAAGCAGCAAAAAGTGGTCAATACCAAACCTCGGCAAGTGTAAAGGTTAACTGCATGCTCTGCTCATGTTACAAACTGTGCTGCGGCGGCACAGCGGATTTAAAGCTCAAGCGATGCAATTCTTACGGAGCATCTGGCAATTAAACTACTTATGCCTCAGGATTAAAGTATGCGTCTTAATTCCGAGTACGGAACTGTCACAGTCAACGTTGACAAAGGACCAAGAGTTGTGTGTCCGGTTTCTGCAGAATGGATTAAAATACTTACGCAATTCTTTCCCATTTTGCAACGAGCCAAATAGTATCTTCTTTTCAATCCAGATCCAAGAGACAGTGTCAAACCAAACCAGAACCTTCAAAACTGGAGGACTCTCCTTCTCCCTTGCAATACAAGTATGCCAATGCCAAAGTGACCCTCAGTTAATAAGCACTGGACTTGCCAGCAAGCGAAGCTATTAAGGGTCCCTGATCGGTATTTAATGAGCTTGCCTCCAACCCAAGCGCTAAGAATAGACTGAACCCCAATTTAGACTGGACCCAAGTAATATACCAAGAATTTCGATGCGAGCAGGGAAATGCATTGCAAATGACTGGCTGCCTCCTTTGTCTCAGGCACAAAGACAACATGGAATAATTTTTATTACAAAATAAACATAGCCAGCCAGTTCCACGTGTACGTGCCTTTGCCTTGTCGAAGCCTTTTTCAAAGTCATGACTGCACCGACTGCGAAACTGCGCTGCGAGTGCGAGACACAGAAAAGTAATAATGTGTCAATGGCATCAGCATAAATACGACGCACCCCGGTGCTATTTTTAATTTGAGGACCATTATTCCATGCCAGTGCCACCGGCGGCAGCTCAAGTTGCACTTGTTCGTGTTTCGGACAACAAGCGAGACCAATTTGCCCATTTGTCAAACTGTGACCACTTGAGCTGATTTTCATTTCATTTCTGGTTCGCATTTCTGCAGGGCTTCTCCTTAATTGCATTCGCAATCACAGGCTGACTGAGAGTGTGAGACAAAAGGAAGCGCTCTTGAGCGTCTTGAGTTGCTTAAAAGGTATTACGTAATGATGCAGAATGCATGCGATTGCTGAAGGCAGAGAGCCGCAGCGCAGCGCAGTCGCACAGCGTGAGGCCTGCCAAATTGGTCAAATCATTCACATAACGAGATATGACATGATTGCCGTGATTGTGATTTGACTATTTGACTGTGATTGTCTCGTTCGCTCGCATTCAATTATCGCAGTCTGAATTGACATCATGCGAGTCGGACTGGACCCATATTGGGAAGCAAACGCAAAACAAGGGCGTGCCATTTTATTGCACTGCCAGTGCGAGCCTTTGTTTTAGCGAAAAGTCATTCATCATCGTCTGGCTAATTTGCTTAAGCAATTGTTTCGTACGATGATGAGCCGCATTCATGTACAGACGCAGTCACAGAAGGCGGGAGCCAGCATGAGTCCTGTCTCTGGAGAAAATCACTCGTATTGTGAATCACAATGAGCAAGTCGCAGAAATTGATCAACAAGAATTACAATGCAGAATTCTGAAGATGCGAACTCGTATGCTCACTCGAACTTGTACTCGCAGTTGAAGAATCACATTCACGGCAATTTGATTCAACTTCGAAATTCACTCCAATTCATATCGACTCCTTCCCCATGGTGTAATGGCCAAGAACTTTCTGTATCGCCAAAGAGAAGATTGTAGAACTTATCATTTATCGGCATTAAATCAATAGCTATGTTGGGTTATTAATTCATTCCGTAAGCATTCATTGCTCGAAATTTCAGCTAGATGTAGAACGGCTCTTATCCCACCAGTCAGAATAACACCGCCCTATATCAACCAAACCTTTCGGTTAATTTCGAATAAATGGAATCTTTTAGCACAAAGTTAAAGGCGTCGCTGTCCATTCTTAAAATACATTCTACGATCCGCACTTGAAGCTTGAACCAATTTCTTATTGGTTTCAAAGTTTCAAGCCTCGATTCTCAATTACCATTGCAGCTCACGTGAACGCAAGAAGATAGAACTCAAGGTGACTTTTATCGATCATGTCGTTGGACTCGACGTGACAATTGAGAGCTTGGTCCCGGTCAGTAATAAAATACGCGTTGACTCCAGGCCTTAGTTGCCGTGATTGATGTTACTTTTGAAACAAGCTTCTTACAACATTCGAGATAAGAGACCCGTGCTTACAAGGTAATAAATGTCCTGTCGCCGGATAAAACATTTGAGAATCTGAAACACGTTTTAATTTGGTGCACGCAGGATTCGCATGATATGCGAAATGTAATTTAAAACATTGCCACCAATTTCTGCATGAATTAGAGCCCGACTCTCTCTCACCACCGTCGCGTCTGATCGGTAATTAGAAAGGTTACCTCCAAACCAGTTGGCGATCGTCTGTTGCCAGGCTCGAGATTCTTTAATTGCCATGAAAGTCTGTAAAAATCTCTTTCTCGTGTGAACCCGTTGCAATAAATCTGCCGGTTTTAATCTGCACATGAGAACGATGGGTCAGAGTCCAGCTCCATGTCGAAAGCCGGCTTTTGCACTCGCTGATCGTAAATCTGTGCGAAAAGAAGGATGAACAAGAACCTGTTTTATTGCTGCAATGCTCTGCCGCTGCAGCTTGTTCACAGTTCACGGTGACCTTTCTTAACAATGACTCTGTTAACACACTGACTTGAAAAGAAAGCGAATTTGAAATCTCTCACATGGCAGGCCATAAAGAGAACAGGACAATAATTAATTTTAATGCGGCACATTAGAGAGACAGCCAGCAGACAAAATGGGATTCTGGACCGGTTTTATTCCACGCATTATGCCACATAAGCGTTGCTATGCTGGACTGGCCGGAGATAAGACAGGCGAGAATTTTCCTGAGAGAAAACCGGTCGGTCTGACTCTTGGACTCCGAAATGGGTATAAATACGAACCGCGAATCGATGCTCGGCCTCGGAGTCTACTGTTGTCGAGTCTTTCGAAAATCAGTAATCTCATCTCTTAACGTCTCAGCCCGAAGTATTAACTCTTGCCGCTGCCGTTTCACCATGAACGCCATCGTAAGTAGAGCGCTGATCTTTTGCCCTTTCGGTCAAAGAAATCTCTGTTTCTGATTCTTGATTTCCTACTGATTTGATTTCTTGCAGTTTGCCGTCGCCTTCTTCGCAGCCTGCGTCGCTGCTCAGACTTTTGATCGCACGACGACCACCACCGATTTGAACAAGCTCTTACTCAAGTCCCGATTGAACACCAAGTACGATCAATTGTCCGTCGCCGACCTGTTCAGATCTACCGGTCTGTATGGCAAGCACTTCGGTCTCCAGAACATCAACAGCTACGACCGCGTCGCCACTCCATGGGTGCTGCCCCGCTCGTACTACAACAACGTGGGAGTTGACAGCACCGTCTACACTCTGGATGAGATCGTTCGCCACCCACTCTTCCGTCAGTATCTTGCCCTGCCCCTCTTCCGCCAACACCTTTCCCACCCACTCTTCCAGTACTACCTGACAACTCCACTCTTCCAGCAGTACTGGACCATCCCTCAGTTCCAGACCTTCTTCCAGAACCCGTACCTCTTCTACAAATACGTGTACCCCGTCGTGTACAACACCGAGTCCACCATCTTCGACCAGGTCAAGACAGACTCGCTCTACCCATATGGGCGTTATCAGTCAACCGACTCCGTCGTTGATGTCGACCGCTACTTGAACAATGGTGTCGTCGACAGCGATACGCTTAGCCAGTACTTGTTCCCAAGACACCACCAGCGCAGCAGCGTGTACCCATCAGTCGTCGACTCGCTCATCAACAAGTATCAATACCCATCCATCTACGGCCAGCAGTACAGCTCTGTCTTCCGTCATCACCTCCCGTACACATACGTCATGGACAAGATCTTCAAGAGCTACTTCATCAACAAGCCCCAGATCACAGAAGTCGTCACTGACGTCAAGGTCCAGGCCGATAACACGATCGACCAACAGACTTACGGCAAGTATGTTGACCCGATCACCGGTGAAGTCAAATACACCACCGGAGACTACAAGGTGAGCGTCCAAAATTTAGATCTGCATTTACTAGTAATTAATGCGACTGCGAGAGAAGTGTCTAGAACGTAACTTTACTTTAGGTTGTTGACGAGAACATCGTCCCCGTCATCGGAGACCGTAACGTTGATGTCGAAGACATTGTGTCCAGACGCCCAGTTCTCGACCAGGTCATTGGCGGAAAGAACTTCAACGTGAAGGACACTCTCCTGAGGCGTCTGTACTTGAACAAGGGCCTCTACGGAGACCGCAAATTCGAGCAACTCTACCCCGAGTATTCCACCGAGACGCTGAAGGACACCTCGATCCTGGACAAGATCAACAAGCTCCACCGTCTGGAAAACATCGTCAACAGTGTTGACAACAAGGTTGACATTGATGAGATGATTCGCACTCCAGTAGACTCAGACATCTTGACCCGCCCCTACCTGAACAAGGATCTCCTCACCCGTGTCCCACTCACCAAGGACATCAAGGACTTCACCCTCTCGAAATACGACCTCCCAGTCGAGTTTAAGACCTTCGAGAAACCAACCACCAAGACTGTCATTGTCTAAATGAATAGAACCCATCACAACCTCACAAGTTGTCTGCAATACAGGCACTCTTCACCGGCTGCGATTAACACCAGAGCATGCCGCTCTATTAGCTCTAATGTTTCCTTCAGATTCTTCCTCCGAAATTATACTTTTAGTGTTTAATGTCGAATTGGAGATTTATGTAATAAACCTTCACTCTTTCATCTTTCTTGCACGTCTTACTTTGCTTGTTGATCAACTTTTTACTAGCCGCAACAATAAAATTGCGGCGCTCCGCACAAGACTGCACATTGAAATTAAAATGATACAGCAGTGATAGCTTAATGACGAAACGCCACGAAGAACACTTTTCTTTTTAAACCAGGCTTCATTGCCCTTGACGTGGATTCTTTATTAGTTTCATAATGAACACTTTTGCAAGGAACACCAAGCGTTTAGCATGCGTTTAATGTCAAGAACTGATCGAATGGGTGGTTGTTCCATTCAAGATGTTCTCAATTTTCGGCATTAAGTACTCCAGCTCGCCCTCCTGGCACTGTATTTGGTTGAAAGGCGGTGGGAGCGGATAGTACCACTCACATGTCACATTAGCATCGTGTTCCTTCAAGGATTTTAACTCGAGTTCGCGTATCTTCTCTTCGCGCTGCAAGAAACAGAAGTCCGTGAGAAATTACACGATACTCATAGAAGAATCGTCGACGTCCGCCGTCTTCAATCTACGAAAAGTGTGAATGGTGAGAATGCAGAAATTGTACTTCGGGAGAAAGAAATCACGATTGTTCTTATCCTGTAATTAAGAAGTTGGGATTGCAAACTTTGCGAGCGACTTGCCCATACTTCCACGACCATCAATAATTAAGAGAACTTGCATGATGGTTCGAGTCCTTGTCTCGCTCCAGATGAAGTCGTACCTCCATTCTTCTGTGGTCCTCAATAACTTCGTCGTGGGTGAACCTGGCTTTAGAATGGGACACGTGTCTCGAGTTCCAATTCGTCCAGTCGTAGAACTCTTTCAATGACATGCAACACGTATCCGGAATTATCGTAATACCCACTAGCAAGACGAGTGCAGTTCGTAAAGCAGACATTTTGGGACCCGGTCACATTAATTGCAGTGTAACTTCAATTTAAACATGGAAATGTTTCTGCGAGTTACAAGTTCACTCGCATTTGTGTTGAGTCGGTGCAGTCTTTCGGAGTTTCTTTGCAGAAATTGGCACAGTGTGACACAATACTATAATACAATATATCAAAGCTTCCAACAAAGGCTCACTTTTTCTGAGGACTGGGTTCGAAAAAGTGATAATGTCATTGTAGCATTGTAGTGCAATGAGTCTAGAAGAGTCCATGAGTGCATGACTCGACGATTGCACAACTGTGCCACAGAAAATTTGAGAGATTGAATTCAATTTTATTCACAGAGCTGTCCGCTATGATTGATCCGACCCATTCAGCAATTAAATTAGCTGTCATTTACTTTGGCTTTGAGTATGAATTTCTGCGCATGCCTGTATGTCATATAAAATGCACGTGTCCTAGAGCGATCGCGTACTGGAAGCATTAAATTGTGTTGGGCAATGATTAAGTTCATGATGATTTGAACATCTTCATTCTTCAGGTACGTCTTGTACTACGTTACTCCTTGCTGGATCATTTTTCGAATCTTGCAGGATTGAAACTCGTTTACTATTGCCAGTTCTCGTTCTGAAATAAAAAGAACTCCGTAGGTACCATAATCTAAACAGATTTCAGCTTTGTAGTTGACTCATATTAGAAATCAACTAGGAAACTGAAACCTCTTTGCCATAATACTCCATTCATGCGTTCTAGTTCAAAATGGTAGGGATTCGCAATATTTCACGCTTGACTGCGGCTGCCTTCGTGCTGCTGCTAGTAATTTCCACGTCCAAATCCATAGAGGCCCAAAACTCCAGCCAAAACAAAGAAGGTATTCACGCGTTGTTCACAAGACCAGTTGAGATTCCAATTGACCGAGAAGTGCACCATATAATGCGGCCCGTGGATGTGGACGACAGAGCCAAGCCGCAGTCAGATTCCGAGAATTTGGTTTTTAGTCAAGAGAAAGAGCCTGGAAGGAAGAAGACTGTGCCAGTGAATATTCAATTTCACACCCAAAATCCAGATGGCTCATATCATTTCGGATATGATATTGGTAAGTCAACCTCATCAATTGCAATCTTAAGTGCAGCATCATAAGGAGTAATTCAATGTGCAGAAACCATACAAGGACGGTCCTACCGTGAGGAACGCCGAGACGTTTCCGGTAGAGTTATCGGACAGTACGGATACATGGATCCTATCGGAAATATGCACCATTTCGAGTACGAAGCGGATTCCAACGGATATAGACTGAGGTCGAGGAAGCCCACCACAACCACCACAACAGAGACAGTCAACGTCGATGTCTCGACGCCTGCTTCGACCAAAGCACCGTTTCGTCTCAAAATGAAGCCTGTGCCTATTATTGGACCGATACCGAAGACGTGGACGCAATTATTTGGACCTGAGTCTGAGGAATCTGAAGATCCAATTAGTGGCATTGGTCTCTAAGAATCAAAAGCCTGCGTAAAGTGCGATCGTTAATCCGAATCCTTCTGATGAAGGTATTTGAGAGTGCAAGTATCTCAGTTTCATTGTTCGTTAACAAGGCACTCTTAGTTGCACTTTCTTGCATTATGCGCAGGTGTGAGGCGTGAACTGGAGAAATTCCGCACTTAACACTTCGCAGAATGATACCCAAATATTTACGATGTTTATGATTCCAATTACTTGCACACTGGGCAGGAACAGTAACGGAACTGTGCTTATAAAAAGATCAGACGATTCCAACTGATTCCAAAGTCCTGATAATTACGGGTTCGTGTCTCTGTCGCGGTTCCGCACCTTAAGCAGTTCATTGATGCCTTGAGTGAGCTCAAACCTTGCTTCAGCTCGGTAACTGTACCCTTCTTCGTGTCAAGTGTTGAGGCTCGTGCCGTTGAAGTATTGTGTTGTGTTCTTGACCCTCGAAAAGGTCTCACTTTATGGTAGACGCCTGTAATTATATACGCATTATTAAGCTTTCAATGAGGCAATAAATACGGCACTTGCTGCTGACACCGGCCACCGGGTTCTTGAACTTGAATTTATTTTCGGACACTTTCGCCTTCCATAGCGTGTGATATTTCTACACTTGCTATTGATCCGGCCAGTATAAATTCAGGAATCCGTCTTGGTGTGACTCTATCAGTTCAAATTCACATTTTGTTCCAGCCAGGAATTCCAGGACATAATAACTTAATTCTAAACTCCAGAATCAGTAGTGACTTACGAATTTTGAAGGGAGAATTTACAGCGGAATCAACAACAGAAATCGCCCAATTTGAATTTCATCAGCTTCTACTCTAGATCGATTGAGTCCCGACCGTCATAAAGTAAATTGATAAAAGATCTTGAAACGCAATTTTTGTAAAAGATAGCCTTTATTTGCAGCTGCGAGGAGAGGTTTTATGAGGTCAAACTTATGTGTCACTACTTCTCAAATAGGAAAACAATCGAAGTCATGCATTTGGTACGGAAATCGCTCCTCCTCGTCCAGCTACCACTGATTATGAACGCGTCCTACACCATCGCCGTCGGGAGAGACGCCAACTCACTGCTGGTCAGTCAGGAACATCGCCCCTTTGTGCATCTGCGCCCATACGACGAGCACCTGCCCTTCGAACCGACCCGAATGACAGCATACGGACACGAGCCTGCCAGAATGGTCCCCTTTGGTCATGAGCCCGCAACAATGGTCCCGTTTGGTCACGAGCCTGCCAAGATGGTGCCGTACACCAGTGTGAGCAGCAGCCACAGCAGCGTCGGAGGAGGAATTAACTACCTGCAGACAAGCGTATCATCCGAAACCGCCGGACAGGACGTAGGAGAAGGAACGGGACTCGGAATCATCCCAAGCTTCAGTTACAACCCGTGCCCGCAGTCGAAGGAGTTCTACCGCCGGACGTCGTTCACGATATTCCGTCGACACGAGTACAACTGCGCCCGCTTCTACATGTGCAACTTTGGCATGCCGTTCGAGTTCCGGTGCCCGACGGGACAACTTTGGGATCAGGGCATTAAAGTCTGCAACTTCGCATCGAAGGTGAATTGTAATGACAGTAATAGCACAGACTAAATTTAACCAATTTGGCTTTTAGTTAATAAACATGACTTTTATACTTTTGATTATGTCTAGCACTGGTAGTTACTCTTGAATGTTGGTATCGCCGGTTTCATTTTATGTATTTCAGAAGTACAAAAGGTATAAAAATAACAAAAAATAAAATTGCTTGAATAACAGAAACAAGGAACAACTAAAATCGTATCCGTATTTAACATGATCATACATTAAGCATAAACATTAAACTACAGTCTGTCATCAGGTCGCATAACTGATAATAATAACTGCTATTTGACTAATGCTAGTTCTAAACTTAATGCTACGTTAGTAATTCGTGGGTTCTTGGTGGTAGCCAGCATCCGGGTGCGCCTCGTAGTTGACCACATTCATTTTTCCGTGCTTGTCCTGGTAGCCGTACTTGCCCCGTACGTGGCCCGATTCGTCCTTCTCCTCGAAACGGAACATTCGATTGTACCTGCAACCGAGAACGAGACAATGACATTAGTACTCATATGCCACAAACGTTCTGCTCTGATATTCAATATGGCAATTACGATTGGCATGGCCATGTATGACAGCAATATTTTTGATTTTCTGAAAGTGTAAACACATTCTATGGTTTTATGACATTTTCCACGTCATAAAGGCTAATAAAAATAAGAGTCAAGGATCGAAGCCATGCTAATACTATTTTTGACCGGAAGCCAACAAAGGTCTTAATTGCATATAAAATACTTTCTACTTCTCAAATACTCCATCAGAGGTTAAATTATTGCGTTATCGCTCCTGCCATCAACATAATTTCATCAAGCCAAGCCTTACAAAGTAAATTAAGGCTGAGACACAGAGCCGCGTATAACTCTTAACTAGGCACCGTGTCATTCTTGCACTGTGCAACGAGCTGACTTGACTGACTGACTGAGTTTGGGGCAAAAAAATGTTTGCTTGACTTCTTTTCACTTTCATTTTTCTGTGCAAGTGCAAGCCAGTCTTGAACCTTTCTTAAGTCAAGAAGATAAGCCAAGAGTCTTATATGCAATATTCCTTATGAATGATAAATCGCAGCAGCTGTTGCCTTTGCTGTGGCTGAAAATGCGTTGATTTGTGGGAAGACAACCATGACCATGACCAAGTAATCATAATCCCACTGAGCATAACAGAGCAAAGATTAAGATTTGTGATTACTCGAATTGCAAACACAAATACAATGTTTCAGGCACGTTAATTTCGTGCACAATAAAAATAGAAAACCAAACGTTGGGTTACGTGTGGTGGCAATTATTTGTGATTCTTGGTAAACAATGAAAGTTGGCTGGCAGGCAGTGGCAAAATGGCAACAAAGAATCCATCGCGTTGGCTTTTGGCATTCCCATTACAATAACAAAATTACGACGTACGGCTGCGGATTGTGGATACGGCTCGGTATTGACTTGAGAGAAAATTGGCTCACTTTGTCGCAAATTGCTTGCGTGCGCGGTAAGCGTATGAGTGGACTTTGCAAAAAGCCTGATTTCATCACCAGCGATTACACGCCGTGGCGGCCGCCGCGTACTCTGAAGAATGTGCAATTGCGTACGAAGAGTGAAAAGTTTCGAGAGATGAGTGTGTAATCTGTGATTTGTACGCATGGACGTCATAGTAGCTAATCATTTTACGCTTGTACAAGTACACGTACAAGTAATTCAAACGTCTGTCCGTCTGTCAGAGTCAAGATAATTGGGTTTCAGCCTTCATACTATGCTGGTTCGATGTGATCTGATGTCAATTGTAACTGACGCATGAAGTAACTCGATACTGCAGGTGTTCAATGATGAGTTCTTCTTACCCTTTCCCAGTGTCGTAGCCCCAGCGGTACGAGTAAGGACCCTTGTGGCCCGAAACATGAAACAGAATTCGGTCTCCGTTGCCTCCCTGCAGCTCACTGCCAATGTCAGCGTCACCGCCACCACCGAAACTTGTTGCAGACTAAAGGGTGCATAAATGTGTTGCATGAGATATAGCAAGTAAAATACGTAAAACGCTAAAGTAACTTGTGGATGGGATTTTTACCTGCTGCAATTCACCTGTCGTACCAGCATCAATTATCACGGGATTTGAAATTGTGGAACTTTTCTTGTAATTAGGATTCTTCGTTGCTTTCAACAAATATGGTTTGATGTACGGTGGCTTATTTCTTGTGGACACCGGCCGTTGACTGGAGTGTTCCGTCGGTCGATACGTGCTTGTCGGGAGCTCTTTGCCAGTGCTGCTGCTGGCATGAGTTGTGGAGCTCATGGCCATCGGCTTGCCGTACAGAATTTCTTCATTTGATTCCACTGATAGTGGTACAGGCTTGGGGTTTTTGTATGATGGAACTTCGTCGCTGTTCGAGGCAAAGTGGCTGTAGGGATTGAGTCTTCCTCCTGGAGAACGCAGTGGACGGCTCTGGTAAATGCGGCCACCCTTTGGCCTTCTATGAACCACAACATCTTCATGTTGTGGAAGAGAGTACGACGGAACTGGGCGCGTGTACGAGTTTGAGGAACCCTGATTCAATTTCATCGGATATCTTCCTCCACGGACTGGCCTGCCGGCTTCATACTGGTAACTCTGGTCATCGCCGTCGAATCCCTGACCACCGTACCCTTGATTCTGCAAGTCGTTTAACGTGATGATTTCCGGTTCGGAGTTCGCATTACTGAAAGGCTGCTGACGGTAAGGCCGGCTTCCTCTTCCTCCGCTCCCTTTTCCGTAAACTACTTCCTCCGCTTGTTGGAAATCTGGATTTCCTCCTCCAAATCCTCCTTGACCAAATCCACCTCCACCGCCGTATTGGTTACCATCTTCGTACGAGGCGTCTGGTCTCGAAGGGCGGAACGGCTTCTTCCTGGCGCCAGAACCACGAACAACTGAGGGATACGGGAAAACTCCGTTATTGCTTGGGCCTGCGTTATTGTTGTTGCTGCCACCACCGCTATAAAATGGCCTGCTTCTCATCGGACGCCGTGCGGGACTTCCGCCATAGCTTGCCGGAAACTGCTGTTGTGGCTGCTGAAAACTTTGTCCCACTTCCGGTCCGCGATTTCCGTAGTGCCCGTACGCGGGCCTCGGCTTTCCATCGTCGATATTATTGTTGAATTGCTCTTCAGTGTTGTGCTCCACAGGATAGCCGTAAGGATTATGGGGTCGAGCACCACCGCTCCCAGCGGAACCAATCGCGGGCTGGTCTTCTTGGGGGAAACCCTGTTGAAAACCTTGCTGAGGTCCTCCCTGCATTACTGGCCGCGGCCGACGAGGTCTCCGAAATGGATTCCGCATCGTGATTCTCATCGGCCTACCGAGAGAGAACTGTGGTGAAGGGGACGCGGCCGACGCGGAGTCGAATTGATTCAAGTCAGCTTCAACAGGGATTGGGATCGGTCTTGGTGTCAGATTGAACTCACTGGAAGCGCCGGATTCTGCTCCAGACATGTCTGGCTGTGGCACGAACTGCACTGGAATTGCGACGGGAACTGGAGCGACTTGCTCCTTGTGATGCTGCTGATACTGATGAGGTTCTCGCTTGGAAAATAAACTTTTTAAAGGTGCTAAGATATTTGGGAACCGACTTGCGCTTGTCGAGGGTTTGTCTGGATACTGTGGGTATGCGTAAACTGTGCTGGCCGAAACGGCGATAATGACCTGTTAAACGAGGTAAAAGGAAAAGGATAAAGAATTCATTTTTGAAAGATGACATATCTTAAATTAGCTAGTTAAAGTTAGGGCTTACTAGGAAAGCACCGATGTTGGCCATGGTGCAAGCGGCTATTGGGAACGATGAAAGATTTGAAAATGATCACTTTCACTTTGTTCTAATTTTTCTCCACATGAAAGACAAGATTTCGATTGGATTCCGATCACAAACGTAAAAAAATGCCCAGATTTACCAGATAAGACTTGCAAAGTCCAGACTCACAAGGTTTGCAAGGTAAGATCGACTTTGTGTGTAGTAATTGCAATGAGCGTAGGATCGGATTTCAGCAAGTGCGCTGTCGAAAGGGCAATCACCAACTGATTGACCCAACCCATCAGGTACGTCTCATAGCGCCAGCAGAGATCAGAGTCAAATGTTAAGATCCTTTACATCTTAATCTTAGTCTTGGACTTAAAAGAAGCACAAAAGCCACGCGAATGCGCTGTTTTTCTTTCTACTTGTTCATCAGTTTCGTTTTTAATGAAGAAACTTTCTTCAGCATTCGAGCCAAACCCAAAACCCCTCAACTTGGCTTGGCTTGGCCCGGCCCAGCTTAAGACTCAAAAATAAAAATCCTGCGCTCTCACATAAAGTCTGCATTTTGGCTGCATCTTTTCACATCTGACAGAACAGCGCATCACACCACTACCATAATTTCATTTCAATTCGCGGTTGGCGTGCACACACTCCCACGTCATTGTAGAGCATTACATTGTATTGTATTACTGCAGTTGGCTAAACACTTTTTAATAAGATTGCAATTGCAATAATAATAATTTGTGATGGTACATAAATTTTCTGAGTCGCGTCTTCGCGCTTGCGGCCCCGCACTGATGAATTGCTTGAGACCAATTGGATTAAGAATCTTTTCGCACTGACATGGCTGAGGAACATCCGTAGCAAAATTGTGTGGCCAGCGTTAATTGAGTGTGGGGTTCAAATTAATTGTTGCGCTCTTAATGCGGTCGAAACTTAGTACCAAACGAAACTATCACCCAACCATTCCCAAAACGTGTCGTAAAGTTCGGATTTTTGGAAACGGCCAATGGCATCATCGTCTTCTGCGTCGAAAGCTGAACAATTCAAATACTGAAAAATTGCATGGTTCACCGATTTTCCTGTAAAACCGTAGCATTGCCAGTGAATTATAAATAGAAAAGCAATGAGCAATGACAATAACGTGAGAATTCAGATGAGTGAGCAAAAATACGCACAATCGCAGTAAGGCTCAAGGAAATTAGCATCAAGTACATACATACTCACATATTCACGCTAATTATGCGAATTTCTGCAAAAGAGAGATTTTATTTATGTAATCCATTTCATTTCAATTTCTAACATATGAAATTAGCAATTTATTATGATGCAATACAAATTGGTCATTGACATGGACAAAAGTGGATTGAGTGAGCATACTGCAACAGTGACAAGAGAAATCTTGGCATGGATCTCAGAATCTTTCAGGATGTTGCCGCAGCGCTTCGAAGACGCAGGCCTCAATCTGGTCGGTTGTGTTGGGGTCAATTGTAGGTACATTGTAAGATACGTAGACGGGTTTCTTAAGCTTCGCCGTGAGTTTGGCGGCCAGAGATGTGGAGAAGGTGTCGCCAACACTTCCGACGAGCTTCGTGGACGTGGGGCCAGTGCGGTCATAAGGCGTCCGGATTGCGACAGAAAGGTCGGCGAAGCCCGGGCCGATCATGATGATGACGGCCTTGCCAAACTGAATCACATCGAAGGGAATAAGCTGGCCCATCACGGTGCTGCTGAATTCATAGTGAATCTCCTCATCTGGCTCGGTGCTGATTTTGACGTTGGCGTTGGTTGAGGATTCCGCTAGTGTACCGTTGACATTGCTGTTGCTGGCTGCCATTGCCACGTATGCTGATGCCAATTTCTATTTAGAGCTGTGACCCGATGCCGATGCTGATGACCTGTAAGAGAGCAAGAGAAGAATAGGAATATCTTGTGCATGTCCATCTCAATCTCACTACATTTTTCGAGTGAAAGGTTGCACCCAATTATCGTATTAACTATGAGATAACTGGGCGCATGTTAACTTGTTCACGCTCATGCACCAACTCGAGACGGAGCAACGAGAAGCGCAGCGTCTCGAGGCAGACTCGAGACGAGACCGGCGAAGTGAGCGCAAATTTTCACTTTCGACTCGTTAACTTGCCAATTGCTCTCCTGCCAATATACCAATTCGTACCGCTCGTAGGCCGTACTCGTACCAAGCCGTGCGTGCGCGGGAAGCCAATGGGTTTGTGCTTGTAGCACTGCTTTCAGACTTCTTAATGGGTCTGTGTCAAATAGTACAAACGTTTCCGATTACGCAACATAGGCCTTATGCATTACAAGCTGTAGGATGCGCATGTGGCATGTCCCTTGTCCGCAGATTAGGGAACCTTCGGAGAAAGGTCGCCGTCAGGAGCCAGCCAGCGGCACCATAAACTTTATTGCGGACGCCAACCTTGTCCGAGATTACTATGCAATGCAATCTCCTTATCCAGCAAATTCGATAAATTGTTCAAACAGGAGCTTCTGCATCAGAATGCCGAAGTGGCATATGGGTTAAGTGAGACGAACAGAACAGGCACGAGGGTCGCAATTAAGCGCTCAAAGTCAAGCACCCGGCACGAAACACTTGAAACCGGTAGTTCGAAAGTCGCTTCTAAAAATAAAGCCTATTTCAATGAAATATCAAATCAGAGAACAGGTAAACAGGACGCTGATCTCATTTGACCTTTTGTTCACTTTTATTGACGGGATTGCATAATTAGGCCGTACACTGTACTCGTGCATTGTAGACCGTTAAAGCTGACTTGACGTGACATGACATTTCCTCACGCTTGCGAGGTGATGATCTTAACTCATGTAGCCGGACGCACGCAAGGCGAAGGAAAATGACGCGAGCCAGATCAAAGTCACATACGCACTGGACAAAAATCGATTCAGCACACAAATCAAAAATGTCACCTTGCACTGGGCCTGAGAATTGTGCAAGCTGTCGACTTGAATGCCCGGGTTTCCCCGGGCCCAAGTCGAACCACTGAGAATTGTCGTCACATGTCCTCGCAAAAGTAACCTGCGAGAAAATGGGCAAGTGTTGCTTACGCTGACTGTCAACCGATTTTAAATCTCAATGAGATTAAAACCGAAAGTGGAAAAACCCATTTGACCATTGAGTTTATCACAAACAACCCATGGCGGGCTTAAGCTATGAACTTGAGAATCGGAGACATGCGAAACGCTAATCTCTCTGAATCCTGAAACTAGCTACTGTGCCTATGCTGCTACTACCCTACTTGGACTAATTTCGCGTGGATTCGAGGACGCGGATTAACGTAAGGGTTTTATTGCATCATCATTACGACTTCGGCCCTCGACGACAACACGAAATATCGTAAGCAAATGGATAACATTGATTTACGAAATCAGGCTCAAGCGAGGCACTTGAAACTTATTTTTTCCGCTAATCTCGAAATGTATGAGCATGCGCAATTGATTCCTGACATCCTGAGCGACAAATTGAGCAACGACAATGGACAATGGACAACTGATAAGCTGGCTGAACTTCGTCCAGTGCAAAAACTGGGAATTTTGCAAATCGGTGTGGGTATAAAAGGAAACGATGATTCGACAGATAGTATCATTCGCTAATTGGTGATTTACCAAAGCACAAGTTTCAAACCGGCAACGAAATGAAAGTCGCACTCTTCCTCGTCCTCGTCGGCGTGGCGAGCATTTCAGCTCTGCCCAGAGCCATCAGGCCCCACGGTTGGGAGAAGATCGTCGGAGGAGAAGAAGCCACTCCACATGAGGTAAGTTTGCAGGCGTGAAAAATGCCGTTCTAATCTCAATTTGCCCCATTCTAATTTGAAACCGTGATTGTGTTCAGTTCCCCTGGATAGTTGACATGAGACGAGGTGGTCACTACTGCGGTGGTTCCATCATCTCCGAAGAATGGGTCATGACAGCTGCCCACTGCTCCACTGCGTAAGTGCTCCTTTGCTTGCTCACTCTGTATTTTCCTGGCAATGAAAAAAGTCCTTATTTGTTCCATGGTTTGATTTCTCCAGCTCTCCATCCAACTACGAACTTGTTGCTGGTGATCACCACATTAGCCAAGATGAAGGAACCGAACAGCGCAGACAAGTCACGCGCATCATCAGACATCCGCAGTACGAAAAGTAAGTCACTACCTTAACCCCGTAAAAGGTCTTTGTTTTGATTCGACCATTCTGTCTCACAGTACCAACATTCAGTACGAGAACGACATTGCTCTGATGAAGGTCGACCCTCCATTCCAATTCAACGAGTACGTCCAGCCAGCACGTGTTCCAGACATGTCGTTCGAACCAACTGCACGCGCAGTGGTTGCAGGATGGGGAGCATTGACCGTAAGGCACTTGCCTTTCCCTTGCTTATTTCCAACGAATTAATTACTAACACGTATTGAACACTTCGTATTGACACTTTAGGAAGGTGGCGGCTCTCCAGTTGTCCTCTACAAGGTCGACGTGCCAGTCGTCTCAGACGCCTCTTGCGCCAGCTCCTACGGTGCAGGCTCAATTGCCGCCTCCATGATCTGCGCTGGTGAAGGTGGCAAGGACTCTTGCCAAGGTGACTCTGGTGGCCCAATGATGTGCGAACGCGACGGAGTCAACTACCTCTGCGGTATTGTCAGCTGGGGTCTAGGATGTGCTCGTCCAAACTACCCAGGAGTCTACACTGAAGTGTCCTACTTTGACCAATGGGCTCAAGAAGCAATCTGTAAAATGTTTTGCCTGTATTTTGTAAAAATCTCACGACTGAAACACTCTTATATTTGAATTCTACTTTGGTTTGCAGTGCCACCAGCGGAGAGCAACGAGACATGGGTCGAACAACGTGAAGGCTGCGGCGGTATCCTCTCTGGCTCATCCGGTTACATTGCCTACAAGACCGACGAATTCTACAACCCAAATGAGCGTTGCGTCTGGACCATCAAGGCCGAAGACCGTGAAAGCATCCGTCTTCGTGTCCGCACCAGTGGTCTCGACTCAGATTCCTCACTCACCATCACCGAACTTGACTACGAAGGTGCTACCACCACTCGCACCATCGTCCTCGCAGACTTGGAGGAGCATATCGTCAATGGCCCAATCGTGTTCTTGATTTTCAATTCCAAGTCAAGCTTCGGAACTGGATTCGATCTCGAATTCTACGGTACCAGCTACGGAGGTGCTACCGGTCTAAACCACGACCACATTCACAACAGCGCGGCAAGCGGAACTCAAAACTTCCCAGTCGGCGGAGGTTCATACAGAGACAACGCTTTCGGCACATTTGTCATCAACCCTGCCAACGCTGCCCAAGCCACCCTGAGACTCACCAGACTCGACATCGAGTCATCGGCAACATGCTCATACGATTGGATTTCCGTGTACAATTATGCCAACGGAGAATTCACAGCCCTCAGTGCAAAGTAAGTTAAAGTTCTTGTCATACGAGTCAGGAAATACTCAAATCCTAATTCGTGAACTAATATTAACCATTCTCTCTATTCTAGGATTTGCGGAAACTCTCCACCATCAACGCAATTTGTTGGTACGGAAGGAGTCTTGCTCGTTTTCTTCAAAACTGACTCTTCTGTCACTCACACTGGCTTCAGTTATGAGTACAGCGGCCAGTAAATTTAAAGTGATCTAAATCCGACTCTTAAGACCGTATCCAACTATACAACTGATTTTGTGCCAAATTATGGAAAGCATTTAATAAACTCAAATAACTAAACCTAAAAATTGATCACGATTAAATGCATCATCAGTTAACCAAATTCACGCCAACAAGCAAGCGACAGAAAAGTGGGGAAACTGCACAACTTTACGTTATAGTACATCATATGCGAGTCAAAAAGAGTTCTCAAAAATGTCTGCCAATAATTCAATGTCAGAATGTTACCTCGGGCAATTTCAGCACCAAATCGCAGTTACAGTTTGTCTTGATATTTTAGATTAGTAGAAAAATCTCGAATCAATTTGGTGTCCGTATCGATTCACTTTCCATCAAGGACGCCAAATCTATCAGCAAGAGACAAATAGCTATGAACCAATCACAACGCAATCCACTGTCATTCGTTTGCGATGGCTAAGCCGCTGCGCTAATGATCTCACCTTCCTTGTAAATTCGAAGAGAACTGTGAGTGTTTCAATCCACTGACATCTTGAATGTCTCCTGTTGACGATTTTCGAGGTGAAATTAGTTATCACTTACGTCAATTAGCCACCGAGAAAGCTAATGAACTGTAGTTAGCAGTACATGTGTGATTCGAATCGTGAGAAATCTAATTTGAATCGTCCAGAACCAAGTACAAGTCTCATTTTGCGGTAAAACTGATGTTGAACCTTGTGCGGCTTTTCATTTTCATGATACAAGGCATCGCATGAGACGCAACAGCCAGAGAAACGTGCAACAGTGTGAAATTCTTTTGACTGATTATGTGATTAGCGATTACTAATAATTATTAGGTGAACGAAAACCAGACTTCATCAGCGCTGTCAACACATCATCGTGCATGGAGACAGATTCAGTTGCTCATTGTTTGAAATAGGTAAGTAAGAATATAGACAGGATACTACACTTGGCGATAGAAATGTTAATTTGTTCGCGTCGTTTTACAGGCTTGGATTGACTGTAACGTTAAATGCAACATTCACCTTCACAAGACTGCAGTTTTGTTGGAGCTAATTAACGCGGGCATCTCGGGTTAAGTGGTAAGTTACTTTGATTTTACTCCAATCATTTCACCTGCAATGCCCTTGCCGAGAGTTGTAGAGTAGTGTGTAGAAAGAAATCACACCATTATTGGGCTTACATAAGTCCGTCTACATGAGTGTTAATGTTAAATACCAGAGTCAAAATATTTTGGAGAGATGTCCACGCTCTGGTATTGTCCTGTTGCGGTGAAGTTCCTGTCAGCTCCAGCTGTAACTGTACAACATTTATTTGATCGAAGAAACACGGACGGATTTGAGCGACTACGGTGTTTCAAAACATACAATTACAAATTCGCAAGCGAGGCAGCACCAGAATCCACCGGAACTGGGACGACAAAAGTCAAGAAGACAAAATTAGCGACAGTCACAACGCCGGCTGTAGCAAAACCTCTGTCTAAAAAATCTTCATCGCAGTCCGCCCAGTTAACGAAGTATATTTCATCTATACGGCTATCCGAAAGTAATGCAAGCCTCCTGGGAAAGACTAAATTTGCAAGGGTCAAGAGAGAAACAGGAGAATCGCTTTGTCTTATCAATGACGACGTCGCGTCCTCGATCGCTGATCTTTGCTACCCGTATGCATCCAACAAGGACGCCACGGTAATCGAGTTTAATCCTGGTCTTGGCTTGCTAACGTCAAAATTGAAATCAAAACTTGAACTCAAGAATATTAATTGCTTCGAGGCCAATGAAGAATTTGTTGAAAATCTCAAAACGAAACCCACTTTGTCTGATGTAAATGTCATCAACACGAACTTCCTAACATTTCCACGCCTTCACCATTTGGACAAGCTTGACGGCGGATGTCGAGTCTACACAGTTCTTGGGAGTGTTAAGAACAAGTCGAAGGAAGATGGACCGGCCTCGACGAGTGTTAGCGACAAGTTGTATGTGTTTGGAGCAACTCCAGAAATTGACTTTATCAACTTCACAATCAAGTCTTTAGTAACTCAGAAAATCCTATTTGAAGAAGATTCAAATGTGTGGCAAAATCGGAATATCACTTATTTCCTGGCCCTCGGCACCCGAGCCTATACAATCATCAATGCCACATCGGAGCTCGGATTCACCGTCTACCGCGCATCCAGTATTTTGTTCCAGCTTTTATTCAACTATGTCGTACTGGGTCATGTGCCCAGAAGAGCATTTGTGCCTTGGGAAAGTATGACAAAAGCTAGAAGATCACAGTCTGCAGGAGAAATCACAGGCGTCGATGTTGGTGATGCGAAAGCTAGGAAGAAGCGTGTGGCAACAATACCTCACGATCCAGAGTCGATGTGTGTCATTAAATTTTCACCGAACCAACAGACCATTGACAAAATTGGAAAGAACAGCTTGTTCACGTTTTGGTATTTCGTCCGACACCACCTCTTCGCTCGGAGTAATTCCGTGATTCCGGAGTTGGAACAATGGATTCCTGGTTGCGGGCCGAAACTGATACGGAAGGGATACACAATCTACACGCAGTTTGGGTCGCTGACACCCCAGCAAATACTTGATATTTATTTGGACTTCTCCAGCTGGCCAGAGTTCAAGTCTTCGTCCTTCCTAAATGCTGTAGAAAAATATCAGCATAAAGTTGACACGCATGAAGAAGACATGCTTAATTTCTCAAAGAATCCTCGATTCTAATTCTAATTGCAGAAAAGTTTTTCCATATTGTTGTATTGTTTGACTCCAATAAATGATTCTTATAAACTTCAATTCTTAAATCGGGTTATTAAGAAAACCACCATTGCATCTTACAGCAGATTAAAAAAAACCACACTTATTTACTGGTTGATTTACAGTTGAATTTTGCTGGCGCTGGCTTAATTGTTTGTATATTTTATGTTGATTTTACACAAGGCAGGTCGAGTGCTTAGTCATGGATCCTAACATCAAAATTAAGCTGGAGCCAGGGCTTTCGGATGACCGGTCTAAGCAGGAACAGCATCAGACTGAAGCTGAAAGACAAAAGCAATGGAAGGCGACTCAAGCCAAGGCAACTTTGGCGCACTTGCAAAATGCAATAGTTCCACAGATTCCTGTAAGTTTTTGCTGTAGTCAATTAACGAGTGGGTGAATTATATAATTATTGACTTTAAATCGAATTCATTACACCCAGGAAAAATGGAGAATTGTCCCAGCCTTCCTGGAAACCAAAGGTTTAGTGAGGCAGCACGTGGATTCGTTTGACTACTTTGTGAATCACGATATAAAAGACATCATCAAAGCTAATCAAAAAATCGTCAGCGATGTGGACCCAGCATTTTATCTCAAGTAAGATAAAGATATGGCGTTATTTGTATATTTTACATACAACTGTAATTGCAACATTTTCTTCCAGGTACTTGGACGTGCGTGTAGGAGCACCGGATATCGAAGAGGGTTTGAACATTTCCAAATCGACATCTCCACACGAATGCAGACTGAGAGATATCACCTATTCGGCGCCAATCACTGTTGACATTGAATACATCCGTGGCAATCAGCGAGTGATAAGAAAAGCACTTCCAATCGGACGGTACGTGACAATTTAGAAGTAAAAGGATTAGACCGGGCTCTGGATTTATTCTGAAGGCACTAGGCTCATGCTAGTAGATTTAGCTATACACTTAACTTAGCATACTCTGAATTCATTGATTCATTCTGCTTAAATAACGATACCACTACAGCTAACAATTGGTTTCGGGAGTGGTGCTACTTTAGTCGCAACTGTGTACTTTATCATGTTGAAGACTTCGCATGAGTCTAGAGGATCTTGAGTTTGCGAGTTAATTCCACCAAGGATCAGCACATATTTCCCCAGCCGCAGTTGACAATGCCCGTGCCTTGGAGTTCGCAGCTGACCAATGCTTTCCCAGTGGCCGTTTTCGTAAATGCTCACATCTCTCAAGCTCTTACTCTTGGAAGCTCCAATTTTGCCCGCCCCGGCAAAGAGAAATATCTTTGTGTAAAATGTCGTTGCAGTTGCGAAAGCTCTTGGATACATGAAAGCCGGTGCTGGAGTAAATCTGCAAAGTTCACGTTCAAGATTTCTGAGGCGTTGTCCAATTGTCATATTGGACAATGGGGCCCTTCTTACATGTTGTGATTGACGTGATAAACGATCACAGACTTCAAAAGTGGAACTTTGGGATTTTTCGTCAGGCCCCCAATCAGCCATATTTTATCCCCGTACTTGGCCACTGCCACGCCAAGTCGAGGTCCGTCCATCGGGGAAATGTCTGTCCAAGTGTTGGTTTCTGGGTCGTACATTTCACATGTTGACAGGGCGCTTAAAATATTCCAGCATCTAGTCAAACTTAAGGACAAACCATACAATTAATTATTGCCTTACTATCCCTCCTGGTCGATTCCACCAAACACCCAAATTTTCTTTTGATAGAGAATGTATCCGAAATTCGATCTTGGTGTGTGCATATTGGCCAACCGTCTCCAATTGCCGCCGCTGACTTTCAGGCACCACGTCGTCCCGCATGGCATATTTTTATCGAGGGACGTTTTGAAGCGAGGGTCCGCACCTCCTAATGTTAGTAATTTTTGGCAGGAAATGACATTTTGCATTTAAGCAAGCGTTACCAAAAAAGATTATGTGGCTCGAGTAAAGCACGGCTCCTCCCTGCACTCTTGGCTCAGGGAGCTGTCCCATTTTAGACCAGACGTTATCCAGCGGGTGCAGCTGGTAAATTTCTTGCGCAGTATTGAACTGACCGGAGCCCTTGATCGGATTGTTGCCACCAAGGAGAATTACTGAATCGCAGCCTTCCAGTTTCAAATTGCGCACAGGATTTCCAGTAATGGCCGAGGATTTGAAAAATGGGAGTGCCATTTTTACCCGCTTGCTAGGATGAAATGGAGTACAAATGGAGTATTAATTGAAGCTATAAATGGGCTCGCTACCTTGAAGGCTTTACCTTGCCCTCTTCCAGGCACGCTCATGCTGTCTATGTCTGTGCATTCTATACGCTATCTGTATCGTAATTGCAGCTGACCGTATCTTATGAAACCATCGCCTAGTCAACCATCCTCGCACTCTCGATTGGATTAAAATCGCTGCACCAATTCGCTCATTTTCTGGAGTCAGCTCCATCCACTCACCACTCTGTTGTGTTGAAGAGAAAATGCATGCTTCAAATGTAGCTTCATTCTTTACGACTATTTTGTTACATTCACGCTGACCTCTCGATTATGACCTGGCGCGCCAGATGTAGACTTGCTCCGCTCAGCGTGTCTACAATAAAATGGAAATGTTTGTTTAAATAAGGCAAGTAGCCATGTCTTGAACCTGATGATACAAGAATACCTTCTTAGGCCAAACGACGCTATTGTTTCATCGACTGTTGTTTGAACCCGTCCACTTTGAATTGGGGGCAGGTTTCTCCATGCATGCTCAATCTCTTGGTTCCGATGTGCTGAGGGTGAAGCTCTCTATGGAAAGCAAATCATATCAATTGTTCACTAATTTAGAAAATCAGCAATTTGGAAAGTCTGAACAAGTACTGAAACTTGGGGCATACACTGACATCATATTCACGGTTGAATTCAGGTCTTGCCTTTGGCTCTGGGTTTCCCGGTGTTGCTATCCGGTGATGCGAATGGTGAGTATCACCCTTGACGTGCCTCGTCTCGTAGGGCTCTCGACAAAATGCAAACCTTCCAAATTATAATTTTGTCAGCTATAGCTATTATATGCAAGTGCGAATATGCTGCACCACGTACATCGGCCCATTCTCGATCATTGCCATGTTTTCATGAGCCTTGAACTGTTTCACAGCAACGCTATATTTCCCCGGCTTTGACACCAGCACTGCGATCTTCCCATTCTCGAATGACACCTGCACAATGCATTCATTTTTTAATCTGACCTTCATGGTAATTTGATTCTACAATACAAGATTTATTTACTGATTTGGGGTCGACGTTAAGAAGTCCGGTCTGTGAGACACCCACAAAAGGAAATGAATGACTGCGGCGGAAATTGTCAGGGACTGAAATCTGATGCACCTCCATGTGACTTTCGTGGAAAGGTGGGAAATTGTCCCGCTGAAGGCGATGAGGTTCGACTTCGGTGTAAATCTCGCAATTTGTAAACGAACGATGGTGCCTGATTTCGTCGTCTTCCTCGTCCGCATCGTAATCCGATCTGTGTCGATGGTGATGGTGTGTACGCTGAACTGGCGGAGGCACTGGAGCTGGAACGGTATAAAAATGAAACTGGTGTTTTTTTCTCCTGCATCGCCTTTCTCTCGAATGCCCGGAGAGTCGCGATTGTCTAGGCCGCCTCGAGTCATCTTGACTGTGATACTCGACGTCAAGTCCGGTGTGATTGTGGGTATGCTCAACCGGCGGTGGCGCTGGTGGCCGTGGTACGTGGCTGGGAAAGGGCCCGTGGTTTTGACTCTGAACTTGCTTCACACGAATTCCTGCACCGTAATAGTAATTATCAAATATCACACGCGATAATTTTACGCAAGGATTTTCTTTCGCACCATGCCGATAAGGATCTCGTACTGCCGGAGTCGAAGAATCGTCATTCCTCACCGTGTCATCGTCAGAACCTGTCATCGGTTCGGAGTAGCGCATGTGCATGACGGACGATTCAGTTGATCTCGGCCTGTCACTCATGAAGTTCGGAGTTGCCATTACCTGAAAGATAGCGAGCCAAAAATTCGCACAACTTTCTTTCGACTGGAAATGTTTTCGGTTACCTCCCGCTGGTTGCGGTGTCTTGAATTCTCTGCCCGTGTATTGGTGTCCTCGATATCGCTTTCTGTGTCCGCTGCAGTAAAGTAACCCCGCTCTTCCTTTGATCGGCTGGAATTAGGAGCGAATCTGAGTTCCATGAAGAAGCACTGAGAAGTCCAAATGAATCATAATTTACGTAGGCTGTTGAGTTTCGCAAGAATTAATTTGGATTGCAATTAATTTAGAATTTGGCTGAATTTCTATTATAATTAGTAGTGATCTCTCTGATCAAAACAAAACGCGAGCACCATAATCAAACCTTTTTTGTGGGTAACGTTTGATTTGTTTCTTTAGATACTCTAAACAGCGGCCACGTTGTCCATGTTTCCAAACGAATCTTTAATGAACTTAATTCTACTTTGTACCATTACACCTTTTTGTAAACAGGATGCCCATCATGTTGCGCAGCTCAAATTGCGTTCTAACCGGCAAATCACATGCGGACCTTGCCAAATTGAACGAATGTCCTTACGACCCCGGTGGCTACTTCATTGTGAAAGGGACAGAAAAGGTAAAAGTCCGCCTCCACTTCTCCAGCCTCCAGGAAGATTAGGCACTTAATTGACCATGATGCCTTTCCTGCAATTGCAGGTGATTTTGATCCAAGAACAAATGTCCAAGAACCGAATCCTTGTGGAACTCGACGCTCGTGGACAGCCGACATGCCAGGTTCAAAGCAGTACCCATGAAAAGAAATCGAGGACGGGAATAATTATCAAGAATGGGAAATACATGCTGCGCCATAATTCCATGCTGGATGTAAGTTTGCATTCTTCAGTAAAAGCTGAAGACTTGAGTGCTAACACCTTAATATGTATCGTAGGATGTTTTGGTGATAATAATTTTCCGAGCAATGGGAATCCAGAGCGAGCAAGAAATGCTTCAGTTAATTGGCACAGAAGAAGATATGATCGTCGCAATGTTGCCGTCCATCGAAGAATGCAGGAAATTGAAGATATTCACCCAGCGGCAAGCCATAAATTATCTAACCAGTAAGATTAGGCAAAGACGCTTCGGACCTGCATCTCAAGGACTAGGTGGTAAGAAGGCTAAGATAGCTGAAGCCTTCGAACTGCTGGCAACAACAATTCTTGCGCACGTTCCCGTTCGACGGTTCAACTTCAAGCTGAAAGCAATCTACATGGGGCTCATGATTCGGAAAGTAATTCAAGCTCAGAGCGACCAAACATTGCTGGACGATCGAGATTATTACGGCAACAAACGAATGGAATTGGCTGGTTCATTGTTGTCACTCCTCTTTGAAGATTTGTTTAAGAAATTCAACTGGGAATTGAAAATGATTGCTGACAAAAACATACCGAAAGTGAAAGCTGCAGTTTTCGATGTCGTGACACACATGCGACAAGATCAGATTACAAACGGCCTGGAGAATGCAATTTCGACAGTAAGGATAAAACAATGCGCATTTTGGTAATTTCAAGACGAGTGTCTCAACTTTGATTTAACTTTAAGGGAAATTGGACCATCAAACGCTTCAAAATGGAGCGACTCGGCGTTACACAAGTCTTGTCGCGCCTGTCGTACATTTCTGCGCTCGGTATGATGACCAGAGTGAACTCTCAATTCGAGAAGACAAGAAAAGTGTCTGGCCCACGTTCACTGCAGGCGTCACAGTGGGGAATGATGTGTCCGGCTGATACTCCTGAAGGAGAATCATGCGGTCTCGTCAAGAACTTGGCTTTGATGACGCACGTAACAACCGAAACCAATGAGAAGCACCTTATCAAGGTGCTGTATGCCTTTGGAGTGGAAGAAGTAATGCTCCTTTGCGGTGAAGAACTTCATGCCAAAGATGTGTTCGTTGTATTCGTGAATGGTGGAGTCGTGGGCATCGTCACAAATCATGTCAAGCTCGTGTCCACTCTGCGCAAACTTCGTCGAGCAAGTTACATCTCCCCGTACGTATCCATTTATACTGACTTCAAGCAACGAGCCATTTTCGTGTCGTCGGATGGAGGCA
The DNA here is from genome assembly GCA_009869945.1 of Mesaphorura yosii. Taxonomy (NCBI): domain Eukaryota; kingdom Metazoa; phylum Arthropoda; class Collembola; order Poduromorpha; family Tullbergiidae; genus Mesaphorura; species Mesaphorura yosii. Next base: position 83,214 of record WIXG01000161.1, read on the forward strand.
GACTCTGTCGTCCATACATTATCGTTGAGCACGGACTTCCAAAATTGAACTTCCAGCACATCATCGACATCAAGAAAGGCAAAGTCAAGTTTGATGAATTGGTCAAGCATGGAATACTGGAGTACTTGGACGTGAACGAAGAGGGAGATGCACACATCGCGATGTACGAGAATCAAATACAGCCAAGCACCACACACTTGGAAATTGAACCATTCACCATTTTGGGAGCCTGTGCTGGACTCGTCGCGTATCCGCACCACAATCAAAGCCCAAGAAATACGTACCAATGCGCTATGGGCAAGCAAGCGATGGGAACAATTGGACACAATCAGAAGAATCGCATCGATACTTTAATGTACAATTTGGTATACCCTCAAAAGCCAATGGTGACTACACGGACGCTGGACCTCATCAATTTCGACCAGTTACCAGCTGGACAGAATGCAATCATTTGTGTGATGAGCTACAGCGGATACGACATCGAGGACGCGATTATTCTCAATAAGTCATCTTTGGACAGAGGTAAATAAGCACGTTACAGAAATTGTTCGGTTTTCAAATTGAAACGCAAAATTGCCGAAGTGACAACCTGAATTCAGGTCTGATTCACAAGCGAATTTTGCTAAATTAAAATGCTCTACACATACTGAAGTTGATATCTACCAGAACTCACTCCTGAAGTCATCGAGTGAGGTTTATGAATATCAATACATTTACACTGCATGTTAACCACTAAATATAGAAAAGCCTATCTGAATACATGTCTTACATGTGCTTGAATTTTAGGTTATGGGCGCTGTCTAGTCTATCGGAATGCAAAGGCAACTTTGAAGCGATACACAAATCAGACGTACGACCGAGTCTTGGGCCCATTACTCGTGCCCGACACAAAAGAACCAATTTGGAAGCATGCCAATCTGGACGGTGATGGAATTGTGATACCTGGCTCCTGTGTTGAGAACAAACAGGTCCTCATCAACAAATCGATGCCTACCGTCACCCAAACAGTCATGCCTGGTGAAGAGATGAACAAGAAACAAAATGAGTTCAGAGAAGTGCCAATCACTTACAAGGGCCCGATTCCGTCGTACGTTGAAAAAGTCATGATTTCATCCAACAATGAAGAATCCTGCATGTTCAAAATCCTCTTGCGGCAAACTCGCGTTCCGGAGTTGGGTGACAAATTCAGCAGCCGACATGGGCAGAAAGGTGTCACGGGCTTAATCGTGGAGCAGCAAGACCTGCCATTTAATGACTCCGGCATTGTTCCGGACATGATCATGAATCCACACGGATTTCCTTCTCGAATGACGGTTGGTAAACTTATAGAACTGCTTGCTGGGAAGGCTGGCCTCCTGGATGGGCGTCGCCATTACGGAACAGCGTTCGGTGGATCTAAAGTTGATGACGTTTGTGAAGACCTTGCAAGGCATGGATACAATTATCAAGGAAAAGACATCTTCTATTCTGGTATCACTGGGGAACCTCTCGTTGGATACATTTACTCAGGGCCTGTAAGCCGTGAAAACAGTTAAGCATTTTATGTGCATTGAACTTTTTCATTTCTGCTCCTTTTAGGTTTACTACCAGAAGCTCAAGCACATGGTCCTGGACAAAATGCATGCCCGTGCACGAGGTCCCAGAGCAGTCCTGACTCGTCAGCCCACAGAGGGCAGATCGAGGGAAGGCGGACTTCGTCTGGGTGAGATGGAGCGCGACTGCCTGATTGGCTACGGAGCGTCGTCACTGCTCGTGGAACGACTCATGCTATCCAGTGATGTGTTCGAGATTGACGTATGTGGCCAGTGTGGGATTATGGGCTACAACGGCTGGTGCCACGGATGCAAAACGAGTGCTCACGTCCGCTCAGTCAAAATTCCCTACGCTTGCAAGCTTCTGTTTCAAGAATTGCAGTCCATGAACATAATTCCAAGGCTGGAGCTGAAGAAAATTGGCGAGAAAAAGGTGATTCCAGGTTTTGATGCACGGGACGAATAAATCTGAGTCCATGAATTTTTTTTTGACAAAATAAATTGACTGAATACAGGCTTTATTTGAAATAACACGGCACTACAAATTTGTAAAAGCATATCTTGGAAAATCTAAGCCTAAAATGCATTGCATTCCGCCAAGCTTCTCTCCGGATTACTTTTTCGCATAATTGTTGCTGATATGAGTTCGTGTCGCCGTTAGCGTGTGCAGAAGCTGCTGCAACTCCGAAATCTGAGATCGAATTGATTGCTCTCTGAGTTCCTGGAGGTACGGCGATTCTTTGTCGTTGACGAACGGTCTGGGTGTGAATTCTGGCGCGGTCCCTGAAATTATGCCTGCAGGAGAAACGACTTCCACTTCATCCCGCAACGGATCTTGGAATATTGTCGTTTGCGGGGCCGGAACCGCAGTTGGAAAGGTTGTGTCTGGGTAAGACGCGCTGCCCGGATATGCGACGAATGCCTGCTCATGTGAAACTGGAACCACTGGAAGAGGCGTCGATGAGATGCTGCTGCCGGTCGACGTGCTGATGAACGTCTTCTTCACGGATTGTGCCAGTTTGCTCCCTTTGGAAGGTCCGATCATCTTTGACGGAAATTGTGCCAAGATTGGGTAGTACGACGGCTCGTAAGGAAGCGACGGTATCGCATAAATCGTGGTCAAGATGACAGGTGTCTCCTTAGACACGATTGTCCCGACTGGAACAGGCGCCAGGAGAGCGGCCGTGTGAATTGGGAAAGGCACGGCGTTACCGAAGGGTCCTTTCAGTACCACGTTGAAGCCCGAAGGTGCAATCACGTCTGTGGACACCGTCCCAACTACCATCGGTTCTTCCAGTGGGATTTCTACGGCCGGAAGGTGCGACGGATCGTTCATAAGCTGAGTGAACTGGTAACGATGGAAGATGGTGGTCGTAGTTGACTGCACCGGAATTTTCTGAGGAGAATGCGACAGTAAAAGTGTGCTTTCAAATTCTTGTGCAGACTGTGTGATACTGCAGTACCTGTATGTGTGGGAACACGTGGAGTGAGTTTTGAGGCACAATATATAACGGGACAGTTTTTCGCTCCGGAAGCTGTGATGCGGGCTTCATTATTTCAATGTCGAAGGGTTTGGACACGGGAAGCTGAGCTGGAATCGCCTACAATGGCCACGAAAGCATAATAAGACGGTTCTCCGCACTGACTTCCTTTCTCATTTCTTTTCTTACCTTGGGCGTGTAAGCTACGAGAGTCGACTGCACGTGTGGGTAGCCATATCGATACTGGTAGTAGAGCGGACTGGACAAGCTTCCGTAGAAGGTGCCTCCGCGCAGGTTGTAATATTCCGGAAGGTATCCTCCGGCTTGGACGCTGATTCCAAGTGCAATGCACTGGAAAGCAATGGCCAACACGACCGAGTTCATTTTTGAGACTGTAAAGGTGGGTCTTCCAAATCCTGCGAATCAGTAAACAAAATGAAGTACACACCACGCGTCACTCATGTCTCATATCTTTCGAGGAAGGAAAGATTCGCACGTTCTTGTTCAGTGGCATTGGGTTATATTCCGCACTGCGGCCATGCGGCCCAAGCCAAACGCGAAATACGCGTACGTGTATTCACACACCGATCGAAGCGAAGCGTGTAATTACTTACGCATCCTCCGTGAATTGAAGTCTGAAGTTGGATTTGAAGATGCTTATCAGTAAATTAGTGTGAGAAGGCTACTCCAAAGTCAAGTCGGCATTAAACGCTAATACCAAAATTTTACAAATTGTGGTTCACAGCATTTTAGGTAAGTATTTTGTATTTTGAGGCACAAACCGGATTCTCGTAATTTTATTGTACACAGAAGACTGATTCTCGTGGCCTTCACCTTTAATTACTTTGTAATCTGATGCTGGGCTTGTGCAAGAGTCTTGAATTGCAAATTAGCATGTCTTTACTGCTCAAGCATGGATTGTGTGAATTTTAGCACATTTCGACTGAATTAATTGGTTTTTTAGATTTTCTACCCTGTAGACATGCGCACATGCGGAAAAGGTCAATAAATCAATTTTGGGAGCCAGACTGGCTCAAAATGGGTGAAGTGATGAATGACCAACACCCACATGCCTCGGACAACTGACAACAAGCAATAAAATTAATGTAAAACTGATGTGAGCCCTGTCAGCAATGATTTGTTATGATTTTTACACAAAGGCTTAATTACTTAATGAAATTAACAATGTAATTTCTCATATCATTGCACATTTGTGGCAATTTTGACCACACTCAAGGCAAACGACTCACTGAACTGCGCATTCGCGACTTTAGCTTAACCTGAATCACATCCTGATTTATGAATGAACACAAATTGCAAATTAAGAGCAAATCAATCATCTGAAGTAGTGCTGCGTCCTTGCAGTAAATTTTGTGCGACTGACGGCTGGAAGTCGTTGCGTCTAGACGACATCAAAAAAGTGCAAAAGAGTGCATGAAATGTAAACATTGTTGCCCATGACTTGGATGCCCAACGTATTTCCTCATGCGCACTTGACAAGCGGACTCATGTGCAAGTTGTTCAGTTATTACCATTTCATCGTTAAAACTTGTAAATTGGACTAAATTCTGGCAAACAATGGAATATGGAAATGTCTCTTGGCTGAAAGCTTTGTCGGCTGGATTTGAAAGCCAATTGGAATGATACTTGAATCCGATTTCAACAGATTTCTATAAGAAATAGTTTTTGGGAAAAGCTCTCCGTGTTAAACGCTGATGGTCACTGGTCTATCGAACGTGCAGCATATCAAATTAATACTCACCTTGATTTAGGAATTCGGGTATGACGATAATGGTGAACTAGAGATTAATTACCACTCCGACAGAAAAATTCACACTTTCACTGAAATATCTGCTGCTATTAGCAAGTCAAAAGAGCTGGACTGTCTCACTCTGCCTCCACAAGCCAACTGATTAACTGGACACTGATTTCGCACAGGATAAACATAAAAGAGATTAACTTGACGAGGATTCTCGTTGAGTGTCAGTCCAGCGCCTATTGTTTTACTTTTGTTTACAGATTGTGAGTTTATGAGATTATAATTATTGGGTGGTGGAAAAATTCCTTTCAGGTTGAGAAGGAACTTGATGTCGATGCCTACGCTGATTAACTGACAAGTCTACACTTTGTAAATTTTGCCATTCCTCCTAGCGTAAAGGTATACTTAAATGCGTAAGCAAAGTCTTGAGTGAGTGTGATTCGTATTTAATGCGATTGCAATCAAGGACCAGCACAAGCTTAGCAGCAGTAGGTCTGGGTCTCGTGTGTGAAAATTATGAGTCGTTAACCCTCTCCCTAAGCAGCCCAGTCGTTTGTCTGAATTCAAGACCAGCGTGAGGTGTGAGTCAGTCATGGAAGACTCCGCCTGTGCAATGTTAAGTTAGTTGGCATTGATTATAAGTTCATTTATCCCATCAGCGTGAGATTTTTCTCGATTGTAAGCAGAGCGGCTTCGAATTTCGAATGTTAATGCAGACCATTTGCGTTTGCGTGCGTCTCTAAGCAATTGATTGCCGTCATCAAAAGCTTAATCAGCTGCCAGTCGAAGAACTTTCAAGGAACCGGGTCATAAAATCGAGAGGCCGAAACGAGGAAACAACCAGGCATAGGAATGTTTGGATTTTCCGAGCTACCGGCTGTTGGAGCCCAGATCCTGTTTCGACTTCGACCAGAACACCTGCAGTCCATAACAAGTCGAATTGCGAATACCCAAGTGAAGGCAGCCAAATCAATCATTGTGAGACATGCAGGTTGGGATTCTTTACGTAATCCAGCGCATTACGTGCTTCGAAATGATCGTAGACAGAGGATTAACCTTACTAACCTCAACCCGTAAATGAAATAGAACGAGAATCTGCTTGCGACTTCCGAACGTACACAACGCATAACGCAGCAGCATAGAGCCAGGAGCGAGTTTGGATTACATACCACATTAGATCGGCCATACAACATGTGGAGCCGAAATAGCTCAGTTGGGAGAGCGTTAGACTGAAGATCTAAAGGTCCCTGGTTCAATCCCGGGTTTCGGCAATTACCTTTTTGCAAGATTTTTGCATAATGTTTTTTGGACTCACAGCTTGTGGTGATCAACAGAGTTAAGCACAGGCCCCATTTAATGGTGATTGGCTAAGTTAAAGGCCATAAACCGTGCGGGATGTGAATCCTCATATTTTGAGTGTTTAATCGCGCATATCTTTTATTAAAAAATTAGAAGTCACATGAAATGCTTGGAATATATTGCAAAATTGGTTCGAATAGAATTCTAAGATCATAAAATCTGTACATGGGGTGTCTGACTATGGTCGTGGCCTTCTTTTTCTGTTAGTTCCTCTGACCCGAGCACAATAACTGATTCCTCAGTGTGAGTATTAGCAGTTGGTCCGGCGATCTGCTGTTGTTGAGCCAGGAGCTCTGCCTCCATTCTCTTATTCCTGGAATTGTAGAAGAATGCCAGTACAGTTGAGCAACCCGCAAGCACCGATGATCCGATCAGGGTGACTTTCATATTCTTTGGTGGGTCTCCATTATCGTTACGAAGTTCGTCGCCCAGCACCAAGAACACAACGGATGAGAGTTGGCCACCCATCCACAGCAACATGATGGAAGCAGAAGCCGGTGTGGGGTACGTGCATTCCACGCCCAGCTCCAGGGCCACCGGCAGCAAGGCGAATGTGAAAAAACCGAGGACGGCAGAGTCAATGAAGATACCAACTTCGTTGTTTTCTCGCACCATGAAGATGAAGACCACGTAAGCCGCACAAGAGATCGGGGCACAGGAGCGAAGTACCAGCACGTAGCGTTTTGTCTTGTCAATGTAGACGCCTGAAATGCCAGCTCCCACCACACCGCACACGATGAGACACCCACCAAAGAGTCCAGCCGTGTCATCATCGTACCCGTACGGAGTCACGATTTGGTTCATGAGTGACGAGATCAAGTTGAAGAGACCCACTGCTATCGAGAATGCGGCGAAGAGGATTATGAAATTCTTATTACGACAGGTTTGCTTGACGGATGTCCAAAAGGGAACGTCGACCGTTTCGGCGAGCGCTTCTGCGGCGGAAGGTGACGGCGGAGTTGGCGGAAGAGCGGGCATGAGCATAGCGGGGATGAATGCGAGCACGGCCATTCCAAGCACGATCAGCAGCTAGAATTTAGAATATGCGCAGGGGCACTTTAGCATAAGTTCATTACTTTAACTTGTCGAAACGAACCGTCAGCGGTAGATCGTCTCCGGATTCTTCGGTGCAGATTATTGGAATGATAACCATTGCCGCCGCTGCCGCGATTGGATTGGCTGCACATAATAAATTGGAAATTAGAATTCGAATTGTGTCTTGCCCCAAGTGCTAAACTATTTTGATGCTTTCCATACACATGCTTCCAATAGTTAAGGCCGTCGCCCGTGACTTGTCACCAAACCAGACCGCCGCGTACTTTGGCGGTGAACTCAAGAAGTAAGGCTGGCTCATGGCTGCGATGAACTGACCCGCCAGCAGGACGATGAGTCTCGGCAAATGATTGTCCTCAGTGCTTTCTATGAAGGAGGCCCCGTATCGCCCACAATTCCCCGCAATGTTTAGTACTCCTCCAATGATTAGTGACTTTTTCACGCCAAACTTCTCGAATGCGTATCCAGTGAAGGGCGACATGACTAGGTACCCGATAAAGTAGAGTATCACAGTCAAATTTACTTCAGTCAGTCCCGTGTGAAGCCAAGAGGCTGTGATGTCGGGCACGGCGTTGAATGTGAGCCAGACGAAGCTTGTGGACACGTTCAATCCGAAAATTGCTGCCAGCCCAATCCATCTCTGTGGGTACATGCGATAGTGTGTCTGCGCCTGCTGCTGCGAGTGCTCTTCGACTTTACCGGCGTCCGTGGATGGCTGAACCGAGGGCTGAGATGAAGTTACCGAGTATGAGGACGCCATTTCGACAGGTGTTTGTGGGCACGAAACCGGGTACGAAGCACAGCCGGGAGAGATTCAAGCTGTTCGGTGTTCGCCTTGAGCCCAAAAATAAATGTTCGGCTGTTGTGTATATTTCATCGCTCATGTCGGGGTTCAGGTTTACGGTGAACTGATATCGAATTTCTCAAGTGTCGCTGTCCACATTGAAATGCGAACTAAATTCCAACTGTGCAGTCAACAAGTCACAGTTTACGTGATCGATTAAAAGTGGGTGCACTCGTGACAAAATAAAACTCGGCTGCTGAAGAGGCGGAATTGTGAAAGATGTTAACTAGAATTGGCACGGCACTGCGGAGAAGTCAAGACAGAGCCAGACAGCAACAATAGCAAGGAGTAGTCGCTAAAAGGCCTTGGAAGTTTGCACAATCACAATTGCGACGTGCAGAGAGAATTGCCTTTTGCATTCGCATTTAGAATTTTGCGTATTACTTCAATGGCACATTCACATCATTCCAATGCAAATGGTTGCATAATTCATATCATTTCCATTTGAATCACGCTGAGAGTTGTGAAAATCAAATATCAATCCAGTGCTTATGGATTTGCACAGTTAAAGCCCAACTCCTGAACTAAATTCCATTCACGCGTACTACATAAATTAAAGGTTTGCGCTACGCTCTACACTAAGTGATAAGCTAAACGGTACAATTGCAGTGACATCGGTCATGGACTGGCCCACTTCATGTAAAGTAAGTTTGATCTGATTAGATTATGCCAACAGCCAAAACAATTCGGTCTTTTAAACTATCATGCTGGACGAGTTTAATTTCGCATTAATGAATTCCCTTGACACATGGCTTGGTCCCTTGCTTTCTGGTTTGCTGAAGCGTTAATCGGGAACTGGATTCGGACCACGCACGAGACTACACTCGCTGGAAGCGGCGAATCGCTCTTTGAATTGTGGAACTGAACTTTGAACGTCTGGGCTTGAATTCCGAATTCTGTACCACCAAAAATAAGTTAATGATCATATGTTCAAGCGTGGACTCCGTCTATTTGCTTGGACTTTGACCCGACAGCACGGTGGAATATTTACAACGGAGACGTTCCGGCCCCTGTTTGATCAGCCTGTCTCGGGAAAAGCGGGTGTGGTCTTGATTGCGTGATAGAACAGTGGAAAACATTTCTTGCGGTTAAATCCGTGCAGTGTGAATGCATGGAATATTTTCCAATGGCAATTGATTGCAATAATAATTATTGGCGATTGAACGAACATCGAATGAATGATCGCCAATTATTGGTGCATGATCGTCGGTCGATTGGGTATAAAATCAAGTGCGCATCGTCTCAAGCAAATAATTATTCACTTTGCAAATTTGGAAAAATGAGACAATTGGTCCGCTATCTCTTCTGCTTTACATTTGCGATCCACGTTGGGGCCGGAAACTTGAGGCTGGTTAATAGCGGCGCCAGACTCCTATCGTCCGCCTCTTCACACGCAGCCGTGTACGATGGAGATGATTCCATCTACTCATTTGGCGGCTACTACTCTAATGGAGGTAATTTCCGGTGGCTCGACACCATCACACGATACTCGCTGAGTACAGGCGCCGTTGAGGTCGTCGGCAGGTTCAGTTCCGGAATGCAGGAAGGTAGCGTAGTCGCAACCAGCGACGGTGCTCTCTATCTTGGAGGATGGGCAAGCGGCGCGTCGGGTGGCTATACGCCAGCTATCCAACACTTTTCTTTCGCAACAAATAGCCTGCGCTCTGCTGGAAGCCTGCCAGAAAAAGCCAGCGACATGGCGGTTGCGTGGGACTCCCAAAGCGAAGTTGCATACTTATTTGGCGGGTACTCGACCGTTGGACGAAAGTTTGACAGCATCGTGGCCTACAATGCAAGCAGTCAGCAAGCTCAGCTTGTAGCACGTCTTCCTGAGCAGCGCTATCAGGCTTCGGCGGTCTGGGACGAGCAGCAGCAGGCAGCGTACATCTTCGGCGGACTCGCCTCCTCTTCCTCTTCGAGGGATATCCTGCGCTACGACCCGGGAACTTCGACAGCATCCAGGCTGAATGTGAGCTTTCCCAATGCGGAGATAAGTCCGTGCGCTGTGTATTCGCCAATTGAAGGAGTCAGTTATGTGGTCGGATATCAAACTATCACCAGATTCGACCCGGTCTCACAGCAGATTCAGACGGTCGACGTGGAGGATTTGTACACGAGCTTGGAGAGCAAGGCTTGTGTCTTCGTGCCGAAACTCAATAGAATTTACATTCTTGGAGGCTCCGGGCTTTTCACTAACGAAACACACTCGAGCTACAGAGACGAAATCATGTACATTGATCTAGACGGAGAAGATCCGACCCCGACTACTGAGACGCCTGGACCTGGCCCGGTCTGTGACGACGGAGACACGAAACTGGTTCCGGACCCAAGCTGCTGCTCAAGTTTTTACTTTTGCCAGGCAGGAACTCCAACTAAGCACGAGTGCCCGGAGGGTCAACACTTCAACCCAGACACGTCGCAGTGTGAAGATGAAGTATTGGTCAAATGTAGCGTGACATACAACATGCGTTAATTTAGCCACATTCATCTGTAGTTGAATGAACCCATTTATAAAATGGAACTGAAATATTATTGAAGGCTTTAGATGGAATGCTAAAGATATCTCAAGCTACAGGCAATGTATTTGGCAACGGGTACCGTCCGAATGCGTAAGCATACAATTCCCGTTCAATGTCCGAAAGGAGCCCGGAAGCGCCAATTCGAAACAGTGTAGAGTTGAGCCAGTCGTGTCCCAATTCCTCCTTGACAAGCACGAGCCAATTGATCGCATCCGCCGAAGTTCGTATTCCACCTGCTGGCTTCAGGCCGATCTTGTAACCCGTTCGTTCGTAGAAGTCTCTGATCGCTCTGCACATAACGATCCCAACGGGTATTGTTGCATTCACCGCCTCTTTGCCCGTAGATGTCTTGATGAAGTCAGAGCCAGCCATCATGGCGATCATTGAACACTGATACACTTCGGTGAAGCTTGAGAGTTCGCCTACAGCCAGAATTGCTTTCATGTGGGCAGCGGCTCCGCACGCAGTTCGCATTTGCACTAGTTCGTCGTAAAGTGCTTGCCAGTCGTGGCTGAAATTAAAAGGCAAGTTGTCTAAGGGAGTTACGACACAGTGGGACGCTAGAAACCTTCCTTAACCCGTACCTGATTGCATGCCGCCGATTTATGACAATGTCGATCTCTGTCGCACCAGCAGCAATGGCGTCCTTAATTTCTTCCAGGCGGACACGCAACGAAGTTTGTCCTGTTGGGAACCCAGTTGCGACTGGAGAAAGGAAAATACTCACTAAATGCTAGAAAAATTTATCACCTGTTGTAGTACAGCTGTGAAGTTGCGTACCTGAAGCAACTGGAAGCGTCGAATGTGCTGCTCGCAGTGTACCGGCCGCATCAGCTACTCGGCCCGGATAAACACAAACTGCTGCGCATGTCGGAGCAAATGACAAATTCAATTGTTGAGCAATATCTCGGCGAAGTGGGTTCAGCGCTTTGTGGCAGAGACGCAGCACATTCGACTCGGTGTCGTCTCCTGCCAGTGTGGTCAGATCGATGCAGCTGAGAGCTTTCAGAAGCCACGCGGCACGATGATCACCAGTGACAAGACAGGAACGAGTTGTTTCAAGTTTCTTGGCATGTTGCTTTACTTCACGCTCATTGATCGAATTGATATCGAACCAGCTCGAGTCTGAATTCCAACGTAGCGAAAGAAAGTAATTACATGAACGCAAACTGGGATTAAATAGTTGAAATAAAATTTCATATGTGTCTTACCGAATGCAACTCCAAGATTAATGGAATGACTGGCTTTGGAATCATGGACAGTTTCACCCATTGTTGTGCAACTCTTCAACTGCTTTTCTCAATATCGAATATGCTACAGCTAAATTATATTGCTTCCTGTCTTCGAAGTAGGATTGCTGATTTTGCTGGAGTACAACTGAGATGGAGATGAAACCGTATGAAAGGAGAAAATGTGTGAGTGTGAAAATGAAGCAGACTTATTTTTGGCCGCCTATGATAAGCTAGCCTTGACCTTACATTTAACATATGCGAGTCGTGAGTTTTCATCTCAAGTTGTTTCAATTGACACGGTTTAACTTACAGTCCCACAGGCAGTTGTATTATGCAACTTCGCATCACGAACTTTTGGGATCCTGTCTTATTTCTTGGACGTTGTACGCTAATGAAGGACGCTCTACTTGGCCTGCAATATGAGAATTCATTCACGCGTAGTAATAAATATGTGCATTTGATTTGTTAAGTGTCAATTTATTCTCTGCCTTCGCACTTTTAATTTTGTCGCGATGAGGAAAATGGCAGCATTCTTCATTTCTAACAATGATAAGCATTTGGTAAGTACTCTGATAACGAGTTAAAGCTTTGTAAGTTACGCACTCGCAAGTTTTCGAAGTACTTTCGGTAACACGATTAAGTACGGCATTTTAGGAATCTAAAACCGTTAAAGAGTTAAACTACTGATCGACAGTGTGCAAGTTCCTCGTGCTAGACTAGGAAGAAGAAGCTTCATAATACTGACCTCCAGGGCCTAAAGCATTTTTGTAACTACAGGGATTCTAATGTCATGTTCACTATCTGTGCTTTTCCCATTCATCCCAATACTCCTTCGTCTGCATTTCAGCCAGCCGGCTCATTGTTCGGTCGTACGCGAATATTTCTTCCTCCCCGGTGAATATACTTGCCTTAGCACCTTCTGACTTCTGACTGATCCCCAGGTCGTCCATTAACTTTCGCTGCTCTTCGTCTCCATCGTCGTCAACTGGCTCGGCACAGAACAGCTCCTTGTACGGCACGTGACTTGAGATCACCACACGCACCCGATTGTCGTAGAGAGTATCGATTAAGGTGATGAATCGCCTTGCTTGGGATTTCAGTCGTAGATTCAGTTGTGGGACATTGCGGATGATAACGGTGTGAAAAAATTGAGCCATTCTCAAATAGTCAGATGCTCCAACTGGCTGCGGATTAAATGAGCAAGATGTAATTAGGCCCGCCAATAGTTAAAGAAAACACCAAATCACAAGCTCACCCGATCACACAATTCTTCAAAAGTGGAATCAACAACCTGACCACACGTTTTCTCAAAAGTTACATTTCGTCCTTTGATGGTCAGTGTCTTGGGTCGCACGGTGTCGTTTTCTTTCGAGCTCAGGAATTTAAATACACGGTTGATTTCTGAATCTGCGTCACATTCAGTCGTTCTGTAAAAATCATTTAAAAGTCATTCCCAAGAATTGTGCGGATTTCTCTTCACACTTACACAAAATAAACTCGATCTTTTGTCGAAGGCAGTCGCTTTTGTCTGTAATCAATTCCAGAGTCTAGACATACAACATCGCAGTGATCCTTCAATATTTGGATGAAAGGAACAAAATTGGAGCGCTGGAGACCATTCTTATACAGATCTTCCGGAGGTCTATTGCTGGTCGCAATCACAACTACACCATTGACTTTGAAGAGTTCCGTAAATAATCTTTTGAGAACCATCGCATCGCCGATGTCAGTCACCTGCAAACAATGGTAAAGTTGCAATGCTCAATCCGACATAATTCGTCCCAAATTAAATTCTTTGCTAATTTGCTCACCTGAAATTCGTCAAAACACAGCAACCATGCTTCTTGAGCAATTTCTGCTGCGACAGGCGGTATCGGATCGTAGACTTTTGGCTTCCGTCCCGATTTGAAATCAAATGACATATCTTGCTTAACTAAATGTATCCTCGAATGCACATCTGACATGAACGAATGAAAATGAACACGTTTCTTCTTCTTTACAGTCGACAGTTCATAAAATAAGTCCATTAGCATTGTCTTGCCTCCACCCACGGCGCCATAAATGTACAACCCCTTGGGGTACTTTGGTTTCTTGCTCTGTTCATCTTTACCTTCCGCCTCATTCGTCGCAGAACTCCCCTTGAAAATATTTGTGAGAAACTTGCCAACCTTTGCGGACAGTTGATGGCCTTGCGGAGGCACATAGTTTTCCAGCTTTTCCTGAATCTGGTCAAGGCGTTGCATAATCTTCACTTGAAGTGGGTCATTATCCAGCGTGCCCTCTGCAACTCGCAACTTGTATACTTTTTCTGCATGTACATAATTTGTACTTGAGCCGTTGGAACTTGAGTAGAGAACTGACTGCGTGCTGAAACTGCGAAACGACTTGCAAGGACTTCGGGTGTAAGTACAATAATGGCAGTAATAACTTGCGGACGGATGCTGCTGGCGTTGACAGCTGAGGAGATGGAACACAAGTCGATGATGGAACTTGGTCACTCGCATCTCCCTCCGGTTGCGCTTGCAACCTCTTCGATGGGAGGTTGGAGATGAATTTTGATTGCTGATTTTGTGCTTAGAAATAGATTTTGTCAACTCATGATGAACATTTCACGTAATTAGTGTTAATTAATTTTGATATCTGCATTTCAAGTCACCTAATACTAATGGGAAGATGTATCTAAATTTTATCTTAGCCTTACATTACGGATTTCAAATCTCTTTACTGGCGCTGCGCTGCTGTCTTTGACATTGACTCTCGGGTGCTGTTCAGTTTCAGTTGCAACTGAAAATCGTATGCAGCCTGCTGCTCTACGTGAGGATGAAGTGACCGGCAATTAAGATGAATGGGCGATTGACGTAAATCTTGACAGATCCTCGTTAAATTAAAAATCTCATGACTAGAATCTACGTTGCATCTTGGATCGGGTCAAAGATCAGAGTGCGAGAGGTTTAAATATTCATGAGTTTACACTTTCGCTTGTCCGAACCTATGTGCCTGTATGCTGATGACAAGGTAAACACAGAAAATTACCTATTCGTTTGTGAGATCATGGATTCCAAGTACAAGGTACTAACTAACACCTCAATTAAAATGCAAAATAGTTGCAAATTTGGGCATTTATTTACTCTTCTGGTATTTGTTTTGCTTACAAATATAAATTCTCAGAGAATTGGTGCTAACTTAAACTTACTACAAACTATTGCAATAAGGACAGGATATTCAAAGTCCAATGTAACATGTTACTCAATCAACACAACCTTAGAAAGAACTGTTTGAGTTATAACACAGTTTTACCGATCTAAGTTAAGTACTAAAACTGTTTGGAGTCTTTCTAGCCTGCTACGAAGAGGTTAATCTTGGACCAATGCTGAAATGTAAGGCTCGAACTCGAGAAGCGCATAAAAATTGAAACAATGGAAGTTGTGGAAGTGAACACACGATTTACAAGAAATTAGACAAGTTCAATTGTTGAAGAGTTCAATTTATGAATCGATTATAAGCCACCAGGAAATAGCTCAATGTAACGATGTTCCATCAAATTCTTGTCCTAAGAAATCGCATTGTCAACGATTATTGGACATGACTCATGAAGCCTCGTTTAAACTTACTTTTGTCATTGCCGCATTCACATCTTCTGGTGAAGCAAACTCAACTTTTGCCGTGCCAGATGGTCGGCCAGAAGCATCATAAATGATCTCAACTGATGCGGGAGTCAACGGCTGAAAGAACTATAAAAATATCAACGCATTATATTTAGTTGATATCAAGAAGTTGGCTAATCACAATCTATTTTACTGAAAAAGACAAAGATGTATTTTTAATTTACCTCAAGGATATCACTCTCCTTCGACTTGAAAGGAAGCCCTCGCATAAGCAGCCAGTTCTTATCTTCAAACCCATTCGCGCCAGAGCGCTTCAATCCTGGAATGAGTGGTGGGTCCAAATGATTGTGTTCAGCCAGTCTATTCCAACCAGAGCCAGTGCCACCTTCGCTTCCATGACTTCCGTCGTATGTATATGGAAGGCTGTCATCGTATCCAGCTATCAAATTCATGTTGTTTTATCAGGCAAATTAATGTAATATACTTATGACTGACTGCAATCTTACTTTCTCTGCCTCCAAAATATCGTTGACTTCGCCGGCCGTAGTCATTTCCAAATCGACCACCTCTTAAGGGTCGATCGTAAGGGCTGGGTCGACTTGAGTACCTTGATGGCATATGGCCTCGTTTGCTAAGTGAGCTGTAGTTCCTTAATTCAGATGCTCCTACACGAAACACTTCAATGTACCTGCCAAACAAGGACGGTAATTACTTAGACTGCATTGAAAATGTTTCGTATCCCATTGTAGTGCAGTCTGGTCGATGTCTTCGACTTGACGACCTCCTAATTCCCCTTCGAATTCCCAACCATGTCCACGTAGTTTCAAACCTCCCGTCCCTTCCCAGCCCGTCTCCCTCCCCATCGCCCATCCCTAAATCCTAAACAAAGGGCCCCACAGGAGCTGGGAACTCAAGGAAGTCGGTGGTTACATTTCAGGAGAAAGGAAAACTTAGACAAAGGCAAATGAAACTCAAAACGAATACGTACTGTCGCAAAATGGGATGGGCTTAACTAAATTAAAATGAATCTCTATGAGCACCTGTGTCCGATACACTGTCTGTCAAGCTCCAGTGCTTTATCAGCATCCTCTTTTGATGTTAACTGTATATAAGCTTCCCCTGTGTTTCTTCCCGATCCATCATCAATCATATGAATCCCATTGGGATCAACCTCCAGCCCTGCCCAACCCAATCAATACATCCAGCCTCAGATATAATAGTCCCAAATTAGAGATAACTAAATTAAACACTCAAAATCCCAATATCGTAAACTAAACCTCTCGAGTCAGTTGGGTGCTCGAAGTTCTTACCTTTGAAGAACTGAAAAATATCATTAGTCGAGCATTCGAAGGGAAGTCCACGAAGCCTGACAAATGTCTCGCACTCTTCAGCAGTCAAGTTTGCAAAGGGGTTTGGAGGAGGCTCGGGTTTCACAGGCCCATAAATAGGCCCCACAGTGCTGTGACCTCCATAACCTCCGCCATATCCGAGCCCCCAGCCGTCATCGTTACTTCCAACATATGAAGCATCGTTTTTGCGCAGTATCCACTCCATTTCTGTCCGTTTCGCCTTGAATACTTCAATGTAACGATGCCCCATTGTATTCTTATTCTTCTTTAGGCCTGCCTGGACATCATCTTCAGTCACAACTTCGATGTAAGCTTCGCCAGTTGCTCGGCCTTCAGGTGTAGTAATCAAATGAATTCCGTCGTTACCATTTGCAATGTTGACCGAACCTGTCCAGAATTAACAGCCAACATAAGACTGAGATAATAGGACACAGAAATAGCCAACAAAGTAGGCAGTAGTTTTAAAACTTACTTCCGAAGAATTCGATGATATCAGTAACCGAACTAGTCCAAGGTAGGCCACGAAGTTTGAGCACAACAGTAGGTAATTGTTGCTTTTGATACCGAGGTTGTTCCGCGGGGAATTGGTCGGATGTGTAGTCCTGCTGTCCGTAGTTATATTGTTGCATCATTGCACTGGGCTCTCTAACCAAAAGCTTGCTAACATTGGATTTCACGGTGGAAGTTCGTAGATTATTCCAAGTGATAAGCGAACTGACGCATAGATTTGAACAAGTTCTTGTTTTTAATATTCTTACGATTTCTAAAAAAGAAGAAAGATCTTTAAGAAAATGAGCACAAGGAACCGCTTCTTAAAGCGAAGCGTTATTATCTTCAAAACTTACTTGAACCTGAACCTGATCCAGAAGCTCGTATTGAGTTCCGTAAAATCTCGGGTAGAAAGCCATGCAAAGCATTGATCGCTTTCAGTAAAATCATGGAAAGTGCTAACCGAATCGAATTCACCGAAAATATGAAGACCCGAGTTTCGGAGTAATTTTATAACAGTCAACAGTTGAAAGTTGCAGGTTTGCTTATGCAATTAGTGCAAGCGAGCCGAAAGAAAAACAAACGCAACAGTTTCAAAAGTTGGGATTCTCATTCGCGAGCCGTGACGCTTCTGATTCTCACTTCAACACAGATGGCGGATTTTGATGAACGAAATGGATGAGATCAACTTGAGATGAAATCACCCAATCATTCAATAAGCATTAATTTGAGTTTATTTCGTCCAATTGAGAACACAATTTATTAAGTTTCAAGCGGATACAATTTATTTATTGCGATTCTGTAACAAAGACTGCAAGCTTGAAGACTGGGAAGTCAAAATCAACGGCAAAGCCACGAAGATGATACTTTTGAACTGGAAATTGTCATGCAATGTCAGGATTCGCCTTGTTCTAGGCAAACTTGTGTTCGACTTCTGGATATTTGAGTCCTGTGTCATTCAGCACGGTGACCACCCATGCGTCTTGCGGCAATTGCCCAGACTGGAGCAGTTTAACTGCTGCTGCAATGTTCGCTCCAGAAGTGTATCCCAAATAAAGACCTTCCTTGGTAGCGAGAAGATTTTTGTACTCAACGGCTTCCTTGTCACTGACACCAAGTGTCCCGTCCAAAGTGTCAAACTTGAAGAGACGGGGCACGGCACCGTAGCCCGACCCTAATTTGAAAAAGAAAACTTTTAATGGCCTTTCATTTCTCGTTTTTCGAATAAGAGAGTAAACGGTTATGCTCACCTTGCAGCAAATGAAGTGCCTTCTTTACCGGTTCGCCCTTGATAACCTGTGCACCTTCCGGCTCAATCGCAAAGCACTTGATTCCGGCGTCCTTGGACTTCAAGTATCTTGTCACGCCCATGAATGTGCCTGCCGTGCCGACCGTCCCCAAGAATGCATCGATATGACCACCAGTTTGTCTCCAGATCTCAGGCCCAGTTGTTGTCTCGTGAGCGTGCGAATTGTTATCATTGTTGAACTGGTCCACGTAGTATGCTCCAGTCTCCTTCACCATCGCAAGACCACGATTCTCGACAGCAGTGACATCGGCCAGCGTGACATTCCCTGGTGAGCCCTCGACTTGGTCGACGAGAATCACGTTTGCGCCGTATGCACGCATCATTGTTGCTCGCTGAGGGCTGTTTCCTTTTGACATGAGGCACGTGCACGGATGTCCAAGCACGGATGCCACAAGCGCCAGCCCACAGCCTTGATTTCCTGAAGTCACCTCCAAGATCTCGCCACCGGGTTGCAACTCACCGCTCTCCAAGGCTCGCTTGATCATCGAGTACGCAGACCGATCCTTGATACTTGCACCCGGATTCAGAAACTCACACTTGGCCAAGATGCGACCCGGTCCAGGCCACAGGCGGTCGAGTGCAATCAATGGCGTGTTGCCAATCAGGTCCAGGGCGCTGGCCGTGATTTCGGAAGGTCCGTATGTCTTGTCAGAAGGCATTTTGTTTGGCTGATTGGAGTACGTCGGAGAAACTCAGAAACTCAAGCCAAGAATTTGAGATGTGAGAGAGTGAAATTAATTTGGGTTGGAGTGATTTCCTTTTATACAGCCCTGCATTGCGGGCCGTTTCGAGTATCAACGCTATCCATCTCTCTCAATTGACTTCAATTGTGGCCAGTGAATATATGTGGTCTGGTTTTGCATGGATGATAATGATTTCGTGTATCATGTAGTGTAGTTTGCAGATTGTGGGCGTGGATCTGAGCTATGGAGCCATAAAGTAGTCAATTGCATTTTGAGCGCGTCCCCATCCCCACCGCTTAAAGCAATGATCGTCATCAATTCATGGAGAGTGACAGATTTATTTTTGTAGAATCTGCCTGGGTCGATTCAAAAACAAGTTTACTTCGTTGGCCATCAACTGTATTACATAATTTCCAGTCTGCAGTCGACACAGCGCAGCGGCGAAAACAAGGCGGTTATGGTCATTTATTGCACACGACACAGTGCAAAAATTTGTGGCTCGGGTGCAAAACTGGCCACAAAAAAAGAACTCGTTGTTCGTGAGATTTAATCCTTCCAGACCTGACCTGCCCACTCGTCTTTCCTCTTATGTCTCCACGAACGTCGAGGTTTTTCGTGTCTAATCAGGGAGAGGAGATGATCATGACCACAGTCTATAAAGGATTTAGAAAAGAAAGGCTGGCGGACACAACAGCACAAAACACGTCGGCATGAACCTTGGAACTGTTTTTGATTTCTTGACTGTTTTGTTAATATGAGACGTCTGGATTTCGAGACGTTGTTTTTGTTGACTTAGGTCGCGACGTGACTGATTGGCAATAGAGTAGTAATTACCACGATTAATGCATCATATGATTTAGCAGCAGTCGCATGACTGTTCCACTTCCAAAATCCAAAACAGTAAGGACAAAAACAACCCAAAACGAACAAACTGAAAGTGAGATGCCAAATCATTTCCTGCTACTTTCTGATGCTGTGCATAACTTCATAATATCTGTTGTTTCAAATGATGGTTAAATGAGCGCAATAATGATAAATGAATCTTTGACCAAGCATTATTCGGCAAGAGCCACCAATTTTAATTTTTCGATGAAATATGTAAAATTCTTCATTATGTCGAGCTCACGTTCACACAATTGAATAGTCATGAATTACGAATTCGACGACACCCCACAATTTGATTCTTACAGTTCACTATTTGTAGAAGTTGATACTGAAGGCGTCAGCAGTCAGTTATTGTTGGTGCTTCCATCTAGGTATTTAGTATTTATGAATATCACAGTTTATCAGTACAATCAATAATTTACAAGATAGAAATCTGACTTAAATGCTCAATTATTGAAGCGCGACGCTATTTACAAGTTAAAGCATTGGTAAGGCACTCAAGACTTGGATAATGACTAAACCTCGTAAAGGAAGTAAAGTACTTAGATTGTCATGATAGGATAGTACACTACTTAAATTATTGCGTAAGTTATGGCATTTGGCTTCAGTTCGTGATAATTTAGTCTGCGATCAGTTTCTGTGCGTCTTTTTCACTCTCCAGTAAATCCACGGCGTGGTCCAACTTCTGTGAAACCTTTTCCGAGATTTCTGGGTGAGATTCGATGCAGCTGCCGTTCTGAGTCCCGTGCAGCATTTCTTGACGCCGTAGTTCTGCAATGATTGTCATTTCGTTCTGCTCCTCCCGCTCCTGCAGCGACTCCAATTCCTTTTCCATGATTATGAGTCTCCGCACCACTTCGTTGTACACTTTGTTCGATTCCTCGGAGATTAATCGAACTTGAGTCTTAGTCTCGTCGTCCAGCAAGTCCTCGTCGCCGCTCTCCGGGTCCATGGCTTCTGCGCCGGTTTCAGTCTCCGTCGCCGACGAGGTCGAGATGCTGTTTACTGTCTCCGTCAGTTCATTGGTCACGGACCCCAGCTCCTGCTTCGACTTTTCCAGGTCATCTTCAATCAGCTGAATACGTCGATTGAAAGTAGCCACTTCGTTCTCGGCACGTTTCAGTTGGCCAGTGATGACATTGTGCAGCTCGTTCTTGATTAGGCTAAACTTCATCATGGTGTCTGATCCGAACACCGACCCGGATCCGAGCCCGAACGCCAACCCAGGGTAGTCTGAACACATTCGCTTGCGGCGCCGCTGCTCTCGCTCAGAAACTGCTTCAGTGCTGAGACTAGGACAACGAAGCTTCGCGAGCTGTGACTCTTCTTCCGTTTCTGGCTCGTCGTTCTGACTGGCACTCGATTCCAACGGAGATTGTCGACTGGATGACGAATTGCTGCGAGTTCCAGCCGGTGATTGACTGCTTCTAGAGTTCCGATTCTGAGTGCCGTAGGGCAACTGCCGCGCGGGTCCGTCACTGGGCCGCTGTCGCTGAGATGATAGGTGAGAATTACGGTTGGTACTTCTTGACACGTTGTCATTCAGTTCATCTTCCTCAATTGAGCTGCTGGTGCTTATGGTCCTTGTTCTCTCCAGTAAGCGATACACTTTCTGGACAGTCTCCCTTGTTTTGCTAATGTTACCATTTTGAGAAGCTGTGTGGACGGAGTCAGTGCACGAAATTGGATCGGAATCCATTGTTGCTGTTGCCGGTGGCGTGTGCTTGGCAATATTGTTGGCATTTGAGTCATGGCCTTTTCCATTTTGAGCTGTGTTAGGGTTGACCGGATGCTGGCCGTGCCCTTCTCTGTTGTTGTTCAGATTCATTCTGCTTTGGTTTACTGCGCTGCAGTCTCAACCAGTGATATTCTGGAAACTGAAGAATTGACAGCAGCCGCAATTCCAAAATGTAGTTTATAAACTATAAGGCACTATGGTTCAGTCTTTTTCATTATGGTACAGTTAAGGTGCGCAGAAATAGTACCTCGAAACTACAAATTCCTGCAAAATGTACCCAACCTATTAAAATTGGCACAGTAGGTTGACTGCGAAGTAAATTTTAAAAATCGTACCAGTAATGCAGCAAGATCCCATCCTTAAAACAGATGCTAGCCAGAAGAGCCAGTCACAGCCACAGAGATCAGTTCACTGCACAACGTGTATGATTACGTGATTACCAGCAGATGCAGGATGCAAGCTATTAGCCACAGCTAAAAGACATAGTGATATTTGAGATACGCCGTGAGGGAGTGAGTTACTGGTTTTATGTTAGCTCATTTAACCCAGTAAACCCAGGCTCGGATCCTGCACGTCTTAAGCTTCTGCATTTATCAAATGCCATTTATGCCAAGTTGGCGTTACGGTACAGTTGCCTGCATTATTGCACAGTTGGCACTTCTAATCGAAGACCGATGGATTTGACATTCGTAGTCCAATTGCAAGTTCGTATTCTTTAAGATGGCTTTGAAGATATGTTCCATTCATTCTAGACTAACGAGACTCCACCCGGAATCTTGCATGATCCGCGCGTGCCGGCGTGCCTGACATTACTGATTTATTGGAATTTGGCATGGTTGGATATTTCCAAGATAACATGTCATTTAAATGAAGTGGTTGGGGCAAGTAACAGCTAAACCGGTTAAAGCGTTCAGAACTAATTTTAAGTTCTTTATTGGCATCGATGAAGAAACTTCATCCCGAGTGGTGAAATGAGACTTTTCAAGTTTGAACTATGCGTTGGTTGGACTTCATCGAGACAGAAACTGCGCTCCATCTACAACGCGGAGCTCTTGAAACGACACTTGTATGGCTGCCTAGCTGCCAGTACATCAGTACATGGGGCATGCTTTCAACGTACGGCCGGCGCACAGCTTTCATTTGCAATTTGATTGGATTTGGAAAGAATTCGGACAGCAGAATTGTGATTAATTTTGATCAGTGCTTTTGAGCAAGCAGAAGAAGACATGGCAAAGTCAAAGAATCATACGGCGCATAACCAGCGTAAGTCTTGCTGTCGCATTAATCAATTTGGGTAGTTAATAAGTTCGAAGGAGTGTTGGTCTGATCTGGCATCATTAGCTATTCTAATCAATTTGCCCTGATTTCTATTGTAGATCGCAAGGCACATCGTAATGGAATCAAGAAACCAAAGCCAACCCTGTCAACTCGTGGTGTCGACCCCAAATTCTTGAGGAACCTCAAGTTTTCGAGGAAGCACAATTTGAAGCCGCATCAGCAGCTGAAGAGAGCCAAGCAGAATAAGGAAGGCAAGAAATAAGATAGACGATAGGTTACTTAACTGTTTCCAACTTCATTTGAGATAAACTATATTTAAATTGTTGTGGTACATTCTGTTTACATTTAATGTCTTTTCCAAGTTGAGTTGATGTTTAATAAAAACGAAATGTATCACTGAAATATGTCGCACGCATGTAAAATTGTTGTCATTTAATTCAGTTCCGTTCTCACAATAATAATTACGTGTCAGAGTTAATAATTTAGGAAATCATTTCATAATGACATACAGCACGAACTAGTTGCGGCAGTGTCGATGTTTTGTCACATTTCTGTGCTGAGGACAGGCAGTCTTGACTTATTTTAGGATAAACTCCGCCAGCAGAGGAAAATGGTCCGAGGAAACGGCATATGATGGCAATCTCCCCAGATCTTTGCACTGCGTTTTTGTTGGGAGTCCCAGTCGTTTGAGCAGCTTCAGGTTCCCCTCAACGCGTCTTCCAAACTCTTCACTCCATAATTTGCTAAAACAAATCACCTCGTTATATTGACTATCACTTTTTGACTTGAAGAATGACGATTCGCGATTTACTGTGTTTTTTGACTTTACCTGTAAAATATGTAGTCAACGCAAACCCAATGTTTCTGTCTAGTCGTGGCAATGAAGTCGGCTAAATTCTCCGTCGACCGGTCCAACTTTGGCTGATAAATATCACATAGTCTCAGTTTGTGCGAAATTTCTCCAGCACCAAAGGTACATTCAGCACCAAAATTGTTACTGTCATTAATTATGGCTGAATGAATTGCGGGATCCAGTTCAGTTAGGAGTTCTTCCCTCTTAGGGTTAACTGCGTTGTGTGCTCCGCCCTCATCAGTTTGGAAATATGTTGAGGAAAACAGATTCACAAGGGCGTGCTGTTGTTTTAGATCCAGTTCGAAAGAATTACGGCGATGTTGCCGCCATTGAATGTATCGTTCCAGGACCACGCGATAGTGTTGGCACTGGTCACTAACTCCGAGATAATGTGGAAGGAAATCGTTCAATCCCTTTTTCCTGTATATTAATACAATTGCTGTGTAACTTCAGTTGCTTTTGGCAAAAGAATAATTCTGCTTACATGAGAAGTTGCGGACGTTCACCGAGCTCGTTGACGTACTGGAGTTCACCGTCAGTTACAAGTCGCACAATGGAGCTTTAAATAAATTGCAGGTAGAATGTCCAGAAAAGTGTGGTATGATAATTTGTCTACCTTCTAGGTTCAGAATTGAAGTCGCCAGTAAGGATGATTGGGTGGTAGATTGTCACTCCTCTGTTACTGAATCCAGAAAATGCAAAGCGGTCCAATTCGCTGAGAATCACTTGCACCTGAGCCAGTTTGACATCCTGAAATACCCAAACAATTCATATAGAAAACACTAGAAGCTGCAGCTACAAAGGTTGGAAGAGTCAAGAGCAAGTAAAGAATCAGACTTACATTCCGTTTCGGATTAAACAGCAAATGTGTGGTCCCCACTACTATCTTCGACATCTTTCCAATTTTGCTTTGTAATTTAACTAGTAAAGCAATATTATCACGATCCAGTAGCGGAACATGAGGTTGATAGTACTCGATAGACAGTTTGCTAATTAATGTGAACATTGATTGTTTCCAGAAGATTGCACACCCATCAACTTTATCTTTGGTTCTTTTCTTGAACACTCCTTTGTACCCGTGCTTCGCCAATGGTACTTCGTAGAAATGTTTATACATTGTAGCTTCGACTTCTTGAAAGCAAAGAATTTCCGGATATCCGAACCCTGACAACTCAGTTAAGAAGAGCTCGTGACGACTTTTCCAATCCAGGCACACCGGATCAATATCTTTGTACAAGTTGTCAGAGTGTTCACTGAGGAGAGTGGGAGCCAGCAAATTATAGGAGAGCACTGTAAATTTAGTGCCTCCGTCCATGGTCCTGGTTCCATGATGCCTTGAGTCTTGGTATAACCGACCAAGCGTTGTAAACTCCCACTTTCGGACGTTGCGAAGTCTCTTCCGGGCGTGATCTTGAACGCCTGTAGACAGATAAAGTTATTTCAAGTTTTCATACTGAATACTACAATAATTTTAATGTCAATGCAAATTCTTACCGAGGTTCTCCATGGATTCATCTACATCAATTTGCATGCCCTCGAATTGGGAATTGGTCGAAGAATGTGATTCAGTTGAAAACAATCGACTGCCCACTGGCCTTGCTGTTCCAAGCGGAGGGAAGTAAGGCGCTGCTACGGAAGGATAATTGGCTGAGAAATACGGCATGGAACCGCAATTTCCAGGAAGCAGCAGGGATGGCCGGCTGAGCATCGTGTTACTGGTTCCAAACCACTGAAGCGGTTGCATACTCATGTGAGCTTGGTATTGATAGTTCACATAATTTCGGGTTTGATCGTGGCGCATGTCATGCAATGAACGTAGGAACTGTGGTTTTCGGGACTCTCCAGGCGCGGGCACAGCCCTTCGGCTATGAGACGGTTTTTCAGAAAAGCTCTGCATCAGCCGCTCAGCAACAGTACGTTTTGACTTAGTTTCGGCAGGTTCTTCGAGTACAATAACGTCCGAGGCCTCTTCATCATCAGAGTTTGACAAAATAATCACCTCGTGCTTCGCCTCCTCATCTTGAAGAAGCGCATTTTTCTGCTCGACGACAATCCTGCTGATTTGAGAATTGATCAGGCTTCTGTCTCGATCACTTCGATGATAAACTGGATTCACGAGTCTTTCTCCCCTGCTTCCAGAATTGGCGGGTGGATTTGGGACACTGGCAGCGATTCGCTTAGCCTTCGGTGTGGCCGCCGTTTTAGATGATAATTTATTCTTAGCCGAACTTATGGATGGGCTATGGTGCGATTTGGACGTTGCGGAAGATGAAGTCGTAGCATGGGCGTTCACAGGATTTGGAACGTGTGTTGTCGACAAAGGATTATTGAAACCTACAACATAAATAATTTGAGAATGATCTTATAAATAAATTCCTTTTAAACTTCCACCAATACCTTGTGTTCTTTTTCCTGGTGAAGGTGAAACAGATCTCTGACTAACATGTGCACCTGCACTTGGCACTGTGGAAGGCGATTGGCTTCGAAGCAAAGCTGCAAAGTTAGCTGAAAGCTTCTGCTGAGATGTATTCAGTCTATGAGCAAGGGACTGACGATATGGATTGTTAGGATCATTCACCCAATTGCTGGCTCTTGACTGAGTGTGAGGTTTGAGATTGGCTCTGACCCCACCGAGGGCGAGGGACGGCCCAGCACTGATGGGTCGAAGGGTACTTTGCCTTGACGGAGATCTTTTTCGCTGACTCGTTACAGAAACCGAATTCGTGGACGTGGACGTTGACCCATAACTGTCAATGCGGATTCCGATCGCCTGCGAATTCGACTGCGTTATCTTGGAGTTATCGACCGTTGGGCTTCCGAGCACAGGTGTTTCGGGTCTTGGAAGTTTAGATTTAGATCTCCCAGCCATTGCGCCGTACGCCGCAAATGGGAAATCCAACGCAATTGTTGTGTTACTGAACGCCTGCAGACTCTGAAATATTGAGAAATTGTCAAATGCAAACTTAATGCTACAAGTGGCTGCCAAATATTTTCCACTTCTTGCATTCTAGTCGCTACTTCTGTAAGCCCTATCTATAACGTCCTGAATACCTGAACATCACCAGAATACTGTGGACATCTCAGGAATACCGACACTGACTTTGGATTCGAAATGAGGAATGTGGATAGTGTTTTCACTGAAACTGAACTGAACATTTGCTCGACCTAACACTTGGATTAATGCACAAGTTAAACTTGTGAGACATACTTGATTTACAATCTACACGACTTCTAACTTGACGGGCTTGACGTGACTGCCAATTTTTGTATTAATTCTTTTCACAAATCCTAAATGCGGTGAGTACACAGCTGAATGAGCTTATGAGATGACGAAACTTGAATTTCCTCAAAACCTGTCCACGTTCAAATCTTAAGAGCCATTCAACGTTCGCACAACGTCAGAACAAAGTGAGTCGTTAAAACTTACTTCATCGGAACCGCATCTGCTAAATGAACATCCAATTTTGAAGAATTTTGGCGTGACACAGCTCCTGAATGCAAGATAAATAGTAATTTAGGTGAATTTTGCATAACTGAATCTTGTCTGATGGACTTGTCAAAATGCTAATGCTGTCTAGTATGATGGACGATTGTCGTAAAGGCGCTAAGCGTTGTATCTCTTTAGTAACTGATATGGCAGTCGTATCAGTAACCCTGACGGAAACTGTACTTCTGCGAACTTCCGCTTCACTTTCGTAGGCTGATCGCTACCACGTCTCTCACCTGACAACATAGACCGGTTATGTCGATACCAAGCGAAAGTTAATTGAAAAGTTAAGAAAAACCCAGCAAATGCAATTTATATCTCATTCATGTTTCTCGAAGCTAGTAAATTCTAGTCGAAATTTTACTGGCATTTAAAAGAGTAAATTCTGAACTCAGGTACCACAAACCCACTATCAATTGATTATTGTACATCGTGTGTACTCTGAAATCTAACTCTCAATGATGGCAGGTAAACTCAGTCATCGTATTCCTCAAACCGCTTCAAAATTTGGGATTAATCAACCGCCGGCGATCCACTCAACATGGAGACTCGAGCACGTTATCGTGTTCCTGATGAACTCCGTGAAACTCTGCTCGACTTCACAATCGCGTTCCTTCTTGAGCGTCCACCGAACCTTCCTGCGTTTGGAGTACAATTTTTCCAGCATCTGCAAGATGAACAAGAGCTCACTGGTGTGCATCCGGCCCCACGCTTCATTCAGAATGCCGGACCACCGAGCAGGCCTCCGTCTGGGGCCTCGACTGAAGAGGACGAGCTTTCGCTCCCACCGCAGCGAAACAATACACGTCGCAAGTCAGTCTTCGCTGAAGCGTACAACCCGGAAGAGGATCACGACGAGAAGCCACCGGTCGTCCACCCGAAATCAGATGCTCAACGCGTTCGACTCGCTGAAGCAGTCAAGCACATTCTTCTCTTCCGCTCGCTGGACGAGGAACAAATGCACGAAGTCCTCGACGCGATGTTTGAACGCTACATTAGGAAGGGTGAGGATGTCATCAAGCAGGGAGAGGATGGCGACAACTTCTACGTCATCGACTCGGGCATCTACCGCGTCTTCGTGCAAGGAGAAAACGATCCGACCCCGCGTGCTGTTGGCTCTTACGAGAAGTCAGGATCGTTTGGTGAACTGGCACTCATGTACAACATGCCGCGAGCTGCGACGGTTACAGCCGAATCGGATGGGCTGCTGTGGGCCATGGACCGGCAAACCTTCCGCCGCATCGTCCTCAAGAGTGCTTTCAAGAAGCGACAGATGTATGAACACCTTCTGGACGCCGTCCCGATACTTAAGACGCTGACCAGCTACGAACGCATGAACCTCGCCGACGCCCTCGTCACTCGCACTTACACGGATGGACAGACGATCATCCGGCAAGGCGATCATGGTGATGGAATGTACTTTGTCGAAGATGGAACTGCCCGCATCACGCGTACGGAAAATGGGCAGGAGTCTGAGCTGACGCGAGTCACAAAGGGAGGCTACTTTGGGGAACTGGCCCTACTCACCAATCAACCTCGTGCGGCAACCGTGGTCGCGGTTGGAAATATCAAGTGTGCGTTCTTGGATGTTGAGGCGTTTGAGCGTCTTCTTGGCCCGTGTATGGAGCTGATGAAGCGGAATGCCCAGGATTACGAGAAGCAACTGGTTCAACTCTTCGGCTCGAAAAATAACATTACTGATATTCGTTGGAAATAATTCACACCACTTACGACTCTTTAACTCGAAGCAAATCTTTTATCGACAAGTGAGCAAAATTCATATTATTCTCGATTGAATGCAATAAAGCACATGACTTTTTAAACTAGGCACGATACGATTTATTTAGTATTGGTCCAGTCCAGCTGTTAATTTAAGAAACATCGAACTTTTGAGAAGCTCAGCTAGCACCGCTCTCGGAATTTTCTTCGAAGTTCTTACAAATATTCTTAGCCGCCTCGATGTATTTCTGCTGCACATTGAACATTTGCCCGTGCCCGGGAATGATAACATCAGCTATCTCCATAACTTTTAACCTATTCAGTGCTTGTTGTTTAGGATTGAAGCTGTTTCCCATCCACAGCGTGGGTGAGTCGATTATGTCCGATTCGCACTCAAACAGGTCGCCAGCCAGCACGACCAGCTTCTCGTCATCGTACTCCACTCCGTTGACCCGCTTCGTCTTCGCGACGATGGACACATCCTCGTTTGAGTGGCCAGGTGTGGGTATGATTTTTATCCAATCATCAATCTTGTACTCGATGTCCTGCTCGAATGGATGCAGAGTGAACTTGTCTTTGAAGTTCATGCAGAAGCCAACGATGTGAGTAGCGTTCAGGAACAAATTGTTGTTTCCGCAGTGGTCCGGGTGGCCATGCGATGAGATCACGTACGTGATTTGTGAGGGGCGGATATCTAACTCCGCTAGCTCTAAATTACAGAAAGGTCAGTCATGTTTAGCCATTTAGCCATTCGACTAATGCAGTTCGCGCAATGCAATTTGTTAACTTACTCTTTGTGATCACGTCGGCATCCCACGGAGTCAGTGTGTCCATGATGAGGGTATTATGGGGGCTCCGTAAGATAGAGCAGCTTGCATTGGCCATCATGTACCCGTCCTTCATGAAGGAGAATCCATTCTGGACAGTGAAGATCTCGCACATTTTGATCACGACGACTGAAGTTACCTAACAATCTTTTTGTATTTAATCGCTTCAGTCAAATATCTGAAATGGCGTGTGAGTAAATCGCCAGTCTGCTTGCACAGATTTGTAAAGTTTCTTCGGCAGATGAAGGTAGAATTATGATTACATAACCGAAAATACGTTGACGCTGCTGCCTGGATGGATGAGCGAGCACGAACACGGAAGTTGAATCAAAAGTTAAAGTCTGTCAATGTCAAATGCCAAGTGCAATTGTAGGTGGATTAAAGCATGAAAGTCGACTAAATTCCCACACTTCATAGAACTCTTTGTTCAGTTTATTTCACAGAAATGGAATAGGCGATGGCCTGGGCTCCTCGATCCAGTAATGTGACAGGGCCAATTTTGCTGTGTTTGACATGGAGAACGCGATCGCCCCATAAAATGCAAATGAGTTTAGTTCTTGGTTTGGCGGCCCTTGCAAGGTGAGGAAAACTTGAGCCAGCTTATAACAAGACAGGAAAGCCCACACCAACTCCACGACATTTGACCCGTGCTTCCTCGGAACAGTTTCTAGAAGCCGGTGATACAGCTCCACGAAGCAGATACTCAAGAAGAGGATGGATACAGTGAGCCCGGTAACGATGCAAGGGTACGACTTGCTATCAAACAGGAGGAGGAACGCGCAGTGACCTCCTAATTTGTTCGCTGCGGCTCCGAGCGTTACGCTGACACCGCCTTGAACCTGGAAAATCGCTCAGTTTATGAATCACAGATAGTTGTTTCAATGTGTGCGTGTATGTTCTGTACTCACTACTTGCTTCAGGAAGCTGGTGCGCCGAGAATCCATGAGACAGACACTTGTCGTGAAGTAGACTATGTAGGCTAGTGATAAGAAATACCAGCCGGAGTCCTCGGGACGGTACCGAGCTCCAGAGTCGAGAATTTCAAATCTACGCAAAGAAAGACGTCTGTCACTCTACTTGCATTACTAAAGGCTTTCGTTGCGCGTGACTCACTTATGACGATATCCCTTCAGCACTGTCATGTAAGCCAGGAGGCAGAGGCCAACCGCGCCCAGAAAGGGAACGTGCTTCCAGACGCGTGATCCTGCCATGTCTGTATCGTAACTGGGACTCACATGGTAGTACTCACAGAAGTCAATTCCTATCCTGACAATGGCGAGGAACAGGAACCCAACAAAGTAAGTGAATGGTGACAGAAAAATGTCCGATCTCCGAGATAAGATGGCGAAGAGCTGCAAGATCGTGTGTCCAAAACTCAGGATCGAGAAGAAGATCAGGCAATGCATCAGCTGGACAAAGGCAAATAAATCGTGTTTGTTCTACCGTTTATGAAAGCCGTTTCGTCCAGCAGAATGCTTACCATGTACACGATCACAGTTTCGAAATGTTTCCATCCTGGACTGTCAAACATCTGAAGGTCGTGTTCACTGACGTGAGCATCAAAAATGTTGACGTCTGGTTCTTGGTCTTGAACAGCATTATCCAGCTCCTCTTCACTCTCGTCGTCCGTGTCATCGTCGTTGTCGTCGTCGTTGATTTCATCAAGCGTGGGAACGTCAGGGCCATCGCCAGCTCCCAGGACTATGTCCTCCAGTACCTCAAATTCACCGACATTTTCGCCCATTAACACAAGGACCTCATTTTCAAGGCCATACTCTTCGTCTTCATTTCCTTCGTTGTCCTCGTCTTCGATCTCATTCTCGATGTTTTGATTATAGTCTCCCAGCGGGTTTGAGCTATTAATCGCATTCGGCACGCTCATGGTTTTTAGGCAATGGAATAGGAAATCTTGAATGTGCGGCGATCGCAATCGGAATATAGGATTTAGTGAAGAATTTTGTATTAGGTCCTGGCGAAATCTTTGACTGCCTTCCTTTTTCCTACTACAGGGCTCTTGTGCGGGAAGGCCCGGAAGCCACGCAATGGCGATTGAGCCCGCAATTGGAAAGTCTCTCCATAGTAATCTTCGGCGGAGGTGAGCCTTTCCTTTCATTTTGGAATAGGCAGATTTATTAGAAACTTGCAGGATGCTCATACAATACGGGGTCCTTAGCACAGACGACGGAGTTGTAATAGTAAGAATCTTGGTGATTTGGAAAGGTTGAAGCAAACAAGCACATCATTTCACCTGCTGGTCGAATTTGTATGAAGGCATTTTTGCAATCTACTAAACAGATGCCAAATGCAGATGTGATGGACAATCACAATTTTTAATTAGGAAAATGAATGGAAAGAAGTAAAGTATTTGATGCTTGATAAAAACATGCTACACAAAGGTAAAGTTAAAGTGTTACTGATGCAGAACAATGACAAATTGGGATAAACAATTCGAAGGTAATTTATTGACGACGACGGCAACGACCGGCTCTCTTCAAGCCCTCTCTTACTTTCTGTCCAAGCCACCGCCGCAACTACACAGGGAAGATCGCTCGTGGCTCGGACTCGAATACTTAAACTATAGCGAGCGTAGGTTAACGTCTCGCAACTGGAAACTGCATGACATCATGGCACTTTTCATTTGAAGCGGTTCCATAAATTCTATAACACTAATTCGATTAGCGCGCGAATTAACTACCCAATTTCACACCCGTCTCAAGGGTAACGTGGTGGTGGGCACTGAATAGAATCAAAATATGTAGTGCAAGTGCAAGCTGATTCATTTGAGCTGTGCTCCTGCCCCTACTTCTGGTGGAGGCTTCCTCGTTCTCATCGATTAACAATTGGTCGCTTGGAAAACTTCAGTTCACAATTTATTCAATTGGATCAGGATTCAAGATGCTCAATCTCGGGCTTTGGATCATTATGGCAGTGTTGGTTACTGATTTGAGTATTCATTATCCAGCTACAGCTTCTCGTGGAAGTAAAAGCGGGTTTGGGACCTTTGATCTCAATCGCGACCTGCGGCCAGTCAACATTTCCCTCTTGCGGACACTATCCCCGATGAACTCGACTATCATGCACCTCGAAAACGGACCAGTGCAAATGGGTGTGGCGACCTGCATCTCGCGCGAATGTCGCCCAGTGATCGGATCGGTCATCAACATTTTTCCGCGCTATGGCTACAACAGTTTGACGATGAAGGTTGTACCGAGAAACGAGAGCGAGGAGTGGCTGTTCAGTGAGCCCTTCAAAGCGAACATCTTCGACATGTCGACAATCGAAGTCAAGGAAAAGTTCATCATTGGGAGCGCCAATGCGACGATTGCAATCTCGACAACAAGCCTGGGCACAAACAAGGCCGCAAAAGTCATCATCGAGAAAGGAATTCGTGACGCACTCAACACGAGCACAACGACACGTGCAGGTGCTCCGCCCTTGCTCAAAGATTTCCATTTGCAACTCTGCGAAGATTTGCCTGAGCTCCTCAAAGCGTATTTTCGCTCGTTCAGAATCGAGGGCTTTGACCGTTCGTGGAATGTGTTTGGTGCTGGCTGGCGATTTCCGGCCCTTGTGAAGTTCCTCGGCATTGAAGAACCTTACACGGCGAATGACACGGAACATTTTTATCTTTTCGCCCGTGTGTCAATGATCCGTCGGGTGGGGCAGTCGATACTAAAGACCAATTTCACCATTCAGCCCCAGTTTGAGCACGTACTAGAGACGCTGAAGGTTGGCGATCAGGGCTCATCAATCAAGTTCTTCAACGACATTGGCACACATTACCTGAGCTCGTACACAACTGGCAACTCGCTATATCAGGTGTTTGTGTACGATCGCTACGGATTTGAGGCCGTCAAAGCGCATTTGAGCGAGACGAGAACAAACGCCAGCCGCCCTGATGCAGATGCAGTCCCTGATGATGCCGAAAATGTGGAAGAACTCGAGGCCGAGCCGGAGCGGACCGTCGAGGACAACTACGACTTAAGTGTGAATGAGGAGAACAATCACTTCACGGGAGTCTTAAGCTACGAGACACTTTCCATCCTATACTACTGGGTCAAGCACATTGGCAAGATCATGGTGCTCAATAGCAGTGCGAGGACGGTCAACCGGATCCGGAACCAGCTCCACGTCCGCTTCAAGGAATCCACAAACTCCAGCCTCTTTCAAATGTTTGACAATGAAACAATGCTTCGACTCGTCGAAGGAGAGCTGATTACGGAAAACGCAGAAGGCTTGCTTGGGCTGGAACTGAGGACGATCGCCCCCATTTTTCGCAATCAGTCGCAACAGGATTGGTTTGAGGAGTCGCTGAGGAATACCATGAATCTATGGGAGAACAACTTGTGAACTCAATTACAAATTGCATACGGTTTCATGTTTATGATTCCGCAAACCATTGAGCAAAGCAGGCTGGCTTCCATCCTTCTTTTGTTTCAAGTTTGCAATTTCCAGAAAATGTTATTGGCATTTCACTGACATGTAAGGCATTTAGCAGATATTTCGTTTAGGCATTGCATTAGAGTTCCTTAACGAATTAACGTGAGTTTAATCATTTATAATATTAGGTACTTGATAATACCAGTGAACATTCGCTAAGCTAAATTAATTAATGACGCCCTGTGAGCGTATCAGCCACTTGCTAAAATAACGATGAAATTGAACGCATCACACCGTGTTTGGGCACCTTGCTGACAAAGTTTGCATTAGCCGGACTAATGTGAAAAGCAGTAGCAGGTGATTTACAACACGATAAGCTAAATCATCAAATTGTGCGTGCATTGAGCTTTGTTCAACTATGACAGATTACGATGATATTTCCTCATTAATTACAGTTCGCATGTGTGCACAATGAACAGGGATAAATTACAGGTTCATTGACAATACAATCGCATTCATCTCTTCTGCGCAAAATATCTGGTTTTAATTTGAAACGTTCGTTTCCTTTTTGGTATTTGGTACCGTACTATTCCTCGTCGTTCTGAGCACGAAGATGTAACTGAGCTTGCATTCTCGTTATTGTACCTGTGGCTTGATTGAATTTATCTCACGCTCGACAGGTTACCTCAGACACAGAGGTATTAATAATACGCACCACTACCGCGACTCATTTAACGACGTAATTAAGTGTGCCATTGCAAGCCTCCGAGCAAGATTTCATTCAATTCGCAACGATGATGATCGCGATCTCAATCACGCACAGCTGAAGAACTTCGGTCGTTCTTGTTACTAATTCCGCTGCGTTACGTTGTGTTGCGTGAGAATTCAGAAATATAAACCACAATATGTTGCAGCAATCAGACTCGGCCTAGACTTGGTCTTGGGTTTTGCATTTTTGCTCACTGTTTCAGCTCTCTGAACCAAAAATCAATATCCACTGGATCATACGCCCAGTGTAGTTAACAAGTTAGTGTTAGCACAAGTGCAGAGTAGTGCAAAAGAGGAAAACAAGAACCAGATTTCAAAATGTACATGTGAACTGAACGAACAATTAGCAAATAGCAAAAGACATCATTTCTTGTGAGTGAATCGTGACTGTGATTCGTCCTACAACTGCAAGAAGACAAGTAAGACAGAGAAGAAGCTGCTGAGATAGTAATAAGAGTGAGTCAGTGTATTAATGGGTTATGTTATGTTTATGTCGCGATTGTGAAATGACAGATCCAAGTCCCAGTGCAGTCTATACAGGAAATGCAAAGAATAAAAGAATTCAGAGGAAATTCAAATGTAATGGTCGACAATTTTTACATTTGTTAGTGGTTAATTAATCTGCAAATTGTGAAGTGATCTTCTTAATTTTACAGCGATTGCAGACAATTCGCGTTATTCCAGTTGTAAGCTTATTGTTGCACTGCTGACAATTTAGCAGTCAGCTGCGTATTGAAAAATGACTTGTCGAAGGTAAGTAGCTCACAGCTTAACAGACAGCTGATCGTTAAGATACAACCTTTGACCTCGTATACTCCATGATGACGATTTGATTATTATAAAGGTGGTTTCACCCGAATATTTCGGGTATTGAAGCTGAAAAATTCCTACTCGAGAAGGGAGTCGAAGGCTCATACTTGGCTCGACCGTCCAGATCCTCTCCAGGAGACTTCACATTATCGGTCAGACGAAATGGCACGGTCACCCATGTCAAAATTCAAAACAAAGGTTAGCTGTGGCTTTACGGGCTTCTATGACATAAACGAATCGTGTATAATTCGTTTTTGGTTAATCGAAAGTGGGGAAAGAAGTAATTGGAAAACAGCTTCATGTGCAATTTAACGCAAGTCTTTTGAATCCATGTTTCTGCAGGGGATTTTTATGATTTGTACGGTGGCGAGAAATTTGCAACCTTGTCGGAGCTGATACAGTATTACACGGAGAATCAGGTAAAGCTGCGATTGTGATCATTTCGTAGCCTAATCTTACTTCAACAAATCCATTGCGGTGAACCTTCGGGACATCGTGCTAAAATTGCCGTTGCACTACAATTTATTAGTGGCGAGATTGGCGTACAATCATCGCCAATGTCGCACAGCTTTTCAATAAGCTCGCAACACTTGAGCTTTGAACCCCGTCCTAGTTAACGAGCCAGTGCACTTAATGACATGGTCTAATGCATACCAATGCCAATAATGATGCATGTCTTTCAGGGTCAACTTCGTGAAAAAAGTGGAGAGCCAATTGAGTTAAAATTCCCGTTGTATTGTGCGGATCCCACGAATGAGCGATGGTTTCACGGCGACATAAGTGGCAAAGAAGCCGAGAAGGTAAATGAGGCTTTTATGTAGATTTAGACCACTCTTTCCTAATACTCTCACTTCTTCTTTTTTTTTTTACTAAACTCTAAGTTCAATTAGCAATGTGCATCTGGTTTTCACAGGCATTGACAGAGAAGGCAAAACCTGGTTCATTCCTGGTGCGTGAATCGCAATCTGAACCAGGCAACTTCGTCCTCTCCGTGCGAACTGACAGTCAGGTCACGCATGTCAAAATTCGGTGTCAGGTTTGTCATAGTTATAAGGCTCAATAATATTTTCATTATGAGATTTTCATAATGGCTGGCTACTTGTTGTAGAATGGACGCTATGATGTCGGTGGCGGTGAGAAATTCGAATCTCTTAGCGAGTTGATTGAGCATTGTAAGAAGAATCCGATGGTGGACACCACCGGAACAATTGTCCACTTGAAGCAACCACTCAATGCCACGAGAATTCCTGCATCTGGAATTGAGATTCGTGTCAAAGAATTGCAACGCGAGAATGGGAAGAAAGCTGGGTTTTGGGAAGAATTCGAATCTTTACAACAGCAAGAAGTTAAGCACCTTTTCTCAAGGAAAGAAGGTCAAAAATCATGTAACCGAAACAAAAACCGATACAAGAACATTCTTCCGTTCGACCACACACGAGTTATCCTCAGAGAACCGTGGCCTCATGACTACATTAATGCTAATTACATTCGGGTGAGTGAAAGTGCGAATGACGTCACGTGTACAGTCCTCAAGATTGTTCAACTTCCATATTTGGTTGTGGTTCTATCTCTGATCTCTGTAGCCTGAAGGCGAAATGTTTGAAGATTGCACGAAGTCTTACATCGCGACGCAGGGATGTTTGTTGTCAACCACTGCGGATTTCTGGTATATGATCTGGCAAGAGAATTCGCGTGTGATTGTGTCTACCACCAAAGAGTTTGAGCGGAGTAAAGTACGTTCGGGTTTTCTTCTTGTAGTAAAATGAACATGAAAGGTTGCGGATTGCAATTATAATTGATTCGATGACTGTGCAGAGTAAATGTGCCCATTATTGGCCTGATGCCGGACAAATAAAGGAGCTTGAAGGTGGAATGAAATTAACGCATCTGAAGGAAACTGTAAATACTGACTTCACATTGCGAGAATTTCTACTGATGAAAGATGGGCACGAGCGTATAATTTATCAGTACCATTTTAACGTAAGTAAATCCTGAAATAAGTTTCCTTAAGTATTGTCTCCACAACGGAATGTTTAATGTTCTCGTAAATTGTGATAGGTCTGGCCTGATCACGGTGTTCCTGGTAAGATTCTGAAGCACCAGTGCCCTACGACAGTAGAATTCTCTTCTCTTACATTTGCTAATACACAGTTTTGATATTGCAGATGATCCTGGCTGTGTGCTAAACTTTTTATCTGAAGTGAATCAGCGCCAACAAAGTATTGATAACGCAGGCCCGATCATAGTTCACTGCTCAGCAGGTATTGGCAGGACAGGAACTTTTATTGTAATCGATCTGATAGTCGATCAGGTAAGTCAGTAACCAGAATCTCATTCTCGCTTCTCGCTGAGCTGCAATGAGTGACGAATGCCCACTTAAATTTCCAGGTACGAAGATGTGGCTTGGACACTGATATCGATGTGCGGAGAACGATTCAAATGGTTCGAAGTCAGAGGTCTGGAATGGTGCAGACTGAAGCACAGTATCAGTTTGTGTATTTGGCCGTGTCACATTACGTGGACACGATGAGACAGAGAATTCAAGCAAATAAGGTAAATTTATTGTACAGCAAACGTTGGTGGAGCTGAGCTGACCTTTTATAACAAATGTGCAACTTGTGTCTGCAGAAATGCTTGGAGATCGGAAGAGAATACACAAACATTAAATGGAATGAAGGCAAAGACTTTCCGATTAAAGAAACCGTGAGCATTGGTCCAAATCCTGTCATCCAGCGTAATGGATCACCAACCCTTTAAATACTGAAACGGAAACGGACACGACTTCTTTTTTAAGTGTGAGACGACTAACTTGAGATTGATTTTTTAATGAAATTGAATTCTGTATTTCACATGCAGTAATGACGTTGTTAAACTTTTATGAGTTGCAGTTGCATCTTTTCTGTCGCTAGTTTGACTGTTAGTGAAAATTCTCAGTAGTAACTTCTACACGTAGTCGTCCAAAAACAGTTCAAATCAAAACCAAAGCTTTAATAATCAACAATAGATTAATGTACAGAGATCTGAATAGCTAAGATTACAGTCTGAATTATAAACTAGGATCAGAGACAGCTTTTCAAGTTTTGTCAGTATAAGTTTTACCAATTCGTTACAAATTCAACTTCGTTGCCCGAAACAAACTATGCTTCAGTGATACGCTATATTAGTACGTAAGGTAAAGACTATTTTCATATGAAACTTTGAAGTACTTCCTATTTTTCCAGTTACTCAAATCCAAAATTTGCTTCAAGGTTGTACGAAGTCTACCAATACTCTGCTCCGCTATTACATTTCTAGTCCTTTTGACCGTTGCGTGTGAGTGAAATAGAATTTAGCACATTTATGTAAGGTGTCGTTGATTGCTTGTGCTAATTGTGCTTGGTTTGAATAAACAGCTGAAATCTCCGAATTTAACCCTGTTTCTGAATACCAAGAAGGTCATGCGGTCTTGTCAATGATTGAAAAACTATAAGGTTTCACTTATACTTATCACGAATTCGTTAAATAAGCGCATGGTGAAGCCCTTACAGTTTGTTTCGACATGTCTCCAAACGTACTCTTTGTAAAGTTCTCGCTCATCATAGAGCCAGTCAGTCAAGTCAGTCAACTCAAATTCTTACTCGCTGGACTCGCCGCTATCAGTGATACATGTTTTGGGCTCCGCCACGCGTTCACACCCTCCGAAATAATTCTTGACGTACTTCTCAGAGCGGCTGCTGTGCAGCGTAATTCCTTCTCCGTTCTTTTCGATTGACCAGTACCAGGATTTGGTCTTGATCACAACGAAGGCGTGAAGCATTAGACATTCATCGATCCTAAGCGGACCGATTTTATGAGCGTAAATTGTCATTTTTATTCGTTCTTCGGGGCCTAACAGCTGGGTCACAAGTGTTCTTTAAAGCATTGCATGTGAAATCCATAGTGCTCCGCCTTCGGCGTCATCCGCGTCCGGGATGAAGCATAATTTTTGGGACCAGTTCCCAGCGGGCATACCTGGAGAAGACCCCGTCACGAGCTGGCTTATGTTGGAACCCATCTTTAACAAACAAACGCATGTTTAGATTGATTTCGACGAGTAATAACACCAATTGTCTATTGATCAGGTTTTGCTCAGTGCGTAGAACGAGTACTTACTTCCCACGCAAACACGCCGCTTCCCTAAAGAGTCTTCAGGATTTAGACAGCTATCAGAATCAGAAATTAGAACGCAGGAGGCGTGCAGACAAAAACGATTTCACAATTTCACGGAGATAGCAATCGAGCAATCCACAAGTGTACTGATAACTGGGACTCTCCGACCATACTGTCCGGCAGCACGCCACAACAGAAATGACATGTTCTCAGGGATTCGTACGTCAGGAAGCTTCGTGCACCGGTGCACTGCGACGCCAGAAAGGAATTCTGCATTTAATGAATTCACCGACTTTTCGTGCCGGTTTGGGCGGGTCAAGCCCCGAGTAGAAGTTGCGTCATAGATCTTTCCAGTAGCTGTATTAGCATTATGATGATTTTCGATAAGGTAGAGTAAAGAATGAACAAAAATGTTTATTAAGAGTTCGTCAATGGTTTACAAATTCACAGAATTTATTTTTGGCAAACTTATCGAAAATGCGTTTCACGAACCCTTTACAATTTGTGTCAAGGTATTGCCAGTCGTACCCTTTATAAAGCTCCTGCTGGTCATACATCCAGCCTACGAACTCGACCATGCAATACTTTCCGGTATCACTCACATGCTCCGTAATTGGTGTTGGTCGACTAGCTCTTCGGTACTTGTCTTTGACGTACGTCTCGTGTGTGCTGCGCTGGATCGTGATTCCCTCGTCGTTCTTTTCCACGGACCAGAAAAACTCGTCCGTCTCCAGCACCGCGTACGCGTGAAACATGAGGCCTTCTGCAATTTGCCAGTCGTACAGTTTGTGCGTGTAAACGGTAATTGTCAGGATTTTCTCGCCCAGGCCGATCAGCCTCTTCAGCTGGGTGTCCAGTTCCTCGTGAGATATGTTGTACTCTTTCCCAGACGATTGATCAGCCTCGGGATCGAAGTAGACTTTGCTCGACCAATTTCTCCCGTCTTTCCCTTGCTGCCTCTGCCCCTTACTGGGACTAGGTCCCATTTGGCTCAAAACGTGTCAAATCGAGAGTCAATGATCAATATCAATGCGTCTGCCAAACGCTTTCGTACTCAATAATTTGAATCTACTCGAAATTAACCCGGTGACAGTGCATCTGTGTGCTTTATTTGCTTTCAACGGTTTGAATTACGAACGAGGGAATGTGAATTGGCATTGTACGTGATTGTCTCCTGTCCGTACTCTTTGTAATATATAATTAATTTTCTTGGGTTAATTTTCGGCTCTTAGCCAAGTTTCAAAATTATTCGATTCACTTTAAGAATGTTCCAGCGAATCCCAGCCAAGGCGGAGGCAACAAATGGGAAGGCAGCTGCAGGCACCGCGATCAAATGGAATCCAGATTACCACCCGGATAAGGGGAGTTCCAGTTATCATCCCATTGAAGACGCAACCTGGTCAAAAGGAGAAAAGGTCCCGTATCTGGCTCTTGCCAAGACATTGGAGGCTGTCGAAGCTACTAGCAGCCGACTCAAGTTCATCGAAATCCTTGCAAACTACTTCAGATCAGTAATAGTTTTGTCACCCGACGATCTGCTGTACAGCGTTTATCTGTGTCTGAACAAGTTGGCACCAGCGTACGAGGGAGTTGAGCTTGGAATTGCTGAAACAAACATTATGAAAGCAATCGCAACCGCGACGGGTCGCTCACTGGACCGAATCAAGGCGGATGCAGCGAAGCAGGGAGATCTGGGATTGGTTGCCGAGTCCAGTCGGTCAAATCAGAAAACTCTCTTCGAACCACAACCGTTGACAGTAACCGGTGTCTTCAAAAAGCTGCTGGAGATTTCAAAGCTTACCGGACAAGCCTCACAGGGCAAGAAGATCTCCATGATCACATCCATGCTGGTAGCCTGCAAACATTCTGAGGCCCGATACCTAACTCGGTCACTGGCCGGCAAGCTGCGAATCGGCCTGGCGGAGCAGTCGCTGTTGCAAGCGCTCGCCCAAGCCGTGTTCTTGACTCCGCCGAATCAAGACAGGAATGAGTGGCCACCAGCGATCTTATATGCCGGTAAAAAGTTGAACCCGGCAGCGCTGAAGTCACAAATTGAGGAGGAAACTTTCCGGTTGAAGACGAGCTATTGGTAAGTCCATATTACTTACAACGAGCACCAAGGACAAGAGGCTTATTAAATCGAATCACGAATACTAGTCATTAAATTACTCTAATTATTGCAGTGAATGTCCAAACTACGACATTCTGATCAAGACACTGCTAACTGACGGCGTCGATGGACTGGAAGAGCACTGCAAGCTAACTCCTGGCATTCCTCCACGACCTATGTTGGCGCAACCGACCAAAGGCGTCAGTGACGTCCTGGAGCGTTTTAGCGGGGTCAAATTCACATGTGAGTACAAGTACGATGGTGAGCGTGCCCAGGTTCACCTGCTACCTGACGGAGCAATCAAAATCTTCAGCCGGAACCAAGAAGACCACACGACCAAGTACCCGGACATCGTCAACCGATTCCGCGAATGCATCAAGGGTGACGTGAAGTCTTGCATCCTGGACTCGGAGGCAGTTGCCTGGGACTTAGAGAAGGAAATTATTCTGCCGTTCCAAATTCTGAGCACCAGGAAGAGGAAACTCGCCGAAGAGTCTGAGATCAAAGTACAAGTACAGCTCTTCGCTTTCGACCTGATTTACCTGAATGGAGAGAATTTAGTGCGGAAGCCGTTCATCGAACGACGCGCACTCCTACACGAGAACTTCCAGTATGTTAAAGGAGAGTTCACCTTCGCGACAAGCCTCGACACGGACAGCATGGAAGAGGTGCAGGAATTTCTGGAGGAGAGTGTCAAAGGTCAATGCGAAGGGTTGATGGTCAAGACTCTGGACGTCAACGCGAGTTACGAGCTCGCCAAACGCAGCAACAAGTGGTTAAAACTTAAGAAGGATTACTTGGACAGCGGAGGCGACTCCCTGGATTTGGTCGTTATCGGAGGCTTTCTAGGCAAGGGCAAGCGCACGGGTACGTACGGGGGCTTCCTGCTGGCAGCATACGACTCTGATAACGAAGAGTACCAGACAGTCTGCAAACTGGGCACGGGCTTCTCAGACGAGGCCCTTCAACAACACACCGAGGCACTGAAGCCACACATCATCGAAAAGCCCAAATGGTACTACAGCTTCGACTCGCAGCTTGTGCCCGACCATTGGTTCGACGCGGTGCAGGTGTGGGAGGTCAAATGTGCGGATTTGTCACTTTCGCCGGTTCATCGAGCAGCAATGGGCCGCATAGAACGGGACCGTGGCGTCTCTCTTCGATTTCCACGCTTTCTCCGTGTCCGCGAGGATAAGAACGTGGAAGACGCCACGTCAGCAGAACAAGTCGCTGCGATGTATCGCAATCAGGAGCAAGTTAAGAATTCAGAAGGAGGAAAAGACAAAGACAAGGAGGAAGATGATGATTTCTATTGAGAACTGGCACATCTACTATTTCTTAAAATGATTATTTGATTTTCATTAAGCTTGCATTTATTACTCTAAAATTACGTAAGATTATAATTTCCATTAAGAAGTGTCATTTCTAATGCATATAACATCATAGACTGATAGGTTTAGAAAAATAAATTTATGATTTAGTACAAGTTTCAATTATCTTTATCATATCAGCAAATAAAAATTTTCAATTCAGCACGATTTGCGTTGACGGAGGATTTTATTGCGGTGGTCCATAGTGGGAGACTTATAATTGACTTGTAACATTGGACTTAAAAAAGAAGTGGTTTGTTCAATCCAGTACGCACTTCATCCCCATTCACGGCTCGCACGATCTGATGAATAACTTCCTTCTCCTCGGCTTTTCTTGCGGCTGA
Organism: Mesaphorura yosii; assembly: GCA_009869945.1. Classification (NCBI taxonomy): domain Eukaryota; kingdom Metazoa; phylum Arthropoda; class Collembola; order Poduromorpha; family Tullbergiidae; genus Mesaphorura; species Mesaphorura yosii. The sequence continues at coordinate 127,125 of WIXG01000161.1, forward strand.
AATTAATTGAGTTACAAAAATACATAATCGAATTTTTCACGAACCAAGAACCCAAGAACAATTACCGAATGTGTGGCCACTCAAGGCGGTCTGCTCGAACTCTGCATGATTATCATTGTGATTGCGTGTGTAAGTCGTATCTCTAAACATGGGCTGTGTAAACGGTGTATACTGTCTTGGATTTGCTCTTTGACTTGGGCTGAGCTGAAAAGGCTCAAAATTGCGCTGAATTGATTTGGTCCGATCATCTACCGCGTCAGCTCGAAGAACTCCGTTGTCGAACTCGAAGCGGCGTGCAATAAATCGCTGTGGCTGGAGTTCCGACTGGACAGACGTGTACGCTTCTTTGACAAGGTCGCGATCTGGCATGAAGTCGATTGATGAGTATTTGCCCAGGGTCTTCTGCATTCTGTGCTTATCATTTCGTCCGTCGCCCGGATGAGTGTCGTAATCATCTGTCATTGTTGACGAGTCAACCGTGGCACGGCGCGAGCGGAGGTGGGAAGCGGTCACTCTTGGCAAGTACTGCCGCCAGACTAGATACAAGAAGAAGGAGGCGATCAGTGCACCGATCCCGGCAGCGAACGCGGTGTGGATTATCGTATCGACGTCGAAGGCGGTCTCAAAGTTGCCAGTTACAAGCACGCGAAACGGCCAGGAGTCTTGGCATCTGCAGGATTCTGCAGCAGCTTCAGCTTCGTCCGTGCTGTTGTTGGCTGTAGCGTTGGGATTTGCCCCGTTTGCTTCACCGGCACCGGTATCACAGGATCCGTAGCCAAACCAGCAGCACGGGTTAAGTAGCTGATTGGACCACATGGTTTATTTATTGGTGTTAGTTAACGATATAGTCAACAGCTATTCTTGTTTGCCACTTCCAATGATTCAATGCATGAATGCTGTTTAAAACCTAATATGAGAAGCTGGGGTTACTGCCAAAGAAAAGAACCAACAAACGGCGTGACATGCATAAAAAATCAGCAGAATTTGTTACCGAAATGCAACGGCAATCGGTCACTATTTACCATCACCAAGACTATCGTGCTTAATAACTACTGCAGGCCCTAAATTGTGCCGGAAATGGAAATGGAAACCGAATTCTTATTGCCCCATGATTTTACTTTGTAGTAGCATGATCACTCCGGGCTTCTTGAGAGATGTTTTGGCTTCATGTGGAATGTGTAATGTTGTCTTCCGTGGAGAACTTACACGAAACCAAGAGGAATTTTTGAAGTTTTCTTATCAGGAAAGACAGGAAGCCATTCCGGGCTCCAATATCTGAAACTCTCCACGGCCTTGTGCAGCGTATGCGCGTCCATCTGAATGCGTAGTATGCCAGTTTTATTGCATTTCAGGCGTGATCGAAGGTTCATCTGAATCTATAGTGCAATTTCAACTTGTGGCTATTAACTCGCATAATATCAGACCATCGTGGAACCATTTTATCCCATCTGGCCAAATAAGGTGACAATTACTACATACGATTCTATCCAGTGAACCTAATTCAACATTCAATTTGGGTTTTACACTTTTCACATTTTGCAGTTATTTTCTTCACCTGCCTCCTCCTCCTCTCCTTCCTCCTTGCTCTGTCCGTTATCCGAAGATGTTTGGAATTCGGTACGGTGTTCTTTCACTTCTCATCACAGTCGCAATGATTACACTCGTTCAAGACCCTCGGATTGTGGATGCTGCTCCTGTTCTCTCGCAGACTTGGGGTAACATCACTAATATCGGAATGGCTGCGGCGATTGGATCAGTTCCTGCCGCCCGCCCGCGCTGCAAATCTCGAGAAGTGCTCTTCTTGGGAAAATGTGTGAAGCTGTGGTCTTGGAGGTGGTAATTGGAATACCGTTGCATGGTTGAATCATTGAACAAGGACACAAATCTTGAAAATTAACTACAATGATAACTTAAACCTTTTTATCTTAATCGCATTATATTGCATATTTGTGCTCTCCAATGCGCCTGTTTTTGTTATTTTCAACGTCCAAGTTAAGAAATAAAGTGAAGTAGTAAATAATGATTGTACTGCGACTTATAAGTTGAAAGTTCATCCTTCATACAAAATTCATTTACAGGGCTCAGGGCTCCCGTGACGAGACATTAAACAATCAAACCTAAACTTCCGAAACAGTTTCACGAGTCACGACACATCCTACAGCTGGTTCCTACACCTACAAATGAACGCTCATGAGTGCGCATAATAACTTTTGATTGAACGCCGGAGTAGGTCCCGAGTCTTTCTTGCCGGCTTCAAGAATTTATTATCACGGAACCGAATGCGCGTGATTGACTTAAAGCAGTTATCACGATATGCTCCACTGTCTGATGAATCGATGAATGACACTTGTGAGCCGGACGTCTTTTATGCGGAAAAGTTGAAACTATGATGCCAAGAAACGGAAATCATTGCGGTGCATTATGCTGTAGCTTACACAGTTTCTAAATCCTTCTCGTACTGGTTGAACGTGTACAAGACGCTGTTGGGGCAGACTCGGCATAACAATTTGAGCCCGACACAGAACACGCCTTGAGCACCAGAGGTTGCATGTAAGCTTATCATATCCATAGTCATTCAAAGTCATTTCTCTCCTTACGCGTCATTTTCCAACATATAAGGTGAGATGCTTCGTCAGGCCACGATCCTAATCTTCTTCTTGACCATCGCACTACTCCATGAAAATTTCGTCGGGGCTAAGGGATTGAAGAACAGGAAATCTGTTCACTTTCGTCCCTTCCAGGCTACATCATTGTTTACTTTAAATCAGTATTGTAAAGCTGGGCAAAGATTGTACAATGGCAGATGTGTTCGGACATGGTCCTGGTAGTTCAATGTGGTTTTGAATTTAGAAATCATCAGCAGAAGGCATTTAATTAATTTTCTCGGATGGGATGTGGAATTGTGATTAGTGTGACTTGGCGCATGCCCATCACATACACACCATTACAAAGTAATTACATAAATTACACAAATTAATTGGAATGAATAAATGAATTTTCGTAAGCTATGACGCGAACTGATAGTCCGAGAAAACCGGAAATTACTGCGGTTAAGTTTTAACACATATTCGACAGTAACCTGCTACAATGCTTTACCATTCGCTCGAAATTGATTTACTTTCGAAATGTTTGACAAATCTGAAACGTTTTCTCACAGAGGTAAGTCAGCTGTTGTTTCACCTTTCCATCAGCTACATCAGGAGCGCAAAGTCTACAAAGTGTCTGTGCAAAGGTTGTTTCTTTTCTGTGGAATGGAGTGTGGACGACAGGGACGCGATCTCCCTTCAGTCATCATCCCCGTGCTGCTTGTGCTGGTTATACTTCTCCAGAGCCCTGATCACGTAGACACCGGTCTGAGAAGATTGTTCCAAAGAACCAGGAATAAACTGCGAGCTGGCGGCTGGAATTCTGAGAGTACTGAGAGGTTCGGGATACCCGGAAGAACAGCAAGTGCAATTGCTTCTTTCCACGTTGTCGCCTACTGCGGGCTTGGGGAAGTACTGCACGAAGGCAAATGTGTGAGAAGTTGGTCTTGGACCTGACACATTAGAATTCATAGTGTGAACAGCTTAAACTCGTGGCCAAGAACAAAAACTTTATTTTAAACAAGAAATAATGGATTTGATCGAATCTTGCTTTGGCTTCCTTTTAATGGTGACGATTTCCTCTGGATTAATTTCTCAAATATGTCACTCAGCTTTAAAATAAATCATCTACATTTTGAAAAAGAGTTAGCTTCAAATTACTTTGCATAAAGTTCGCATCGACTGGCTGATATGCTGGAAGATGAAGACCGTCTTGATCAAGCAGTTTTTGTGGTTCATGACACACAGAACTGGTCAATTTACTGATCTGAATTGTCGCCCCAGAGCCCAGCAGCCCGGGTGGATTCGTGGTACAATCGACTGTGTCTCGTTTGCAGAGTGTTAGATGGAGAACTTTAGTTAGCAAACAAGTCTGGCGTCTTTGACTCTGACGCAATGGAAAATTTGCATTGGCACCTTTCCCACCTGGGGCATTTACTGGGATCCAAACCTTTTGTTGTTGACCTGTTGTTTACAAAACCTATTTCGTTTCTTGTTTACGGTAAATCCTGTTTTGGTGTCCAGTCTGAGAGCAAAGCGCGCAAGCATCTCCATCGGCAATCTTACCATTCAATACGCATGCCTAACTCTAAAAGTCAGGATTCAGAATTTAAGTAAGCGAATATTATTTAAGAGGAGACAGGCAGTCAAAGTTTCGCAGTATTTTCAATGGAAACTGGAGACACTTCTGCGTCCATCGTATAAGGTTCATTGACAGAAGATCGCGGTCAGGTTGCTGAAGTTGCAGGTGATTGTAAAATGAATGCTAGGTCTAGTGAATACATGGTACATCACCGCCACTGATAATGAAGTTGCATATGCAACATACGAAGTGTGGAGATAGAGATTCAGTTCAACCTGTCGTGGGATTCTAGCCGTCAGACGTATCTCGTGGAATATTGCTGCGTTCTCGTGAAGTGAAAAAGTCAAGTGATGCTTACTTACTGCAGTTGAAAACACTTTACGGGCTCAGGTACATTCTCTCATGAGTAAAATTTGTCGGTGCACGCAAACTGCAACTTCGCATCGCGTGCGTGGACGCTAAACTAAAATGATTAAATGACTGCAAGAGTAGGCAAAATAGTTTGTACAATTTATTTTACAATTTCCGTTCAGCCGCGGAATTCCAGTAATTAATTTGGTACAGGTTTGGTATCGTAGAACTCAATAAACTACGAACTACGATTCAAATGAGCAGCAATTCACGTCAGGTCCTTCTTCTTACCCTTCTTAATTACGATAAGCGGCTTAATGAGTAAAGGCATTTTGTTATTGTTAAAGTGGTTCACACGATGCGAAGCGCATTTGGACGAATCACCTGAATTATGTTTTATTGTTATTGCACATTGTAGAGTAAGCCCTCTGGCTTAATTACTATGATAAGGTACTGGAAGATTAATTTATAATACAAAAGCCAGTCAAAGAAGTATTTTCCATTTGTGAATTAGGATCCGGGATACCCCATCATAAGAAAGAATGAAGAAGCTATCAACCGAGACTCAGACTCAAGATTCAGAAATTCAGATCCCATCACCACAAAGCAAAGGCTTTAAATTATGCGCCTTGCGACTTGGTCTTCGACTTCGACCTGTTCGATGAATTTCTCCTTTTGTATTTGTATCCATTTAAGTTCTTAAAATAGGAAGAGTCGTAAAAATCGCAAGTACCACGAATTGAGGCTCATCTTCAAATTACTATCGCTATTCGCTGTCGCTGCATCGATACAACTGAGATGAGATGTTTGAACTTTGTGATTTGTATTCGGCTCACACGGTACGGACTCGTCAGAGGTCTGTTAAATCATCGTCATTTAATTCCTCGTACGTTAGTTTCATTCACGTGAGAAATCTGTGAACTGAAAACGGTAAACTGCAAACTTTCTAATTTTAGCGCACGACCCCATCAAGAAAGTCGCAATTTGCGATCGCAAGACCAAATACTAAATACGATCGTAAACAAAAGAGAGGATCAATGAAAAGAGACAAGTTAATGGAATATCAGGAGGCCCGAAACCAGAAGATGCAAGACTACCACAACTTTGTACAGCACAACCCAGAAATACAAATGCAGTCTGTTAATTAATTCAATAAAAACCTGAGTGTACAATAAAATGGATACTTTCGTAACGTATTAACATGTCTCACAAACAGACAGACAGACTCGAAGCTGTTGAAACTGAAATTGTTTACCTCACAGACGACTGTTAATAGCTCTTACTGACATTTGAGTACTGTAAAGGAGTTTTTACGTGACTTTTCGTTTGCCCTGCGCAAAGTACACTTTTCGGAAGAAGTGGGCAAAGAGGATGAAGTACGAGGCGTACATGATGGCTGCCAGTGTCAGGTGGTGGTGCGAGACGGCGCACTCGGCGCCGGTCATCTTGGCCTTGATCGCGTAGCCGTTCACCGCCACGCCGACGACCATTTGCGAGAGCTGGAGGATCGTGATACTCATGGCTATTGCACGTGGGACCCAGATCCCGACGGAGCGGAGGCCATAGTACGAGTACATGAGGGAGTGGATGAAGAAGTTGACAACGATGAACCAGCGCGCGGTCGAGATCTCGTCCGAGTACGAGTAGAAGCAGTACAGGAGCACAGTGATGTGATGGTACCTGCAAACGCAGAGCAGAACACAAATGAAATCGGAAATGAGTCAATGAGTCCCAAATTGAAACAAACACGCATGATTTATCGCAAATGTTGTGTAATCTGGCATACGCTCAATGTAGATTACGATTATTAATTTGTTACAACATATGCAAAACAGGCTGACCCTTTTCCCGTGCAGACTGCAAATTGCATATTGCACGTCCAAATCGACAAGCCAACCCAAGCGCCAAGCGGTACAGACTTCCACCTGCATTGGGCTGCGTATGTTTTTGATTTGGTAACATGCACTTTGACCAAAGAGTCTATGACGAGTAAAGAAACCACTTTTTCTGCACAGACTTGAGACTTGATTGCACTGCATTGCATGTGCGGCACACTAATTCGATGGGTGATTGCCAATTGTAATAATGCAATCGCCGTTTCATGTCTGGCTGTCTCGTGCAGCAGAGGCAATAAAAATGTAGCAGCCGAAAAATTAAACGCTATACAACTTTTGAGAACATGACACATGACTTGACTACTAATTTCTGGCATTCTGCAATCGGCAACACGATTATTATGCGATTATGATTATGGTCAATTTGGATTTGTGTAACTTATCAGCACGGCGCGGCTTGGGAAGTGAATGACAGGAAACGCCAAGCATGCAGGAACTTACCAGTGCAAAAAGATGAGCTTCCTTTTCCGTAGCACGATGAAGACTGTGTCAACAAGTTCAGCCATTTTGGACATGCAGAAGAGGTAGCCCCAAACGACCGAGGCGTGAGACACGTCGTTGCTGCAATTCAAATACAGGCACAAAAAGAAAGGCGATTAGAATTGGGTTACTTGGACTTTCGTTTAAATGAGTCAACAGGATGCGGGGCGACAGGCACGAACGTCTGGGTGCATTCCTGCCTTGCGCTGCCTGACATTGATTGAGGTCAAGGAATGTGTGCCTTGCCTGCACCTCAATCGAACCTCAATAAATTACTCACCATGGCGCACACACTGTGTGGTGGAACCCATTCTTCTGATTCAGGGCGCGGAAGAACTCTGGAATGACGGTCGCACTGCCCAGAATGGAGAAAACTGCTAGCGCAAAGTTCCACACGGCCATTACCCGCCGGAGGTCCATGGGCTTCCTGTTCTTCATGTACTCAGTCCCGAAGTAGATAAATGCAACGTACAGACCCACGCCGTACAAGCTGATGGTCCAATTTTGGGCCATCCACTCACGCTGGACATGCTGGTCAAAGTTTGGAAACAGTTTCAAGGGAAGAGAAGTCACATTCTCGTAAATCTGCAAAATGCAACAAGACAAAGATTAAATGGGGCACGCTGAGACCACGTGACGCGCTGGAACCGGCGAAACTCCACAACAGACTACGTGCATTCTTGCATTATTCGTGTCACTTTTGCTCGTCTTCATCTTCGTGTTCAATGTGCATAAATTGTGTATAAAAACGCTATAGTGTATGATTAAATTAAATCGCACGCACTGATTCGCAGTCACAAATCTCAACCCCAAAACAACGCGAAGCGCAGGCTCGCCTTGCTCGATTATTGTCATCATACTGTGATTTTGGCTTACCTTGACTCGGTTCAGCTCCATCTTGGCAATTTCCGCCTGTGACAGCGATGGTACAAGTGACAGTGAGCAGAAGAGAGAGGAAAACCGTTACAGGTGCACTATAAATAAAAACCAGCCGCGAACTTGATTGACTCGATGCTGCGAGAGCGATTCGTGAATGTGGAACAATGAAACACTTGAAATTCAGGTATTTTGCGACGAATCTCGATGCCGGTCCACTACAGAACAATCATATTCTTGCAAAAACACTTGATACAGAATAGCACACAAATAATGTCAATGAAACTGTGCCGTTTCATCGGGGCTCGTGCCGTCCGCGATGCGTCGAGTCTCAAACTGCACAGAACCGCACTCGCATCCACTCGCACTCCCAGCACGGGATTTTATGCGAGGAAAAGTAAAAGGGGTAGTTTGTGACCGCGTCGTTCTTCCGTTCTGCTGTGTGAAAAGAAAATACCCAAAAATATGATGAGAAGTAGCTGCTGATGTCCGAGGAGGCCTTGCGCTGGATGACCTTCTGCCGCCGTAATTACCACACTGGAGCGGAAGAGCACTCAAACTTTAGAAGACTGGGAACCTCAAGGATCTTGGAAACTTGGTTAACGAGCAAGGCAATCAGCGTTCGGTAGAGTGAGGTCCAGCGAGAGAAGGTCGCCTGGTCTTCGGGTCGGGCGCAGATGACAAAGCAACACCTTAATATTACTCGCGACTCTTCACATTTGCTGCTTACGCGCTTCTGACTGCGGCTGTGATGCTCGAGTACAAACCATCAACTGAACGAACAACTTTTGGGGCTCACGTCTCATTTATAAAATATTAAAAAGAAAAGAGCTCATTTTTAATTCAGAGTCTTCGATCCCTCTCTTCGTGTGTGTACGATTGCCATTGTTTTGGCGCAGAGTCTTACTACGTGCAATTAGAATGTAGTATGTACACGAATTTTGACGATGCTGACACTGACGAAAGAAAGGCGTGCGCGTTGGGGACTTTACATTAAACATTACATTTAGCATTTCAATTGTAATTATAGTAGTCTTGTGATTACAATAGCCATTACAGCTTGGCTTGGTTTTTTAGCTGCAGCTCGTTAGATTAAACTGATCGCGAAAAATTGCTAAACAACGAAAGGGGTTCCGAAGTGCCCCTGTGCTAGAATTTCGACCATATCCATTGCCAAAGAATATGGAAATTGGCTAATCAACGCCTACGCTCCAACTACAAAACTTTTTTAAACGTAAAGTTTGATGACGTCGCCCTAAAATAACAAATGGCGTTTGGTAGTAGTCTCCACAATTTTAGCTCGTCAAAAATATTTAAACGCGTGACTTTCTGTGTCACTTTTTAAAAATCCTTCAAAATGGACGTTTCCGACTGAAACATTCGCTTTTGCTCTAGGAATCCACTCCAGCTCAAAGTAAATCTGATAAGCGATCACGTTTACACTGTTAATGGACGTATCATTGATGCTTAAAATCGTCGCTGGCTTCGGCTTCCTTGTTTGTGAAAAATACGAAGGAGTATACTGTATTGGTCTCTAAAAATACTGCAGAAAATGGGTCAAGAATGATTAGACTCTGTGTCCAGTTGTTGAGTTGTATTATACATTGCAGGCCGGTGAGACAGATGAGACAGAAAAATAAGACGTCCTTTTCCGTCATTGAATGACTACACGTTAAGGTTGCGGATTGATGAGATGTTTTTACAGGTTCGAGACCCTTTCAAGAATGGGTCAGTACTTTATTACAGTTCGGCGCAGACGGGTTCGCCTTGCCGCTCGGGCTTGGTTCTCGAACAATTGTGAGACTCAAGAATGTCAACCCTTTCGGTTGAATTTTATTTTTGGACCAAAATACCAATGCAAAATGTATCAATGCAGGTGCGACTGACTGCAATGCGAACGAAATAAGGATGATTTTCCCGAAGGTTACGCAGAGGTCAAGCTTTGATCCCACAGACAGGCGGGTTATGAAATGATTCGGACAAACTCGAAAAGGGCAAACCCAAAACGCAGACACCCTCGCAATGTGTTAAGCGTCGAGACTCGGACCGAGACGTTTGATTCAACTTTTACTTTTAAGGTCAAGCTTATTTCCCAATTTTGGTGGTCATTATGCAACTTGAGTGCCTTCTGCGCGATTACTACGCGATGCCTTTCGCCTTACACAATGTACTCGTTGTAAATATGCGAATTTTAACCTAGAAAATGTAATTCTGGTTAGACCATTGACCATTTGTGTGCCATGCGAAAGAACAACGCACTTTGCACGAGACACGAGATGAAAGGTCCCCAAAATGAATTGTTGTTGAACTTAGATTGTTGTTTTCAACTCGACTGAAACATACACCTACGTCAAGGCATGACATTTGCACGCGATTTCAATGGCGATTTCAACACCGCATCGAAGTTGAGTTGCGTCAGGTTGTGAGGTTCTCGATCATGGCCGCCTGCTTTTACTGTGAGACGTTTCGTGTTTGTGTTTACTAATTTGAAACTACTACAAGAAAAAAAGATTCACAAACTCCAATCAGTCCATTTACACTCATGAAACGTGACCAGAATCATGAAAAGTCTCCAGAACCGAACAAGAAAACCTGATCGCCTCCAAGCAATTAATCGCACAAGCCGGCGACTTTAACCAATAAAGATCGGAGCAAGACCAAAACAAGCGTCACACGCAGTATTTTGCTAGCCTGTCTGATTAATTGCCTGCAACGCTTATTTCGGCTTTTGCTTTTAGCTAAACTTCCTTTAAGCCAAAATTTCTTTTTTTGTTAACGCAAACGATGTAATTAAGAATCTTTGAGGGAAATCAGCTCAAAAGCTTCTTCATGTCATGACCACACACAGTACTAATGAAATGGCACACATGTCAGCGGACTTAATTAGTACATGTCCTTGTGAAATGGAAAGGGAAATAATTATCGCCCCTCGCCCGCGTGTCCGTCCAGCACGAAGAAAGATAGAGACGGATTAGTGTCCTGGATGAATGAAGGTGGTGATTAAAATTGTAAAAACCAGAAAAATCTGGAAATTTACGATGTGTCATCCGCCTAAGCTCAGGATTAACCTCACGATATGAAATTTGACCCTTCAGAATGGAATTTAATTACGGGTGCAAGGAATCTCGTGTAAATCCGCGTCGCGCACGTAGTCAGAAAACCTGTTTTGTCCAGCGCCAAAGAGCGCTTGGACGGGATCTTTGCAAACTTTGCAGACAACTCTAAGCAATTTTCCACGAAAACTCATTTGGCAGTTTTCCCCATCTCCAGAAATTCATCGAAGTCACCAAATGCAATACAATTGATTCTTGGTACTTAAATGTGGCTGGTCACTAGTCGTGACTCCTTCGCTTTTGTCTTTACTCAAAAGCGCAGTAATGAATGACCATAGAATGACTCAATTATGGTGCACAAAGTGCTTCTGAGAAGCAGACAATGTAATAATCATTTTACAGTGGCTTTGCTCCAAATGACTCTGCACCGTGCAAATGTTAAACGCAAAAATAAAAGTGCTACTGCCAAGCGACAGTTAATTTTTGGTACCACAACCACAGGCAATAAAAGTGCTTTCATTATGGCAGCTTAAATCTCATCCTGTGAGATCACATGCAAAACACAAGAATTCCTCTCTTACCATGAGCTTTGTTGTGGCTAATGATTTTAATCGCATTTAAAGAAGTCATAATGCCATGTTTTCATCTGTGCAACCTGTAATGTTTTCAGTGATGACAGAAAAATGAGCACAACACGCACATGCAATTTTTTGACATCTTTGAGCATAACATGTTAAAGGATAATGTACAATTTTGATTGTAATTTGCTGAACAAGGTTAAATGCAACAAGGTAAATTGGGCAAACCTGCAAAGTAGATGTATGATCTTGAACCTTGTGGCTGGCAGCTCGTAAAAAACGGTAGCGTTAATGCGACATTCGAAGATGAACTGTAAACTTCCAGCAAGAAGCAAATGAGCAAAAAATTGAGGAAGCAAACCGCAGCGGAAGATTTGCTCAAATTGTTGCGCATTACAACTGGCTTTACTTGTCGGGTAAGAAAATTTTGTTTACAATCATGTCAATTAATTGGAGCTGGTTTCTCCGCGTATTTGCTTACACTTAACATACACTAAAGCGTATGGCAATCGGTCTTTGAAGGAAATCAGAGAGGGCAGGTAAAAAATTAGCAATTAGTTAAGTTGGGAGCGCATGCTTATGGATTAATACAGCATCACAATCACAACACCCAAAATTACGAGGAATACATCTTAGCAGGTTTTTAGCATACAGTCAAACTGAGCAGCTTTGAATCAGTACATTGCCATCTAACTTAAATACACGAAGTATTTACATTAAGCTAATTTTAGTTAATATCACAGCATGGTATATCGAATTTATCCAAATCTTTTGCTTAAGTTAAGCATTCACTTTGGCTTTGTCACATTCCTTTTCGTTGGTTGGAACTTACAATTGTGATCAAATGCTGGACCAGGTCAAGTTGCACTGCAACTATCATTCTTACATGCTTAGAGTGTACCTTTCTGAGTCAAACTATGTTATAAGTAGCTACTGAAACATCTTTACAGAGTAAACTGTACAACAAAAATAAGAATTACAGAAATTATTTCGACATTGACTAAAGAGTACAATTTGTGGCTGCAGCTTCTAGTTCATAGCTAATTAATCATTTTAGATCTAAATGCCTAGATTATGCGTCTCACTTAAGTTGTTACAGGTTGAAATGCTCTATAGTAAGGATTCGTTCCCTTAATTGGCAGAGGATGAGCTTCAGTGTTGAAGATCCAGTAATCTAAATCCATTAATTCTTTGGAACTGAACAGAAGATAGAGGTACTGCAAAGAAAATGAAATAAAAGCATTAGCGCCTAATTAGAATCTTTAAAGTCAGGTCAGGTTAACAGAAACACCGGGATACCTTGAGCGTTTCCGCTAGGAAGAAACTTTGCTGCACATCGTCTTGCTGCGGATCTTTTGAGTATACATTTCTAAGACCAGAATATCCACCACCAGGACCAGACTTGCAGTGTTGTTCAATTGCCTCTGTCGCATCCTGCAAATTTTATTATATAAATTTGACCCTGCTCGACAAAATAGTTTTTTTTTTCAACCTTACCCATCCCCAATCACGATACTTTGGATCTCCCGTTGTCCGCCATAAGATCATGTACGATTCAATCACCTCTGGTCTTAAAATATAGTATTTTTCATTTTGTCTGAGAGCTCGCGCTTCCAACGCATCGCTGAACCTAAAACTTTCAGGACCTGCACAACAATTTCATCAGTTAATTTTGTTCGAAAGCCCACGAGGACAAATGTAAATGCAGAAGCAGGCTAACCGAGTCTAGTCTGAGTTCTTATGTACGACTCGTGACACGTGTTTGTGATTCCTTCCGCAATTTTCATATGCCTTTCGGCTCGTGGGTTCATTTGTGAGTTTCCTGACTTGTTGGGGTCCGTATGAGCTCCCAATGCAAACATACCGCCTATAGTAGTAGCGTAGTTGAAGATGAAGTTACGAATTCTTGTAGTAAATGACATAATGAACTTTAGAATAAAGTGAGTGTAATTACCAGCAAAACACGCAAGGTGGTCCATTTTGCTCTCAAGGCGGTCATATCTCATTTCGGCCAAATACAAAAGTCCGTCCTTGGAATATCGAATTAGTCCATTCTTCTCGAACGCGTCCATAGCTTCGTCGTACATTTGTCTTGCGTCAGTGTCACCGGTTTGAAGGTAAGATTTTAGTAGATACTCGTAGAAACTATCGCCAAGCGCTCCGAGGGAGACGTGATCTGCAAGTGTAAGCAGACTGTCAGTTCCCGTTCATATTCAATTTGAGAAAATGCTCCCATAGTGTGAGATATCTTACTTTGAGTAAACTTTCCCATTCTGGGGTGCAAGTAATTTGAATACAGTCCCTTTGGCTTATCTACAGCTTTCAGAACATCGCGAATTTTGTAAACTTTGTCTCTAAAAACTCTGTCTCCCGTGATGTCTGATAAGTAAGTGAACTCCAAATGAAGCGTGCCGAATTCTGGAATGGCAAAGAGCACAATATGGTCAAGACTTGGCCAAATGTCAGTTTGATAATTTCAGTTGCCTACCAGACAAAATACTTGAACCGCTGCTTGCCCAACCATAATTCTTTGAATTTCCTGAATTTAAGGAGACTAGCGCATATGGAATACCGGTCGGAGTATCAAATGCAGGTAATAATTTCTTTCCAAGATGATATGCTTTTTGTTTAAACATTTCATCTCCAGTCAGCGCATACATCGTAAGAAACCCTCCCACGAATCTTATGTTCGTTTCGAAAACCGAAACTTCCGCGGTCTAGGGAGCAAAAGAAAACAGATGTGTTACTGGCAAAATATTTCACCGTGCTGCAGCAGTATTATTCTAAGCTTACCACTTTATCGAAATCCAGATTCGTGGCTATCCAATCTCTTGCCTCCTGGTACTCTTTGTGCAAGCCCATAATGTACAGGGTATCAATAGCGTCGACTATAGTGGCACCGATTTTGGAAGGTCCGAAGATACTTGCAGAGTGACCAGTGTGACTAATTGGTTTGAGTTCATTCTGTCCCCATGCAAACTTTCTGTAGTTGTCCCAGGCATCCTTCATCATCTGCGGAATCACACAAAATCATAATGATTAACTTGTCATGTAGTATGTGGAAGAAACCAAGACGCATGGGGCAATTTTAACCTGTCTGACAAAATCACGCCGTTCACGAATTGTAGCGTTCTCGTCCCTACCACGGGGCTCATTTCCAAATATCAAAGGTTTAGCTAGGTTAGCACTGTTATCGGCTACTTCTAAGCTATCCTCAGCATTTTCAACTTGCTCGTTCGCTTCGTTGGCGCTAATTAAATTACTCTCAATGTCTTGTACTCGGGCAGGAAGTTCGGCCACGGCGTCCCCGCCACCATTCGTGTTCACGACGGCAGGCGCCGCTCCAGGGAGATCAATCTCCAGCAATGAGTTTCGTAGCTCGTGGAATGAGCCGAAAATTATCAGCGTAGGCAGAAACATTCCAAATCCAAACACCAGCAGTCCAACCACAACTAAACGTCTCCTTCGTGAGATCATGACTGATGAGAAAATTGGCTCGATTCAACGTCCGTCGGCGTACTACGCGTTCAACTTTTGGATCAATCCACTAATACAGTTTGCAATATTTGCAAGTCAAACAGCACTGCCGACCGCCATCGAGTCAGGGTTATCTGATAAGAGCACGGACTAGCACTATGCTACTTCGTCTGCTGAACTGCCACGTCGGTGAGACTTCTGCATATACGATATTCCGAGTACTCAAATCTACACAACTGATCACTTTTCGCAATCGATCTATTTTGGCACAGTCAGTCGCGTTTGTTACAAGTCATGGCAAAATAAAATAGCGACGACAGGTCAAATCCATCAAAGTCCAAGTCGTGGTTGTGAATACGAAGCCATTAACTCAGTTTAACGTGAAACCATGCAATGCGATGGAACAAGTCGAGAAGTAATTCGTAATGTTTTACGATAACATCGGACAGACATGAATGGAGCAGTGAGCAAACACCTAAACTTAAATTGGAAAATAACTTAAGCTGAGCACGATCACAAATCACAAGATAAACAGTTTTGCCCGATGTCTCATGTCCATTCACTTTGAGTTGAGACTCAAGCTGGAGAATGTGGAGAACAGAAGCTACGCAGCCGTGGCAGCAGATAGCACAAAACGCAGAACTTGGCTTGAGTTCTTGACGCTAACGCTCCGACTTCATTATGGGTCCATTAGTATCAGTCTTATTTTTGGAATTGCGAAACCACAAATGTTTACGACCGAATGTCCTTATCTCTTGGTACAAGCATAAATTCCTGTGTCGTGGTTCAACCTCATAATGCAAAGGAACCACGCTTAGCTTAGCTAACCGGCCTGATGTATTATAATTTATTGAAATTCCTTAAAAGCCTGGTGGTACAAGACATTATCCATAAATATATTCCAGCGACGCACTGCACAATTATAAAAGTGTCCTTCAACGTTAGCGTAAATACTGTCTTTTGTTTTCGTATGAAATTATGACACGTAGATGGCAAAAGCTCACACTGGCCCACAATGACCCGCACTTCAATGGGCAGTACTTTACACAACGGACAAACGGTCTGGACCGTGGCGTGAGGTGAGTCAGATGAGGACGAAGTTAATCAGGATAATGATATCCTCATTAATTGGCAACGTGCAATTAATGATTACCATATTGAATATAGGAATGACAATTTTGACAATATGCAGACAGTGCAATGAATGACACGATAGCAAGATAAATACCCATCAAAATACCCTGCATATCACGATCCTGCAATTTTAGCATTACGTTGACTAAAAATAAAGTAAAATCATTGAGTAAGACAAAATGACTCTTGTGTGCGAATTGTGTCAAGTGTTAACTGCTAACAATATGAGCATTACTACTTGAGATCATTTCACGCTTGACACATGTCTAGTGTCTAGTCTGCCTGTAGCTCGAGCACAACTTCAAGAAATGAAATGAGATAACATAACGTAACGATCAGGCACGCGGAATTTGCCAATTAACTTACGAGTCAACGATCACACCATAACCAGACTTCCAAACTACTAGCAAAGACCACAATGTCTGTGAGTGTTGACACTTTTGTTAGTACGGACAACAGCTCAGCTCACAGTTACAAAGAAACAGTTTGCACAGATGCACACTTATTTATCCAGTCGAGGCATTAACCACTTCCTTTTCATTCCAGTAATAATGTGTCAATGTTTACTTTCCGCCCTCTGCTATGTCATGCTATCTTTCAACTATGCACTTTGTCATGCACAAGCTTATGGTTTTGCAATTCTACTATTAATGCTTCAAAACAAAGTGCAAGCTTGCAACGAAATTCGGACACATAGCTGCTTAGTCGCTCGTCGCTCAGCAAATGCGATATGAGACTTGCAAGCTCTCATTTGGCAAATCTTTAGCAACAGTCGCAAATGATTAAACCCAGCATAATTCATGACAGTATTTTGGTATTTAAGACGCGCATTTGAAGAGTTATGAATTTGCACATAAGAGGCACGTACCTTAACTATGAAGTTCCTTTTAGCTTGCACATCAGGATCAGAGTCTTCACCGCCTTGTATTAAGGCCCCAGACACGTTCCCAACACCTGTCAGTGACGGACCAAGGTTCAACATGTGCGTTTTACTAGGATGGATGTGCTCCAGGTGCATTGCCCGTCCTCCTCGCGAGGCATTTATACTGAGTCCCAGGACGGACGGTGCCACAGAAGGGCCATTCAGTGGAGCGCGTATTCCAATGCCATTTTTGGCACGATGCATGCTAGTGGACGATGTGGTGGACGACACTTTATCATTGTGCAGCAGTCTAGGCTTTTCCAGCACACGTTTAGATTCTTCTTCTTGTATTTTGGCGTGAAGTTTCAGTCGATCTTCCATGTATCCAGGAATATGAGGCGGCGCAATTGGTCTGGCAATTCCAATGCCACCGTTATTCACTAGAATATTATTTGCCATTCTATTATTATCTGTAACGCACAAAAATCAATAAATTAGATTTCGTATTCGTGAATTGCAACGAATTCTAGAAGTCTAATGATTAGACCATGAGAGACATACCATCAGTAGATGAAGATTCTAATGGCGGCCTGGGTAAATGTGGTGCTAAAAATAAGTCTGGTAATTTCTGGTAGACATCCTGCACTCCTGCTTGCGAAATTGCCCGCAGATCAGGGAGGAAAAATACCATGCAAATACAAATTATGAAGAAACTCATCAGAATCAACATTAAGCAGTACTTCTCGCGAACTTTTCTGTTGCGAAGTGTCATTCGCGTCGTCAGTGCACGCACTAGACAGAGATAAAGAGAAAATTTTAGACTCCTGTCGACTCTCATCTTCAACAGCCGTGCGTTCTCCTGTACTTACACGAATTCATGATTCTGGACTAAAAGGCTGAGATCCGTCTTCAATAATGCTTTATATTGAATCAGTTGTCAACACCGGTGACTCCAGTGGTAGGCAGGATGTCCTGATTAGGGAAATAGTGATTCATTAGTTCATATTACGCGCAAGGGCCATACGCTGCGTTGGACGCTGCCACTAATTTGTTACCTGAGGCCTGCGCTTGACGACAGACTACGTAACTTTGCATTGAGTAACCCTTCACGTCTTAAATGTTGACCCAATAGTAAGTCGTGCGAACAGCACAATTGAGTCGGAGTTGGAAGAGCCAATTTCCGTGATTCTCCAAGAACGTGCGTCAATGCGTCTGGACTTAGTACGAATCTTTGATATTGAGCCGTGCCGTGCTTTTCTTCACTGAGGCGATAAGACAATGTAGGCTCGGACGTCAGATCAAGATCTCGTGGTAATTTTGCGTTGAACTTCTAGTAATTGCCGAGGTTAAGGAGGCCCTCTTCTCAATTACAGTAATTAACACTACAGCCACACGAACAGCATACACAATTTACATTTTACAATTTGGGTAACAAGACTACGGCCACAATAATAGCAAGAGCCCACCGTCATTTGCGTGCTTGCAGATGTCTTGAACTGGTTTACACGTATTAACACTATAGTTCGTTCAGAGCATGTCGGAAATTCTTCTTTATGAGATTCTTGGCTAACACGACATTATTTAATTGGCCCCAAAGACATGTGTCCATGTTACACAACGCACTCTTTGCTAAAACACCCCATAAATGCTCTTCTCCCATTCACGCCATAATGTTATTTTTAATCTTTGTTATTATCATTGCACAAAGCCCTGGCTTGGATTTACTGATTTACGACAGCTGATGACAGTAAATTATCTCTAAGTCCCGTGTTGTGATTACGAAGGAAGACCATGAACTGTGCACGAGTTACCGTATGAGTTGAACCAGAAACACGGAAGAGAATCGGAGTAAAAATTATACCTATTATGATTTATGTGGTGTTATAACCGTATCGTACGGGCAAGCAAAGTTTGATGACTTTTTATGCATTGCAGATGCAAAAAACAGCCTGCATTTGGAGGTGAGTTTAAACCGCAAGTAAAATTGCCAGTGTGAGTACGTGCAGAAATTTTCCATTCATTTCTTTAGCATATTTCGTGAAAGATGTACAGTTGTACAGCTAATCCAATCCAAGCACAGGAGTGTGACTACGTTTATAAGAGTACGAGGCCCAAGGGATAATTGAATCAACTAACTCGCTCGCTCATTTCTGTACGCTCTACCTCACTCAATGCTGCATAAAAGAGATGATCAAGGAATCTCGAAACGACCCGCAAACTACGAACCAAAGCATCGCAAATCGTAGTGGCTTGCATTCGAAAGCCGAATTGCTGCCGACAACGATTGTAGTGAGAGTTGCAAAATTGGTTGAACTGGAAGCGTACAAAATTTCGTATCTATCTATTGATTGAGATTGCATCGAGTGAATGCGAATTTCCCTTTGCAGAGGCGTTTCGGCGATAGATTTCGACGACGCGGATTGTACGGTGAATCCTGAATCAACTTTTGTGCATACGCGTGTGAGTAAGGTCGAAAGGACACATTGCCTTCAATATCTATCTGAACTACCAAGCAACCTCTCTTGTGTCCTTCCTGACCTCAATTAACCAGGCATCATGGCGGATGATGCGGCCCGTAACCTGCAGTATGAGTACAAAGCGGTAAGTTGTGTTACCTAACTTTTCAGCGCGGAGTCGTCAACTTAAAAGCGTTAAACGTCGTTATATTTATAATTGCCTAATCTTTTTCAGAACTCGAACTTGGTTCTCCAAGCTGACGTTCGACTCATCGAAAGACGGAGTCGTGACGATGCTACCGGAGAAGTCATCACGCTTGCCGGAAAATTGGCTGGAACCAAAATGGGAGATCGATATCAACGTACTCGACCTGCAAAAACTGAAGACAGAAAGGCAAAGCGACAGAAAAGAGATGAAGCCACATCGTCAGTTCACAAAATGAAAGGTTCCTTGTGGGATGACGAATTCATTCCTGGGGATGCTGTCGGTGGTGCAATTCTGTACAGACCGAAGACTCAGGAAACCAGACAAACTTATGAAATACTGTTAAACTTCATTCAGATGGCCATTGGAGATCAGGTAATTTGTCATGCTACGTTCTTTTACTAGGTTGTGCATTATGAAATTATATTTGCTAACACATATTCCTTAATTTTTGTAGCCCAGGGACGTATTGTGTGGCGCAGCAGATGAAATTCTAGCTGTACTTAAAAATGACAGGCTCAAAGATAAAGAAAGGAAAAAGGAAACAGAGGTTCTCCTCGGACCAGTTCCAGATGAACGATTTGCATTGCTCGTGAATTTGGGAAAGAAAATCACAGACTTCAACATTAAAGGAAGTACCACAGGAGGAGGCGATGAGATCGACGATACCTACGGCATCAATGTTCAGTTCGAAGAGTCTGAGGAGGAAGACGACGAAGATCCATACGGAGAAATCAAGGATGATGATGACGAAGAAAATATGGAAGGAGAAGAAGCTAAAGGCTCTTCTGCCATTCAAGCTCAGAACGTAAGGAAAGGGAGTAGGAATTTGTTTGAATACCCTTATTCAACAAACTAACGAAAGGCCACTTTCATTTTGTTTTCAGTTGACAGATTACGAGTCTAAATCGTTCAAGAAAGACAAAGCCCTTCATCCTTTGGACATTGATGCTTATTGGATTCAAAGGAAATTGTCAGAGTACTACAAGGACTCAATAACATCACAGGCACGAGCGAAAGATGTTCTCGACATTTTGCAAAATGCGTTGGACGACCGTGACTTTGAAAATCGACTTGTATTGCTTCTTGGCGTTGAATGTTTTGAGTTTATAAAGATCCTGAAGAAACACCGCCAAATGAGTAAGTTTATTTATTTATTATTGAAAGTAGATTCGCAACCGATTGCCATTTTATTCAGTTATTCATTAGTGTAGCATACTGTGTTTTTATTCTTCTTTGATTAGTAGTGTCTTTGTTTTACAGTTTTGTATTGCACTCTCTTGAAAATTTCACAAACGGAGAAGGAGAAACTCATGTTAAAGGAAAGAATGAGGCAGGACCCTACACTGGCCAAACTTCTGAATCAACTCGAGGGCACGACGGTAGAAGATACTTCCAGTAAAATGTCACTTTCGCAACGTGATGCAAGTAAAACAGAAGTTCATGGCACCGATACAGCTGGACAGGTCAGTAGTTAGAAGTATTGTACACAACAATTTGAAAGAACATTGAATTTACAAGGGGAAACTATTTTAACTAAATAGGTTCCTGGAAACAGAAAACTTTTGGATTTGGAGCTGATGGAATTTTCTCAAGGTTCCCACTTTATGGCCAATGACAAGTGCCAACTGCCGGATGGATCATTTAGAAAACAACGGAAAGGTAATACGCTTAGAGTTTTTTAAAGTCATTCATAGTTTTAGTCAGCCATCCCAGTCATCAGTCTGTTAAAGCAATGCATACTTGTTATTGTTCACAGGGTACGAAGAAGTTCATGTTCCGGCCTTGAAGCCGAAACCAGTTGGCGAGAATGAAGTCCTCATTGGTATTGATCGACTTCCGAAATATGCACAGGGCGCCTTCGAAGGTTTCAAAAGCCTTAATCGTATTCAATCGAGACTACACAAGGCTGCTTTAGAGTCCGATCAGAATTTGCTTGTTTGCGCTCCAACTGTAAGTTCAGTGATAACCACTGCCGTGTCGTTTTTAGTTAGTAATGAATGGTGTCTTTTCGCAGGGTGCCGGTAAAACGAATGTTGCTCTATTGTCAATCATGCGAGAAATAGGAAAACACATCAATCCGGACGGCACAATAAATGTGGAGGAATTCAAAATAGTTTATGTAGCCCCAATGCGATCGCTCGTACAGGAAATGGTTGGAAACTTTTCAAAGGTAAGTGTGCACACGTATAATTCTCACTAAACTCGCTATGCGTTCATCGGATAAGTTTTAATGATGACGTAAACTTTATTTAGCGCCTGGCTAACTACAAGTTGGTGGTTTCTGAGTTGACTGGAGATACTCAGTTGAGTCGTGAGCAACTCAATGCAACACAGATAATTGTTTGCACCCCTGAAAAGTGGGATGTCATCACTCGAAAAGAAAACAGAAGCGTCACATCAGTCGTTCGTTTGATGATTCTGGATGAAGTTCACTTGCTCCACGACGAACGAGGCCCCGTCCTAGAAGCTATTGTTGCCCGAGCTCTCCGCTCAGTCACACAAGAAGGAGATATTAGAATTGTCGGGCTCTCAGCCACATTGCCCAATTACAAAGACGTAGCGGCATTCCTTCGAGTGGACTTGAGTTCGGGGTTATTCTTCTTTGACAACAGTTTCCGACCCGTTCCACTGGAGCAACAATACATTGGCATAACAGAGAAAAAGGCACTGAAGAGATACCAGCTTACCAACGAGATTGTTTATGAGAAGGTCTTGGAGCACGCCGGCAAGAATCAAGTATTGATCTTTGTGCATTCAAGAAAGGAGACGGGCAAAAGTGCAAGAGCACTACGAGATGTTTGCTTAGAGAAAGATACGCTTGGTCAATTTCTTCGAGAAGGAAGTGCGTCAATGGAAGTGCTGCGAAAGGAAGCCGAGGAGGTACAAACACTTCTATACTACGTTATTCTTTTAATATTCACACTCTATCTTATTCATTAATATTAAATACAATGATTTAATGATAATTTCAGGTGAAGAATGCTGAACTTAAGGATTTGCTGCCATACGGTTTTGCTATCCATCATGCTGGGATGACGCGCGTTGACAGAACATTGGTTGAAGATTTGTTTGCTGATCGACATATTCAAGTTTTAGTCTCCACTGCTACGTTGGCTTGGGGTAAGTTTTCAGATTTCGAATAATGTTAAGGTAGTTGTCAAGAAAGTCTTCTTTCTTCAAAGAGGAACCAGGGAGCTGACTAGTAACTTTCTTTTCAGGTGTGAATCTTCCTGCACACACAGTAATCATTAAAGGAACTCAAGTTTATAACCCTGAAAAGGGCAAATGGGTTGAGTTGGGGGCTTTAGACGTTCTCCAAATGTTAGGCCGAGCTGGTCGACCCCAATACGATACCAAGGGAGAAGGTATTCTGATCACCAATCACTCCGAACTGAGATACTACCTGTCTCTGTTGAACCAACAGCTTCCAATTGAGTCACAATTTGTAAGCAAATTGCCTGACTTGTTGAATGCGGAAATTGTGAATGGGTAAGTTGGAAAATATTCCCAGTTAAACACCCTTCATGATGTTTAGTTTTCATTTGCTGTCGTATTTATTTAGGTCGGTTCAAACCGTTAAGGATGCCGTAGATTGGCTGGGTTATACATACTTGTATGTGCGATGCTTGAAGGCGCCACAGACTTATTCGGTGGATACAAGTGACGACGATGCATATCTGTCGGGTCATCGTGCGAATCTAATTCATACAGCCTCACAAAGGCTTGATAAGTATGGCCTGATTCGATACGATCGAACAAGTGGCAATTTTGTTCCAACTGAATTGGGACGGATTGCGTCGCATTATTACATCACAAGCGAGACGGTATGTACATAAACCCCATTGCATTATTGCAGTTACAATTCAGGTTCAGTTGCCTTACGCTTTCTCACTTACTTATTCGAACAGATGTCCACCTATAACCAATTACTGAAGCCGCATCTGAGCGAAATAGAGCTGCTTCGAGTGTTCTCACTTTCTGGAGAATTTAAAAACCTCGGAGTTCGAGAAGAGGAAAAGTTGGAATTGCAGAAGTTAATGGAACGAGTCCCAATTCCAATTAAGGAAAGTGTAGAAGAAACCTCAGCAAAAATTTCTATCCTGTTGCAGGTAAATAATTGCTAAGTTTTACAAGACGTTAAGAAATTAATTCCTGAATGGTACCATAATTTGATCATTTCTGTTGCTTTACAGGCTTACATTTCCCAGCTTAAACTAGAAGGATTTGCCCTTATGGCTGACATGGTATACGTGACTCAATCAGCAGGACGCTTGATTAGGGCAATCTTTGAAATCGTTCTTTCCCGTGGCTGGGCCCAACTGGCTGATAAAACATTGGCACTTGCAAAAATGATTGACCGAAGAATGTGGCAGTCTATGTGTCCACTTCGGCAATTTAAGAAGATTCCAGACGAAATCGTTCGGAAAATAGAAAAGAAATCGTTATCATTTGACCGACTCTTCGACCTGAACCCGATGGAACTTGGGGAACTGATCCGTGTTCCGAAATTGGGGAAAACTATCCATCGTTTCATTCACAGCTTACCCAAAGTTGATTTATCGTGCACTATTCAGCCGGTGACGAGATCAACACTAAAGGTTGAATTGGCTATTACTCCAGATTTTGAATGGGACGAGAAAATTCACGGGAATTCTGTTGCATTTTGGATCATTGTAAGTAGAAATTTGAGTTTTTGACACCTTTGACTGAACTTTGCACTGACACCAGCAATTTACGTCCATTTTTTTTAAATTCAAAAGGTCGAAGATGTCGACTCGGAAGTAATATTGCATCACGAGCATTTTGTTCTCAAACACCGATTTAGAGGAGAGGAACACATTGTCAAGTTCTACGTCCCGATTTTTGAGCCGCTTCCACCGCAATATTTCATTAGGTAATTTCTTTGTCTGATTGTCAGTGACTGAGTGAGTGTCAATTTCTCCATCTGCTAATTTAATAATTTTCCTTGCAGAGTTTTATCTGACCGCTGGATTGGATCAGAAACAATTTTGCCAGTGTCCTTCAGACATTTGATATTGCCTGAGAAGAACCCACCGCCGACCGAGCTACTGGATCTGCAGCCATTGCCGGTAAACTTTAAACATAGATCTTCATTCGGCGAATGAGTTTCAATTTCAAGTGATATTTCCGTTTACTAGATTTCTGCCCTGCGAAACGGCAGCTTTGAGCAGTTGTATAAGGAGATGATACAGTTTAATCCCATTCAAACTCAAGTATTCAATGCGGTTTACAACTCTGATGACAATTCGCTCATTGGTGCGCCGCCTGGATCTGGAAAAACGTTAATTGCCGAATTTGCAATATTGAGGATGTTCACAACGCTAGGACGGGAAGGACAGGATCATTGCGTGTATATCACACCCAAAGAGGAGTTGGCAGAAACAATGTATAATGAGTGGAGTGAGAAATTTTCCAAACTTGGGAAAAAAGTTATTCTTCTGACTGGCGAAACCGGCACGGATCTCAAGGCAAGCTACTCTGCCGCTTCCTATTTCCTTTAAGCATCTAACTTTGATACCTTCCAAAAATAGATTTTGTAACCAATTTTGTATTGCAGCTCTTAGCAAAGGGGAATGTCGTCATCAGTACTCCTGAAAAATGGGATGTTCTGTCTAGGCGCTGGAAACAGAGAAAGAATGTACAGAACATTAATTTGTTCATTATTGATGATCTCCAGGTAAAATTTGCGAACATATCATACTGGCTGGAGTTTTGAATTTTAATGTATTTCCTCTGCTTTTGCAGTTACTCGGTGGGGAGGAGGGACCCGTAGTAGAAATTATCTGCTCGAGAATGCGTTACATCGCGTCCCAAACAGAGAAACCAATTAGGATTGTGGCTTTGTCAACCTCGCTCTCTAACGCGCGAGACATTTCCCAGTGGCTGGGATGCCCTCCAACACATACCTTCAATTTCCATCCGTCTGTGCGTCCCTTGCCAATGGAATTACATATTCAGGGATACAACATTTCACACTGTGCTTCACGATTGGCCACAATGTCCAAGCCTGTGTATAATTCAATTGTCAAATACAGTCCTGACAAGCCTGCGATTATATTCGTTCCTTCGAGAAAGCAAGCGAAACTGACAGCATTCGATATTTTGACTTATGCTGCCGCCGATGAGAATGCAGACCGGTTCCTCCTTTTGTCCAAGGCTGACTTGCAAAATGTGTTTGAGAAAGTCCAAGATGAGGTAAGTTTTGCATATTCTGGACTGAATTCTTACATGCAATTTGTAACGAGTTTATTCACATTTTAGACGCTTCGTGAGACCATCTCTCAAGGCGTGGCCTTCCTTCATGAAGGAACTTCACCAACTGACCGTCACATTGTCACCACGCTCTTCAAGTCTGGAGCCATTCAAGTTGTGGTTGTCACACGGACAATGTGCTGGAATATATCATTCCATGCTCATTTGGTTGTGATTATGGACACGCAAAATTATAACGGCAAAATCCATGCGTACGTACAGAACTGAACGCCTGAACCTTATAAGAAATTTGTCCTTCATCTTCTTTTGGCCTCTTGCAGATACGAGGATTACGCCGTTACAGATGTTCTTCGAATGCTTGGAAGAGCAAATCGTCCACTCGAAGACGATGATTCTGTTTGCATTTTGATGTGCCAGGCCTCAAAGAAGGAATTTTTCAAGAAGTTTTTGAATGACCCACTTCCGGTGGAGGTAGGTATTCATCATTCTCACCTCTCTGACAGGATTAATTCAGAATCAACTAACGTGTGTTTCTTTTACAGAGCCACTTAGACCATTGTTTGCACGATCACTTCAACGCGGAGATTGTTACCAAGACCATTGAAAACAAGCAAGATGCTGTGGATTACCTGACGTGGACATTCCTCTACCGGCGAATGACGCAGAATCCAAATTACTACAACTTGCAGGGAGTTACACATCGTCACCTCTCCGATCATCTGTCCGAACTGGTGGAAAACACACTGAATGACTTGGAACAGTCGAAGTGTATATCGGTTGAAGAGGACATGGACACCAGTCCTTTGAATCTGGGAATGATTGCTGCATACTATTACATCAATTACACAACAATAGGTTAGTTGAATGTCATTAATTGCTGAATTTGATCAATTTCATGTGCTGTGATGGCTAATTGGCTGTATTCTATTCTTTTTAGAATTATTCAGCATGTCACTCACAGCGAAGACAAAGCTCAGAGGGTTGTTGGACATTGTCAGTTCATCGTATGAGTACTCGTCCCTACCCATTCGACATCACGAAGACACGGTTCTGCAAGCATTGGCAACAAGACTTCCAAACAAGCCTTCATCCACATCGGCGCAGATTAAATTCACTGACCCCAACGTGAAGGCGAACATTCTACTTCAGTCGCATCTTTGCCGAATCCAGTTGAATGCTGAATTACAGCAGGATACCGAACTAGTCTTATCAAAGGCTGTTCGTTTAATCCAAGCTTGCGTCGATGTGCTGAGTTCAAACGGTTGGCTGTCACCAGCTGTGGCCGCTATGGAACTGGCACAAATGGTCACACAAGCCATGTGGGCTAAGGATTCCTACTTGAAACAGATTCCACATTTCACCGCCGACATCATTAAAACTTGCGGTGACAAGGTAAAGTCAACTTGCATTTGCAGCTTTCCTTTATGCCTTAAGCTAACATTCACAATTCTTTATTTACAGAAAGTCGAATCTGTGTTTGACCTCATGGAGTTGGACGACGAGGATCGTAACAAGATTCTGGCCACTTTATCTCCGAGTCAAATGAGTGATGTGGCAAGATTCTGCAATCGGTATCCAAATATTGAATTGCAGTATGAAATTGAAAATAAGGATCGAATCAAAACCGCCTCCAGTGTCAACGTCGCTGTTCAGTTGGAAAGAGAGGACGAAGTTGTTGGTCCAGTGATTGCACCGTATTACCCTCAGGTAGTTACATTGAAACATACATTGAAAACACTTTCACATTCAATGCAATGCGGCATGACTACAACTTTAACTTCTTAATTTTTTAGAAACGTGAGGAAGGCTGGTGGGTTGTAATAGGCGATCCCAAATCAAACTCACTGCTATCCATCAAGCGACTCACATTGCAACAGAAGGCAAAAGTAAAACTGGACTTCATTGCACCCAGTCCAGGTGACCACACGTACACATTGTACTTCATGAGCGACGCTTACATGGGCTGTGACCAAGAATACAAGTTCTCGGTCCACGTTAAGAGTGGTGGACGCGACCGCAAAGGGTCAGATTCGGACTAAGAAGACACCTTATATTTTATTGTTTCTTTTTCTAACTGCAGCAAGTTTTCATCTTCTTTCTTTGAATATTTGTGTCGCGTAAATACTTTGGTTTCAATAAATTGGACTAATTGTGAGAAATTTTGCCTCGTTTACGCGGATAAGAAAGTCGTGCTCGGCCGTTACACCGCAACGGGAGTATCTTCTTGCACTGCCTCCATCTTCCGATCCTGCTTCGGCGTTGTCACAAGCTTACTAACTGGTTTTCCGCAATTCCCTGATGACTTCAGTCTTTTCTTCTGCTTATAAGACTCGTGAGCGAATTCTGCATTTAATGGCAATATTAAATAGCAGAGCTTGAAAACGAATGAGAATAAGAATAAAAGTCTTACGTAGGGCATCGTCATTGAATGGCCCCGACATTCTTCTTGCTAAGAACGATACTCGCCCGTGCGGTTGTTGAACTTCCCTTTCGGGCGATACATCGGAATCGGATGACCCTTTGTCCTTATCATTCTTAATCGACTCTATGCTGCAGCTGCTACTGTTCGGGGTTCCATCACGCTTCGAGACTTTTACATTATTCAGTCCGATCGCACTGCCGCTGCTGTTTCTCTCACGCCCTCGCTGATACTTCATGCACCTATGAATTCAGGATATGGAGAATTCAGACCACAATCGATTCGGTGCAATTACTTCATGTAATTCAAATTCAAGCTAAGTTACCAGTATTTCGTCCGAAGGATCACGCAGATAGTCGTGGACATGATGACCACACACACGAAAATGATGAGTATCGCCTGAAAATAGTTTGGGATCCGAGTGTACATGATCGTCGAGCTTCCTCCACCGCCTTCGTAGTTCGTGTACGTCAAATTCTTCACACTTTCGAACAACCTGTACCGATTTGAGAGGTTGGAGTAAAACGACGAGTCGATGGTCGAGTTTGTCAGTAGTTTCCAGTACAGCCTGGTCAAGTGAGTGACCTCTGCTGGCCCGTTCAGTTTCTGTGCAAAGTTCACCATTCCAGTGGACTCGGGCACACAAGACACAACAAGAAAGTGCAAAATACGTTCCAATGATTGAATGAATGATTTGATTAAGTTATCTGAGTCCTGGCTGGCTGGAGTGAATCGAGTCGTGTAAGCAATTATGGAGTTTGATTTGGAAACTGCTTTGCTTTGTCTCTCGGAGCTCGAGCATAATATGAAAAGCAATCAATTGAGACTTGGTTAGAACCGGTCTCTTGGGAAAACGAAGACGTTGGATCGCGTGTGGCTAACAATCTTGAGAATTAAGAAAGACTTTCACATGTTTAGCATGGACTTTTTCGAGACACTGACGGATCAATTCGCATGAAGTGCTAAATGATAAATGACATGTTAGATGGGCTGTGGGAGCCAACGTATTTTTCGAGTGGCTGGAAAAGCGTCACCATTACGCATGGCCAAAGCATGGTATAATGTCTTATTATAGCTATGAGATTTCCGGTTACATTATGCAATGCTTTTCGTATCAAAACCGCCAAGCCAGGATTTACTGCTAAAAAAACTTTATTGCTGCTAGGTGTTAGTCTATAGTACAAATTCGGGTTAAGCGTATAGAATAAATAAACATTTCCAATAAATAACGTTAAATAAATCTGCTAATTTAAAAACTGATAATACTATTGCATGTGTTTTAAGAACAAATGAAATGGGCTAAATTAGAATACTTTTCTCGTATTAAAATAAAAAAGGTCTGATTGGCATGTTAACTGATTGTCCACATTTGAAATAAAATTAAAGTAACATAAGATCTTTTTGAATGTTAAAGTGTTAAAATTTTTGGTGTGGATTTTCTTTCTTACTATGGATGTATGAATCAGACATGGCAAAGGCTATGCACTATGGAGTGTACAAAAGGAGCAAAATGCATGAAAGGCTAGACTGGGATTTCGGGTACTTAAAGCCGAAGATTCTTAAAGAGCTTATTGAATGGATTCAAGCTCTTTGAGTCCTTCGATTTTTCTGTAGTGGACCTCCCAAGAGAATTTTCCAACGAATCATCTGTGAATGACTTCAGAACATCGTCTGGAGTCTGGTCCCCAAATTTCTCAATGAAAATGTGCGGGTATTCACGGACAAACTGAAACAAAATTCAAATTGCAAATGAGAGAAAGTTCTGCGAAGCAGAAGCATTACTCATGACAGGCTCAATACCTGATCAAGACGTTCCTTCTTTTGCTTTTTCTTCATTTTGGAATCCTCCAACAATGCATCAAGCAGTAATCTTAAGGACGGTCCAGTCCCTCCATCTCCAAGCAACTTTTGCTCCTCAAACTGATTCAGAGTAATCCGGCTGCAGTATTGAACTACAACTGGGCTTGCTTGATTTTCCTTGTCTTCCTGTTTCAACTTGAGTCTCGGACTGTTCTTGCCAAATACTTTCAGCGGTGCCTTTGGAGTGTTTTTTTTCTTCTCTTTAACCGGCGTTTTCTCGGAAGCAGTCGGAATTGGAGTATTCTGCTCTTTAATCACGTTTGGTGTCCCAACTTTAGGACTTTTCCTCTTCTCCTCTGGCGTGAGCTTCTGCTTCTCTTTGGCCATCGTAACCTCTTTAGGTTGCTCTGCATTGGGTTCCTTGATGATCTGCTTTTCTTGGATCATGTCCTTCACAGTATCCACCAATTCGGTCTCGTCCTTCACACAGAAGATTTCAGCATCGTTGTCCATCATGAAGGTGACAATGCGTAAAGCCAAAAGCTCGTCAAATTGATTGTCATCGTATGAACACAGAATGTTCTTGAAAAATGTGTTCACGACCTATTAAAATATAGCAAGAACTATTCAGTTCATTTTAAGCTGATATGAAGTGCTCTTAGCTGAAAAGAATGACTCACTATGGCACGAGTAGTCATTGCAACATCCAACATGAGTCTTTCATTCCTCGACATTTTAGCCATACACCTGAAAAGGAGCTGGAGTTGACGCCGGTTGATTGGCGGAATCAGAAGTGTCAAAAGTCTGAATGATTGAATGGCCATTTGTTTACCTTCTCTGGTCATTAAGCCTATCAAATAAAAAGTATTCGATTTAAATTTCAGCACTACTGTTTAACAGGGTAAGAACGAGAAAATTCCCTACCTGGAATGCATGCATCTGCCCCATAGTAAAAATCTAAGTTCCTTCTTGCACTTCCCTTAGTCAGTTCAGGTTCCGGCTTCAGCGTCAACACTCCGGCTCCCGCATTGCCAGGCAATGTTCGTCCAAGATTGTGATTTCTGTCACGATTTAGCTTGTACGGACTTCTGTCGCAATAGTTGTCACTCAAGTCGATTGCAGAGAAACTTCGACCTTTTCCATAAAGTCTTGAAGATTTGCTTAAACCACTGAAATCTGCTGCCTGGCTTGGTGCACAATAAGTAAGATTTTTATCCATCCTCGAAGCATTACAATCTTGAACTCCACTGGTTTCACTGCTCGATAATGAATTCGAGTATTGTCCAAATGAGTACGCTGTAGACGTCGATCCTGAAGATGCTTCGGACGAGTTGGCCAAAAGAATTCCAGCGGAGTTATTCACCAGTTTGGAATACCTTGGATGATGAATTAATTCGGATGCGCTCAGGTCAAGAGTTGGATTCTCGTAGGCATACGTTTGATCGAAAGACGTGTCATATCCAATTGAGTTCTGACTGGCGACGGGCACAAAAGCTGAGCCGAAGCTAGTCTGGAGTTCTGTTTTCGAAACGACTCTGGTCAGGGGACTCGAGTCGTTTGTGAACGCGGTTTCGTAATAGTAGCAGGAAGGATTTTCTGGATGAACAGAATAGCGTGAAACTTCGTAATTCTGTGGTGGCATTGGCCGTGGCAAAGGTACCACAACTTTTTCAATTTCGGCCACGCTGGACTCGAAATCAGCAGAAGTAGGCACACATTGGCCTAAGATACGCTTTGGCTTTAGGACGCCTTTCCGACTCGTTTGAGCGGCTCTTGTTTGGGGAGTCAAGATATCCAGTAATAGATTTTCGATTGACTCTGACGCGTTGAAGGGGTACTGCTCTTCTTGAAATATAGTTGCTGGAGTGCCAAATGTATT
This sequence comes from Mesaphorura yosii, assembly GCA_009869945.1. Lineage (NCBI taxonomy): Eukaryota > Metazoa > Arthropoda > Collembola > Poduromorpha > Tullbergiidae > Mesaphorura > Mesaphorura yosii. Next base: position 158,994 of record WIXG01000161.1, read on the forward strand.
CCAGCGATGAAACTGTCTCGTATTATTAGAACACTTCGCAGGCGTTGGGGCTTGGGCGTTGCTGTTACTTTTGCCAGCATAAAGTCTTGTGTTGAAATCAAATAGCTCGGCATGTATGAAACTGGTGACGAATGCATCGTAAAGTCCAACAGTCAAAAGTGGCCCCTTTCCACGCACGCAAGTTTTGTTGAAGTAATCAGCGATCAGTTTGAACACATCATTTTCGAAGCCCGGGTAGTTGGGATGCTCATTTGGATTATGGTGTGGCCAGCTGGCTAAGCATTTCATTGCCACAAGCAACCACCGCGGCATATCTTCTCCACCCTTGTTCGACACAATTCCATACTTTCCTATCTCGGTCATGTTGTGCGCAATCCAATGACCAGGAATCAAGTTTGGCTGTTTGTACAGAGTTCGAACTACGTCGGACGATCCAACAATTTCACTGAATCTAAGAAGAGAGACTACTTTTATCAATCGCAAATCATCTCCTAGCACTTTGCAATTACGAAATTCTACCTCTGCATAAAATGTTGTTCCCAGATTGCATTGATTTGTCCAAGTGATAAAGGCCGAATAATCACAGAATAATTACTACTGGCAGCCAATGCCAAGGGCTCGTGTTTCTGATTCTTAACTGATTTACTGGGTGTCGCATTGAAACTTCTTGAGGCGGACTTGCGGTCAGGTGTTCCGGCATCCAATGCCACATTCAATCTGTCATGCAAATTGCAAAAGTTGACCGGCTCATTAAGTTCAGTTCAACTTTTATCATAATTATGTAAAAGTGAATGAAGTGTACCTGTACAATTGTCCGTTGTCTTTGAAATCACTTTCGTTGACAAAGTCAAGTGAACTGGGACTATTTGATAGAAAAGATAGGCCATTGCAATTCACGTTGAGGAAGATTCTTGCCTTGTACATCTTTTGCAACAACAATAAAGTCTGTTGTCTAGTTATCCCCTGGCTTTGGGTTGCACTTTGAGCTTCTGGTGGTCCCGACCCTCGAGTTGAGCAGAATATGTTCTGCAATTGAGTTTGAAACCAAGTGACTGCATCAGCTGCAACAAAAGTATCTTCGTATGTCCTCCACTGTCTACGATGCTTCCCTAGTGGCACTCCCTTGCGAAATATTGCCACAGCCTCCATCCACTGCAATTAAGATTGAAATCGATCGTCAGCAAAAAATCACCCACTGAACTATTGGATCGGATAAAATTGAAGCACGAATTGTGCTTACCAATCTTGTGGCCCGATATGGCTCACGGCCTTTTCTGATCATAGTTCCTTTAGGGTTTAAAGCAGTCTTTGACCCTCCACTTCCACAACGCTGATCGCTCATTGCTTAAAAATCTAATGACGAACTGGAAAGAGGAATATTTCATAGATTAAACGTTATGTCACGATTGTGAGTCTAAAACATCCAAAATCAGTTCAACTTACCTTCAAATGCAAAATTTCCAATGCGTCAAATGACACGAACTGTTCGCCAACTAACGAAACACCACAAATACTAACACCAACTATACTAACCCTTTTCTACTCCAGTTATATGCAGGGCCTCCTCATCCGATGAAACTACTTTCCGTGAAACTAGCCCCAACCCCAAGCGAAGCCGTCCAGTCCGGTGGTGTGGCGAGTAGAAGCGACCGTTGAAACAAATTCATATACCACAACAAACGGTCAGCGAGTTTGGCTTCCCTCTGCGCTTGCTATTGGGTTTTGTGCATTGGAACCTCCAATAAAATCTCAGGAGAGGCAGGTTGTTGACATATGGCTTGCGTGCACTACTGAACAAAGAGAAATACTGGAAAATCCAGTTTGGGATTTGAGAAAGGAAGAAACAGGTTTGCATTCTTAACAAGCCATGGTTTACATTTTGGATTCTTCATTTACGTATTATTTCCGAAATACTAATCTTTATTACGCGTCATTTTACGCACTTGCAAAATTGTATGCAAAATTCGTCCAAAGTATTCAAAATCCTTTTGCTTGGCTTTTGCTTCAATGAGGCGACATGCAGAACGCCTTCCAACAACGTTTCTCGCACAGAATATGACTCCAAAATGCTTTCATATTCGTGCTTGATTGCTTCGAGCTTTCGAAATAACTCAGACCATGAAATCAGTTTGCGACGCGGGATACTGTACCGGAGTAATTCCTGCACGAGATTAACAAATGCTAGATTAGCGGTAAATCAAAATGAATGCATGCTATTTAAGAAGAAGAATTGTCGTACTTTCCGCTCTTTCTGAAGCACACAAGTCATTTTCGAGGCGCTCGTGGAGTTTTGCATACGTCTCAAAGCTGGCATTCGATTTTAGCTTCAGGTTGACAATTATCGTGTACCGTTTGCCGAAATTCATGCATCAATGCGTCCGGTGACCCGACATATTGCATGCCTCCATTAGCGAGTACTGTGAGCTTAATGCTCGCTCTATTAGAATGGTTCAAGTCTTCGGGTCTTAACATGTGTGAATAAAGACGGGTTCAGTAGAACCAAATCAGACGGCGATTATATTCGGGCTTACCTATCGACTAGAACTGATGACGATGGTCCGCCTTTCACCGCTAGGTGGTTAACGACTGAAATTTTGCTCAGAACTGAAATTTTGAAACTGGGTCCAAGTGCTTTGTTAGATTATCAAACAGAAGTACTTGCTGATCACCAATCAGTGCCAGCATGATGAATACTTTTCTTTTCATGGATTAAGAATAAACCGAAATGGCGCATCAGGACGCTTGAAGCCTAACATAAGAGTGAGTTCATTTGTCCAATGAAGACCATGGTCAAACGAAAATGCATTTGAACATGACTTACCAAAGAGCCTGGTCCATTTATGAACATGAACATGCAGTTGCCCTTCTGGAATTCCGCGCAGTCTTCCCATCAATCGAAGCAATTGTACAGCAGTAAGCTTTGTGAATGCCCTTGTTACATTCTCCGGACAAAAGCCAATTGTTTGAGACCAGTCGCAATTTCGTGATAGTTTCCAAACAATAAGTCTGATTCATTCAACTTGACAGCGCCATCCTTGCATTGATTGACCTTGGAGAGGATACCCATCAATATTGATTTTCCTGCCCCGAGTGGCCCGAAGATCACTGTGACTTGGCCAGGAACGCACACGAGTTGCACTTCACCCAGCACTTCAAACTTGCTCCCAAATGCTTCAGAAATATGACAATAAAAGTCAGGCTACCTTCGTTTGATCTTGTATGGGTCGACACATGCAAACGAATGTCATTTTTGCGGGAAGAAAAATTTCAAGTACGCGTTCAGTAAAAGTTTGAGGCTTTGAGGGTTTGAGTTGGCTTTCTGTACGAGCCCATGATATGCACGGTTCGCGAAGAATGACGAATGCAAGGTCACAAATGCCTACAGGATTACCGGTGGCATTACGAGCTGCAAGATTGTAATGAGATAACGAAGCTTTCGATGCAGCCAAGTTCTGTAAAAGATTATCCGGAAGATGCGACGGTAGATTTCTCTGCGAGTGATATGAGGGTGTGGTGGAATTGGGCTCCATTTCGGTCAGGATCTGGGCAAAACTCGCGTTTTAATGCAAAGTTACGCTAGACTAGGCGCTACAACGAGAGAACTTTTAGAAAGTACGGATGAGACTCATGAGACCGTGGGATGCAATAGCAGGAGAATGACACTCTCATAATTAACTTCTAAAATACCAGCCAGCATTCCCTGTTGCTGGCGGAACTCCCTAGGAACATAATCGCATTAACACATCGGGATGTTTACGGAGGATGAGATAGTCACGCTGAATCCAGCACAAAACCAACTTTTCCTACCTAGGACTTGAAACTGTCGATGGAAAGTCTGTTTTCCTCCAATAAATGAAAAGGCGTACAAATTCGTTCCCCTACTTCAACTCGACAACGTAACATGCGACGACACGGCTCACAATCCCGTGTGTCCCGTCCATTTTACCTCTACCGCTCTCATTTCCACCGTGGTGTGTGGCTTTCGTGGACTTGGAGCACCAAGACTTTATGTTTTACGAGTCGGATTTGTGAAATCGGTGGAGCGAATCTATCAGTGCAGTAGTGAAATTTTAAACTAAGGTGATCCCCCGTGCTTGCTGTACTTTCTAATCGAGAGACAACTGTGCTTGGGCATTATTTCTGCTGACATCTCGTTAATTCGTAAGTTGAATCAGTTTATTAATCGTGTAGTCTATCGTATCGCGACTGTGACATGGTTCAATGCTCAGTTTAAGGAAAGTACTGCCCTCATTTTACAGAGTATGGGTGGAAAGCTTTCTAAGTGGCAAGTGCAACCACAGGGTGGTCTTCCAGAATCTGTTGACACCACTGGACGGTATGAGGCTACTGGAGACATATTCACAGATTTGCTGAGATCTTGTGAGGTGACTGACAAGCAACGAAAGACGACACTGTGCATGGTGAGTTAAAGCTCGGCACGCTCTAGCAGCAGCCTCAAAACAACTCACAAAAGTATAGTCTACTGATGTAGCCTTCAGTCATTCATTTCTCTTATTCTTTACAGCTTAAAAAGAAATTTCCAAAATCATATGAAAAACGGTTCGGAGAAAAAACTGTTTCTGAAGTTCTGGCTGAACTGCTGATGGTGACAGGCAATGCAAATAATTCAGGCGCTAAAGTTTCAAATCAGGAGGTTGACAAGAGAGACCAACCAGCTTGTGCAATTTCATACGTTGCTAATCCAATGACGGTGCAGCAGTTTCACATGCAAACAAAGGTTGATACACCCGACCATATTGTGGAACTAGTGATGCAGATTTTGGAAAGTGACAAATTGTCAAAGAAAAAGAAGAGAACCCTACTAGAACACGTAAGCACAATAATGGAGTCAACCTCGAGATATCTCGAGTTCCAAAACGCCTGCTGATACTGATATTTGTTTTACTCAATTTTCAGTTTGAGGAGCTCTTCCCTGGAACCATCGAAAGAATATTTGAAGACGAGGACGAATCGGACGATGAAAATTCAGAGATGGACCGTGGAGACGGACCAGCCGGGGATTGCGGCAAGAAGAAGCTTATCAACCAGGGCTTGAAAGCCGAATATGTTTAAATAATCTAACGTCTAATTTACTTCCATAAAATATAATATTTAGTATAATATTTTGCTACGCGTTGAGTCAATAAATTTTGTTAAACTGATGACACCTGCTTGATTATATATTGTATTTATTAACAAAATTTAAGAGAAATTATCTAAAATCAGTTTGATAAGCTTGTGTGAGTTATTTCTTCGGCTTAAGTGCTTTTTCGCTGTTCTTCACGAATTCCTGCACGAAAAAAGGTCGACTTGATTCAACAATTCGATCACCTAGATTAAAGCCTGAGTAGCAGCATACCATCAGTCCTTTACTCATAAAGTAGGGCTTCGTTACTCCGTCGTTCAGTTCGCAATCTTCACAGAAGCAGATGAATATCGTGTCGATCGCCATCTTTAATAAGAAACATTTCTCAGGGCTCCTGAACATGGGCATTAAATGGGAAAGATCATGTGCAACTAGGTATTCATTTTCGTACCTCGTACACGCTGATGAAACAGTGTGCAATCAAATATGCACAAATGCCGGCGACAACTAACGGAGCCCAAATATGATTAAATCCGCCTTTCGCCTACAGCAATGAGAGAGAGGAAGAAATGGAGACTTGTCAACACAGAAGTTGATTATTTTAGCGAACCTTCAGGATTTCATTCCCAATAATGACAGTTGCCGCAACTATTGTGACCTTGCCCAAGAAGAGAACAAAATCACCTATCGAATTGATGGCACTCACACGGAGCGCATTGTTGACAATCACTTTGAAGGCTTTGCTGGCAGACTTACAGAATCCGTATCCATAAATTGCTACAATTTCCGAAATAAGTCCCATAACTTTGAATGAGGATGCTGCCCAACTTAAACCAACATCATTTCACTTACCGACTTCGATGTACGCATTACGATTGAGGAAGATGAGGAATTTCTCCAGACACCAGACGAAGCATTTGCAACAACACATGAGACCTTTGCAAATCACATTCGTTCCGCCAAGCCGATTCGATATCCAGTTTAAGACTGCGCGAATTAGCTTAACAATTGCAATTATCAGAGAACCAAAGGCGATTGTGCCAAGATGGAAGCGGACAAGACGTTGGAAGGACGTCAAAATGGGGAAACCGAGCCTGCTCTTTTTTCTGGTAAAGAACCAAGTCGATACGGCACCCGCGATGACAAGATGTTGGCATCCAATAATGAATTGAGAGATCCAGTACATCATGAAGAGATTCCACCATCGTGCAAACTGAGACAATTCGGTTCATTTGTCTGTTAGCATTAGCTAACCTTGTTAACAGACATATAACTTACGCTGATGAACCAATTCTTTTTGAGTTTGCAATGCTCTACACCGTTATCATCAGTTCTGAAGTCCGGTTCGCCTGTAGATTCGATGAAGAGCAGTATCAGGAACCAAAGACCAAGTGCTGCGCCGAGTGCGATGAAAGTCTACGATGAATGAATGGAAGTAGCTCTAATTAATGGACAAACTGGATTCATGGCATTTTGATTGAAATCTTACAAACAAAGGCTGCAATAAGATCAACGGCATTGCGTGAACCGCTTTCCCAGCCTCATTGAAAAGCTGTATCACTAATTTGATGCGATTTCGCATGAAGAAAAAGACGAGCAGGATAAGCACTGTTACTATCGAGGAGACGATTGCTCCGACAAACAGTCCGTTCACTCTATTTTGGTTCCATGCACCCTCCACCTCATTGTCACGGTCTTTCTTTCGCTCGGACCAGTACACCCACAAGAAGATGGATCCGGCTATCGCGGCTACACTGACACCAATCACGACTACCCAGATGATGACCCCAGCAAACAACCGGAGCAGGACTGTCATTACGACTGCGACTCCCAATGCAATCAGGCACATGAGCAAGATTTCCTTCCATGAGCGTTCAAAGTCTTCGGTGACTTCCTGAAACGGCACGTCAGGTGGTCAGTGGTCCGATCCATAACTTAGACCCGGGCAGGCCACTTGCCATTCACTTACATTGTAGAAACTCTTGGCGTCATCGAACACGTCTCTTGCCTGTCTGGGATCAATTTGTAGCTCGTACAAATTAGGCAGACTTTTCTCACCCGCATTTCGTACCAAGTACTTTGATATTGTCTTGTTATCACATTTGTCACTGTCAAAGCTCACACCGTTCCGTACTCTGTCCAGGTCTCCTTTGGCAAATGCGTAGCACGCGGCTATGACCTGGAAAGAGAAATGCATGGTACATGCAGATGTACGCACAGGCGTAAAGTAAAGTAAATCAATAACTCAATTAACAGAGCGTACGAGTGGGTATTTGTTTAGTAATTAGTTGCGGCAGTGCTTGTTAGCGGACTGTTATCTAGGCCGTCTGTCATCAACGCCCGAGTGACAGATGACAGCTTCTGAAGGAGCTACGACGCGAGGGCAACAAACTTACCATAAAAACAATGGCAGCTGCCAAGAGTCCGAGGCAGACGACGTCTCGACACTTTCTCCGCTTTTCTATCGGGCTGTACTCTTCCGATTCCGGTTCCTCGCCTTGATGTCCTTTCTGCGAAGGATGAAATTGACACTGCGGATGTGCTGGTTCGTACGGCCCGACCTGGAATAATTGGCACTATTAAGCAACAGACGATTGACATTGCTGCTGTCAGATGAGTTAGGCATTACTTTCTCGGGGTAGTAAAATTTGTCTGATGTGATCAGGAGGCAGCAGCAGCACTTTACAAACATTAACGGAGGTCAGAAGGCAGGACACAGTCACTCACATTAGAAAATGCTCGCACTTTGGACTTGAGATCATAAAAATACATGACACGATGGGACTGATAGCAGTGGAACGATGAAAGTAGTTTGGAGAACAGTGAACTGAGCTACGCGTTGGACGGAGGGGAAAGTGAGACTGAGGAACCCCAGAAGCAAGAATGAAAGCCTCCCCTCTTCCGCTGTCCGCTCTAGCTTCTGCTAAGCTGTTAAACTGGAGCCTGACGCTTGTAGTTTCTCTTGCCTGCTTTTAGAGTTGGAACTGGAAAAACTTCGATAATCGTTGCTTGTTCATTTGTTCATAAATATACAACTATTTGTATCATTTTCTATACGACCGTGTTCAAAAAACTATGATAGCGTAAAATTTTGTGGTCGAACAACAAACTAAAAGGCTTGGGGTCGCGTGATGCAAGCCGAATTACTGATTTGTGAATTCTCATTAGCGAATTTGTGACGGAAATATGAAACAGAACACTAAAAAGCGTCTATTTTTGTCCTGAGTCAAATCTGGAAGTCTGGACAGTCGTTGACCTGATGGATGAGCAATACCAGTTGACGCTCAATAAGATAATATCGAAGTAGAATTGGAATTCCAACCGAAATGCCGAGTCACAGTCACGCATATGCAAAGTCGGAGAATGTTTTGTAATCTTCCCTCAAAAAGCCTACTAAGCACAAGATATAAAATTGATTAAAAGCACAACCAAAGCAAAATGCGTACAAATGCATCACGGAGAGAAGACGGAAAACCAATTTGTCTTATTCCTGGATCGTCTCGCGTATAGCAATTTGCCAATTGTTTGATTCCCAGGCATGGCCCAAAGAGCAGCACAAACATCGCGGGGAACGCAGCAGGACGTCGAGGGAATGTAGGTCAGAAGTGTCTTTCTTTACTCCATTCATTCTAATTCCATCATCATCGCCATCGCCGTCGCTGCTGCCGTCAATTTCATCAAACGTGTGCTCTTTCTTTTGTATTGTTATCTCGCATTATTTTACTTTCTTGCTTTCGCATTCACGCATTACAAAATTACTTCCTCGAACCACTGCACCTTCTGCGATGTGCAATGGCACACTTTCCACTTTCACGAGTGTTCTACACGTGCCAAAATAGAAAAGCGCGTCTAAATTCGGTCTAATGGACCTTTGAATAACAATGGGCGAGCTTAGCATACTCTGTATCTGGAGCTGAACGGAGTGATGAGCGATCAAAAGAGTTGTGTATTGATTCAATAAATAAAATTGTTTACAAAGCTTTTAGCTGCCACTTTAATCTTCCTTATGCACCGTTCCTGGTTGTGTACTGTGAAATGTCATTCACACCGTCCGTGTTCTAAACTTTCAGCTTGACCAACCTGTTGTGCGTGCGGGTGAGGATATTCCGACTGCATGGATCCAGATGGTCCATAATTGTCACTGAAGAAACTCTGTCCTGGCCGTCTCGAGTGGGAACTCGCCACTGGGTCTTCGAACCCGTAATTGTCCTCGCCACGACTGTGTCTCTGCTGCCATTGGCTCTTGGCCAGCGCGTCCTCTCGTCGCTTTTCGTGGTTTCTCCAGTCTGTACGCCTTGATGCCATCGTGTAACTCTTTCTCTTGTGGTCGTCCACGTCGATAAACATGCACTATCACACAAAACGTAACTCGCAACTGGTCATTTCAATTAGCTCAAGGTGGTGGGGATCCTAACATGTTCCTACCCATTATCATGTCGTATCTGCTTGTGTATTGATATTGCGCGGTGATTTCATTGTGTATAATTCTAATCTTATCTCTACAGATTGTAAAGCATGTTCGTTATTTGCTATTCCAGGAATGATTGCTTTCGGATTTTATGAATTAAATTGGCAAACGTCATCGACAGACCCGTTGCGTAGTGCGAATTACTCACGTAAACATTTCTCTCCGTGTGCATTTCATCCGAATACGTAA